>JAGFBZ010000044.1:0-547500 GCA_018398805.1 Hirundichthys speculiger
AACTGGAGATATGGCTGTCTTTATGTGAAATCAGCGGGTTTATCTGGCAAGCGTGAATAATTACTGGACGTGTCTCCGTCTCAGTGACTGTGCAGAAGTCCCTAACCCGAAACCCTAACCCTTAACCCCTAACCCCCTAACCCCCCTAACCCCTAATCCCCTAACCCCCCTAACCCTAACCTAACCCTAACCCTAACCCCTAACCCTAACCCTAACCCCTAACCCCTAACCCCTACCCCCTACTAACCCCCTAACCCTAACCTTAACCCCTAACCCTAACCCCCCTAACCCTAACCCCTAACCTAACCCCTAACCCCTAACCCTAACTAACTAATCCTAACCCCCTAACCCTACTAACCCCTAACCCCTAACCCCCTAACCCTAACCCCCCCCCTAACCCTAAACCCTAACCCCTAACCCCCCTAACCCCTAACCCCCTAACCCCCTAACCCTAACCCCCTAACCCTAACCCCCTAACCCTAACCCCTAACCCTAACCCTAAACCCCTAACCCTAACCCCCCCCTAACCCCTAACCCCCTAACCCTAACCCTAACCCTAACCCCCTAACCCTAACCCTAACCCCCCCCCTAACCCTAACCCTAACCCTAACCCTAACCCCTAACCCCTAACCCCCCTAACCCCCCCCTAACCCTAACCCTAACCCTAACCCCTAACCCCCTAACCCTAACCCTAACCCTAACCCCCTAACCCTAACCCCCTAACCCTAACCCCTAACCCCCCCTAACCCTAACTTCTAATCCTAACCCCTAACCCTAACCCCTAACCCTAAACCCCAACCCCTAACCCCTAACCCTAACCCTAACCCCCAACCCTAACCCCTAACCCTAACCCCTACCTAACTTCTAATCCAACCCCTAACCCTAACCCCTAACCCCCAACCCTAACCCCTAACCCTAACCCTACCCTAACCCTAACCCTAACCCTAACCCTAACCCTAACCCCTAATCCTAACCCCCTAACCCTAACCCCTAACCCTAACCCCCTAACCCTAACTTCTAATCCTAATCCTACCCTAACCCCCTAACCCTAACCCCCTAACCCCTAACGACTCCTGCCCATGATGGGAACGTCTCAGAGCCAGTGAGAGGGCACACGAGCAGTAAACAGTTTCTTTTTTCTTTTTGAGAGCTACAAAGTAGATCTCACTGGAAGTTTCCTCCTTATCACCTCCCTATAACGTGATAACATGAGTTAACCGTTCAAACAGCAGCCTGGAAATTCCCTCGTAGACGTGCACCGCTTTCTGTCAACGGGATGGAAACTGAGCACGCCAGCGCGTCGAGCCCGAATCTTTATGGATCGATGTCGAGCTGTTGTGGCGAGAGCCGGCTCAACGGGAGCTCTTCGTGCAACAGTGACGCGTCCTCGGGTCGAATAAAGGGCTGCGTTATTCTCTGGCTGATAACGACTAACGACTCCGTCACGATGGTGTGAGGCTCTGGCTCACGTGCAGCACATCTCAACTTCGCCACTTTGACGTACGTGTCCAAGTGAAGCCGGGAACAGAAGAGAGAAAGTTATTCTCCGTGTTCTTTTATCTGGTGCCATTGACAAGACTAGAAACAAAATCAATTAAAGAGTTTAATACACAATCATGAATACAAAGAAATAAATATGCCATGCAGAATATTTTAATTGGCCGATGATGCATTGCCTTAACACCACAGAGAGATGCCAGGAAATGCACCCCGGATGTCAGGAGGTGTCTGTTCTTATAGTCACAGAAAAAGGTGGATCCTCTCGTTTTCTGAGTTTTATGGCCCTTTGTCTTCAAAAATCCAGATGGCCACCAGCTCTCCAGTCTTACAGTCCAGGATAATAAATGAACTGTTTATCTGGGGGTCGCAAACCGTTGGGGGTCAGGGAGGATGTTCCAGTCGTTAGGTCATAAAGCAGCAAAACTGAGGACTCACCATCATAAAAGAGAGAGACTGCATTCTTACATGCCATAAAGTTTAGTTTTAACAGTTAAACAGTTCTATAAATTAATCTTAATCCTAACAAGAGGGACGAGACGCCCGACCGACCGAGAGCCCATTAATGCTCCATCTCTCATGTCCGAAAAAGGGCTTAAAAAGTATTTCTGAAAGATTGGAGCGAAATTGATTAAATTAATCACCGGTTTTCACTCGTGGCTAACAACACAGACAGCGCTCAGCTTGGAAGCTTGACTTAGATTTGAATAAAAGACGAGCATCAATTATACAGACTGCATACATTTTTAAATGTGGGTTTCTCTTTGCCCTAACTGCAGAAAAGATAACTTGAATTGCTTAATATTTAATATAAAGTTGCCATTTGCAGTCCGTGCAGTGTAATTCCTAGAAAATTAACATTATTAAATGACTTTTTTAAAGAACGAGGAATGGCAGAAGAGCACACGGTTCGTTTTTTTTTTTTTTTTTAAGGTTAGTACCATATTTGAGGCGTCGTGTGATGTGGACCGCTCCGCCAGACTGAAGGGAGCGGCGGCGTCCTTCCTCTGAGCCCGGCTGTACAGTGTTCAGGTTCAAATGAAAGGAGATTGATGTTACTGCTAACCTTGGCGGTGCGCCCTGCCTGGCTGCCCCTGTAAGCCATCAGTCTGCCGGGAGTCTGACTAAAATATTAAAAAGGCAGCCTGCTCGCCCACTGTAGCACCTCGCCGTGGAACAACCTGGGCGCGGTGTATGTCGGTGGATATAGATGGCTGGACATGCAGGTGAAACGGGAGCACTTGATTATTCGGAGCATAAAAACGACCCCCGCATCACAATGAATCCATTGAAATATCAGTCGTCGACTGAAAGGAGCTGTCCAAACAGCATTATATTTGTTGCACTTGGGGAGCTGAACTTAAAAAGGAAAAAAAATAAAATAAAATCACAAGGGTATAAAAAAATGTTCTTTAGAAAATCTTGCAGCGGCGTAAATAAAGTCAGTACGGGCTCTAACGATGCATTCAAACAGCTCTGCCACGACGGCCACGCCGCGTTTGTAGTCACGTAGGAAATATGAGCAAGGCAGCGCTCAGACGCCTACAGCAGGGGTGTCAGACTCATTTTCACTGAGGGCCACATCAGCATCATGGTGGCCCTGGAAGGGCCAGATTGATGGCATGAATGTAACAAAATGCAATGAAAATCAAAATAAATTAAACTACACCTTATTATATTGTTAAATAACGGTTTCTGTATTATTTAAGTTTCAAATATTTAAATCCTTTTTATATAAAATTCATGGTTTGTGGTAAACATCGCTGAGAGTATCCATTACCTTGGTTTCAGAAGCAGAAGCGGTTCTTTGTTTTTCTTGTAGGCTAAATTTAGCATACTTAGCTCCGTGTTTGCTGTCAAAATACCTACGTAGATTAAACTTTTTCACAACTAACACTCCCCTCATAACACAGAAGACACTTTTCTGGGACATGTTGGGGTTATACTGTAAAGGTTTTTCTTAAGTTCATCAGTTCTGAAAAATCGTCTTACTCATAGCAACCGTTATCGTTGTGAGTAACAACAAAATGCATGATGGGAGATGTAGTTTATTGTCAATATGCGCTTTAAAGCGGTGCAAGCTTATTTTAAGTCTTAAAATATTGGTTTAAAATTTAAACCAATAATGTCCAAGCTCTCGAGGGCCACATAACATGACGTGACGGGCCACATTTGGCCCACGGGCCTTGTGTTTGACACATGTGGCCTACAGGATGGCTGCTGCCGTTCGCGTCCGACCAAACCGGTTCACGTCCAGATCTGAACGGAGTTGTAATAACCGAACTCATCTGAGCCGCTGCTGATCTTCACCCACCGTCCATCAGCCGTTACTTTCAAAACAAATGAATAGTCTGCATGAATGGAGGGTTTGTCATCGGTTAGGGGAGCATGAAGGTTGATTAGTGTCATGGTTTGATCTATAAGTTGACTGACAGGGAGGGAATTGTGCAGGTGAATTGTCATGCCCCCTCCCCTTCCCTGCCTCCTCCTCCTCCTCCTCCTCCATCTCCATCTCACGGGATGACAAATCTGTTTGGTCCGAAACCCTCCAATGGAGGGAGGTTGAGAAAGAAGCGAGGCAAGAATCGAGACTCCTGGGGGTAAAAAACAAGAAAGAAGAAAAGAGAGAGGCAGGGACAGAAAGAGATAGCAGTGGGGCAGAGATGAAATAAATGATGTGAGCCTAAAAACTGCTTTAAAGTTATGATGAAACAGCAGTTGCTTGGGTAAAACATGCTGATGGAGGAATTTAGGTTTTGATCAATTGCTGTTGCCGTCATTCTTGAGGCATTTCACGTATTAATCAGAACCGGTGTGGTTGCTCGCAGCTGAACTGGTACCTCAAGCATCCGACGACCGACCGGCGAGTGGACGGAAAGAAAGTAATCATATTGTTGGGACGAGGAAGAGGGTGCATCAGAGGGAGGAAGGTGCCTTAAAGAGGGAACATTTCCTCCAGCAGCAGAACATGGTCACATGACCGGGCCCTTAAACCCAATAAAGCTTGTGATTACAGCTATCCCTCGCCAATTCCCTCTTTAAGTTCCACGGTTTTAGTTATTTGCGGATTTTTCAGAAATATATATCATAAAACAATCAAGAAAAAATCGCGGAAACAGCATTTCTTCACTGTGAGAGAATGCGCCTAACATCATGTGATGTTTCCGTGTTTTTTTTTTTATTTTTATTTTCTTTATTATGTTATACATTTCTGAAAAATCCACGAAAGACTAAAACCGCAGAACTTAAAACGCGAATTGGCGAGGGATCACTGTAATTCAGTGCTTCTCAAGTATTTTCTGCTGCACCTCCCCTTTGGAAGAGGAAAACATTTCACGCCCCCATCCCCCCCACCACCACCACCACCCTCCATCCTGACTATAAATAGTATAATTTGTCTATAAAATTGTTATAAGTACACCTCTGCATAACACTGCACCCTTATTAACATTAAGAGAAACAAAAAAGAAAGAAATATATAACATAAATATATATATACTGATAACAAACAATAACTTTATTAACATTGTTTTTTAGTCTGTAAAGATTTAAAGTGCATTAATTCCACCGTAGTCACATTGAAGCCAAGCGCTACATGAGCGTCGTCATATTTCCTCGTCTTAACTTTCTGGAGACTTTTGTTTGTCTCATCATCTCCGTCTGCTTCCACCTTTCTCTTCATCCCTGTTAAATATTTATTTGTTAAATAAAGTTGTTCGCGTCTTATCTCCCGCTCTGTGCTCTGTGTGCGCATGTCCGTGCAAAAACAACACTGCTACTCCCTGCGCACACTGTGATAATGAGAGCGCCACTGCCCCCTACTGGAGTACATGTGCAATTACACTTTATTCCAGTACGGCAAAAAAAAAAAAGGCTTATTCCCCAGAGTCACACACTCCCCCCCGGCATCGCACCGCGCCCCCCTAAGGGGTCGCGCCCCGCTATTTGAGAAGGACTGCTGTGATTACAGAATTAAAACATTACCAAACACGTAGAGTCGTTCTATTCTAAGCAGTGTGGTTCAGTTAGCTTTCCTCCCCTGATCACAGTTACATTTTTTTGCTTCTGTCCTGGAATCCTTGAACGCTTGAAGATAAAACATGCATTTATGGACAGCAGACGTGCATGTGTGAATTTTAACAAGTCAAAACAAAAGTGGAGAAAAAGCTAAGCGCAGCCCGTTAAACGTCAGTGTCTGTGGTTTTAAGCAGACTCTCAAACTGCTGGTAAAACATGCGAGAACTGAACTGTAGCTAATACCGCTCTCTTCAGCGCCTGGATTTAGCTTCCTTTTTAACATTTTACATACATGCATGTACGGTCATGTCCGAGTGCACTGAGCTGTTCGTGTTTCATGTGCAGACGTTTTTTTTTCCTCTTGGTAACGCAGCTTTCAGTCCATCTATCCTGGCAGCTATAAATATTAATAAAAAGAGATTAATTCAGGTTCAACGCCATCTTTGAACCGATTCCACATGGGGATACATGACATGCCTGCCAAGTAATATCCTCCCCAGATTTTCACTACATGCCGTAATGAAGACATCATTTTTACAGCAAAGCCTATGACTAATAATTTACCCCCTGTTATCTGTTAACTCAACTTCTACCCCCCCCCCCCCCAAAAAAAAAAAAAAAAAAAAAACATGCAGGGCTTCACTGTGTTGATGCGCCATCATCAGTTTTTGTGGATGTGAACGTGGCTCCGGGTCTCCGTTGTGATTTACATGCAGACTGCCAGATGCTGCCTCTCATCTTCTGATGTCATGACACGGAGAACAACCGACTTGGCGTCGGGTCGCGTGCATATGTCAGCGCCGTACCGGTGGATGCGTGCGCTTTTGCCTTTTTGCCGCTTTGTGATGCAGACGAGTTTCTATATCGGTGCTGCCACGAGCTTTTCATTCGGCGCGCTTTTTGATCATGTTTGCAGGAAGGTGAGAGTGACGCCCTGAACAGAGAAGAGATTTGTAACATTTACCTCGACTGCCGTGCGTGTTTTCAGTTTCTCTCTGGGTACGTTACATCTAATTAAAAAAGAAAAACAAAAACGAGAAAACAGCGTCTGGACAGCCGAGCGGCTGGATGATGCTGTTTTCCATCACTTTTCAGACTCGTGTAAAATTGCTTCGTCTGTCTTCGGGGAGCTTACGGGGTAATGTGCTGTCAGAGATATAAAAGCTGATGGGGTGCTGTGGGAACACGGCAGGAATAACAATCTCTGTTTTCTTTTATTATTAATCCGAGCATCAAGAGCGCAGATTTGCAGCGTTGCGAGCTGTAATTGGTTTACTGTTGCGCCGCTGCAGATGACGTCTGCAGGTGGAGGTGCTTCACAGCAGAAGACTTGGATGCGGTAACTGATCGGGTCACGGCAGGTTTCAGATGCATGCTCACCTCCGTTTTGACTGCTCCCCACCCCCCACCCCCTGCGCCTCTTTAGCTATTGTTTGCACCACATTCACTGCGTTTACATGGGACGTTTAATTCCTCTTTAATTCGAAATTAAAATTAAATCCGATTTAAAATGATTAGGAAAATTACCATGTAAACACCTAATTCCGAAGGAAAATGTCCATTCCAAATTGAACTCAATTCCAATGTGGCCACCGTTACATTATGTTTTTTAATTCGGAATAAATTATTCCAAATTAAACTATTTTCCATTGAGTTACATGGAAATAGTAAATTCTGAATTGAGGTTTACATGGAAAACCCGTTTGATCGGCTTTATCCAATTCCACTTAAGGTCTGGGGGTTGGGAAGGGTTCTGATTGGATAGAGGGGGCAGACGTCTTTACGTATTTACGTCTACCGGAAGAAAACAAACTTACTCGATTAGCAACAACATGGAGGACTACATTATTAGCATCCTTTTTGGATTTGTTTTGATTTTATTTTTGAAGCAGCAGCATGACAACATCATGTTGATGATTTTCTTTTGTGTGCTGAAATTATTATTTCATTAATTATTTCCAGTTCCTCCAAGCTAATTATTAAATAAATCGTCTCTGCTCTTGACCACCGTTTACTGCGTGCTGCCATCTTGAAACTTTGTTTCTAAAACAAGCCCAGCGCGGAATATAAGCATCATCGCGACAGACGGGCAAGAGAACGAGCATGCGCAGAAAGAAAGGAATTAATTTAAAGAGGAATGAGTGTATACATGACTGCGGAATTATTCTATTCAGATTTAAAATCAGAATAAACCAGCCACTTACTTCGGAATTAAGTTTAATTCGGAATGGACATTTTCATTCGGAATTAGGTTTTTACATGGTAATTTTTAATCATTTTAAATCAGATTTAATTTTAATTCTGAACTAAAGAGGAATTAAACTTCCCATGTAAACTCACTAAGTGGCTGGCTTGGAGGAACTGGAAATAATTAAAAGAACAGATGGCAGGAAACATAATGTAGTCCTCCATGTTGTTGCTAATCAAGTAAGTTTGTTTTCTTCCGGTAGACGTAAATACGTAAAGACGTCCACCCCACTATCTAATCAGAACCCTTCCCAACCCCCAGACCTTAAGTGGAATTGGATAAAGCCGATCAAACGTGTTTTCCATATAAACCTCAATTCTAAATTCATATTTCCATGTAAACTCAAAGGAAAATAGCTTAATTCTGAATTATTTAATTCCGAATAATTAATTCCGAATTAAAAAACATCATGTAAGCCATGTGGCCATTGAAGGAGGAGCGCTCCGATTGGTGCGGGGCGGCTGTAAACCGTCAATAGGCCATAGATATCAGCCGTCGTTGTGCTCGGCTGCCATCAGCCAGAGAGCAGACGGCGTGTCGTGCAGCGGCGTTTCACTCCACGCAGGCTGTCGCCGTGAAGCCGCGAGAAACGGGGTTAGCACGGGTCTGCCGGCGGCCTGTCACATGCTAGGCATGCTTGAGCGCGGGGTTGAGTGAGCAGGTCGGGGCCGTGTGTCAGAAAAGCTCTTTTCATGTCTCCTTCAGTTCAGCGAAGGGAGTTGTCATCCGAGTTTTCCACCACCGAACCCCGAGGCGTCTTCGCATGACGGTGGCATTTGGGAACGGGCTGACCTTTTCAGAGAGCTAATGCTACGCTCGCCATGTTGATTTCCACATTTAGGCTGTCACTAAATTAGCAGCTTCACATTATTACGGTTTTTATCCTCCAAAAATGACGATTTAATTCAGCTCAAGTTCCTGTTTGTGGGCTTGGAGCTTACCCACAATGCATCTGTGAATCAACTTGCATAACAGTCACGTCAGGACAGTGAAAGGCCAGCTGATATCTTGATGAAAAGGGCTTTGAGACCGCGAACGTCTTGGAGACCCGCTGTCTTTCCTTCATCGCAGTCGTGTCAGTAGCCTCAATGCCACCGTTTTCATTCCTTCCCACGGACAGATTTAATTGGATTCGAATCTATCATGAGCTAAAGTGGGGCCTCGCCTCTGTAAGTTATCCGTCCTGTGTTCTCTTGTTCATTTTACATGTCCTCAAGTTAATTTCAGTCCTAATTAACTACCTTTGAAAGGAATCTGTACGATAATTACCACAAGGAGGTGGAACGGAAGCAATCACACTCTGCACAATTTATTCCCCACCGCAGGGACAACCCCTCAGAGTCGCCCGCTGCCTTCCTTTATTCTTATTTATATATTTTTTTCCCCTGTCCTGAAAATCACCTTCAGCACTCGCTTTGGTCTGTAAGGAAACAGCGGCGCAAACAATCGGGTGGCTCCAGGCTAAAACCCCTGCTGGCTTTCACTGTTTGCTGGCAAATTTGCAGAAATAAATTTTAGGAAAAAAAAAGCAAAGTGGGAGTAAATGAAATGAGCTCTGCTGCAATCCACGAAGAGAGAGCCGTTCTTAAAACAAGCCCCATGCCAGCAGTGACCCCCGAGCCCCACTCCCTCAGCTGGACGTTTAATCCGTAGCACCCTGTTCGCCGCTGCAGATTACGCTCTTTTAAAAGGGTCATAATGGTTATTTGATATTGGTTTAACATGTTTTAATAGGTGAGCCATAAAAGCAACACGGCTTTTCTCTCCAACAAAACATACTGGAAAAAACTGTGTACTTTGATGCATTTTAACTGTCAGAAAATATAACAGTCAGGGCTGCACGATACCGGATATCTGCCGATAACCCACCCCTGCTTGTAGTGCAGCACTAAATTATGATGCTGTTATCATCATACTGAAGGGACTGACGCAAACACACTCTCATTACAAAATAAGAAAACTACTGCAGCTTACATGTGAGTTGGGGGGGTCACAGTCATACTTTTAGCCTCCGTTATAAGAGTTGAGTAGCAGCTGCTGATGAGTCTCTTTCTCTTGCTTGATCTTCACAGATTCCTCTCAAGACGAGTTATTAAATTAGTGGGGTTTGACCCTTCCTTCTCTCGTCTTTTTTTAGCCTTTATCAGATGCAGATGGCGTGCCGATATCATCGTCCATCCCTAAAATTAGCGCAGGCTTTTACATCCCGACGGAGCGTCTAAATGTGTGATATACGGTTGAGACTCGTCTCACCTGAGATGCAAAAAAAAAACTCTTTGCATTAGACCGCAACACAAAAGGTTTGGCGGCTATAATTCTTCCAGAGTTGATTTTTCTTGAAAGGGCGTATTTCAGTCAGCCTTTTCCTAAACCAGCTAAAATCCTTTTGGAACCTTAACTTCAACAAATAGAGAAGAAATTAGAAGGAAAAGAGTCTGCCGAACACCGAGGAGTTCAACTAAAGTCTCAAAAATGAAAGTTCTGCAGCAGACACCTACACAAACCCTCCTACATCTAAATGCGGAGTGCGTAGGTTGTTCTTTTACGCCCAGCATTCAACATTACTGCTTTTTAAAAAACTGTCAATATTGATGTCCTGGGAATAGGAATGGATCGTGAGCTATAGTTGTATGTGATGACTGCCCTCTAAAACTGGCGTTCACTACAGCCATCTGACCCACAAAATAAATAAATACATAAATAAATGAATAAAAAGTTATCTGCTGCCTGGCTCTGCTACTTCACTGGAAGTTGGTTGGGTCAAAGGTGCCGGTGTTGTTTTAATCCATTACCGAGGCACGGCGTTTGAACAATGCTTTAATTTATGAGTCTATTTTAAAGACTAGGATGGAAATGCTGCGCTGCCTCGTCTCCGCTAGACTGATTTAGACCAACTTCTGGACTCTGTGAGACACACGATGCAAATGTCACCCTTGATCAATTGTTTTGGCTAAATTAGCTAATGTACCTCTCAACTGTAGCTCGCGTGAACATAAAACATTTGCTGCACTGACACGAGCCGTGACTGCGCAACAGGGAACACTGAGTAATGAGGTGCAGAGTGACGTGTTTTCTGGAAAATCACGGAGTAAACCTCAGCGGCGTTCACACATTTTTGGAATAAGGATGCTGCTGGCTGAAGAAATACATTGGCTGGCAAGGCTTAGATGGATTTTAGCAGTGAGTTTTAATTGACATTTAACAATGATCTAAGATTTGTTATTTCCATTTTTTGCAGTGCTCCACCTTTTAATTAACATTAGGCAACCTTCCCACTCCGTGAGTAATCAGCTGAATATACGGTGACTTGCAAAGGTTTTGGATCACTTCTGCCTCAGTGACAGGCCTCATGTAAAGGATGCCTCCACAGGTTCAGGATCTCTTCATCTTGGAGTCAGTCTGGGATTACACAAAGATGCAGAGTCAAGTGAGACAGCCTGAATAGATGTGACAAGTTGACAAAGATGGTTTGAACCACCTACGTGGTAAATGTCTTGAAACAGTTTTATGTAATAAGGGTTCAAAGCAGTGGTTCTTTATTTTTAATAAAATATTTACATCCCACTCTAATTAAGGTGAAAGGCAGCTGCTGGACACAGAAAACTGCGAGTTGTTATAATTGTTTTACTGCGTATTTCTCAGTGGCACTCGCGCCATTCTTGTATACATGAAGTACACGCAGTGATGTGTAAATCAAGAACAATCCTGACACATGGCAGGGCTGGGGATCAGGCCACTGGTCTAGTTGGAAAGAGGACACCTGCTGAGCCATGGTTGCCCGTAAAATTTGAACGAACTGCCCTTTCAATATGCTGCTTTGTAGTTTGTAATTAATTCAGAGTCCACTGCAGTGAATGCAGGGGAATCGAAGCTACTTTTCCCACACGTCTTTCATAATGGGGGCTCAGAGTGAACATCACATCCAAATTAGGCCTGTAGGTAAATGGCACACACCTCCATTAATAAAGTGTCTGATTAAAACCGATAATTCAGTTATTGCTGTAGTGTGTGTTTCAGTGTTGGGGTTGCATTCTACTGAGAGACTGGGCCACAAAGAGCCCAAAGAACTGCAAGACTTGAAAATACCAAACAGGAGAGGAATTTAAAAGAATACGAAGGCACTGAATGTAGCATTTTAGACTGTCAAAGTATCACTAGTGCAGATGTGCACCATAGAGACACTGCAAGGATCAGGATGACTCTTGGCTGCCAAGAGGCCAACAGCCACACTGAAAGAAATACAGGAATTTGACAAGTACTCTTAGATTGATTACCATCCCCGTATTCTACACAAGCCTGGGCTGGTAGGGTAGGGTGGCAAGATGGACAACATTTCTTACAAAAAGCACATGTACGCACATCTGAATTATGCCAAAAAAAATAAAAAAGTCTCAACCCAAATTATTTGAAAAAATGTTTGGTCAGTGACACAAAGGCTGAACTTTTTTGCCTCAATTCTAAAGGGTATTTTTGGTGCAAAGCTGATGCAGAGCATGGTTGGGCATATTATGCTTTGGAGCTGCTTCTTTTCAGCTGGGCCGGCATTTGTCAAGATAGATGGGAAATTAATGTCTTCAAAACCTAAATATTCTGGTGCAAAATCTTATGTGAAAATGAAGAGGAATTCTCATTACAACACTGCAGTGACCCAAAGCACAACAAAATTAAGCAGGATATGGCTTCACAAAAGGAAAAATCTGTGTGCTGGGCCCAGACTTCAATCCATAGAAACCTCGGAATGACCTGAAAGAGACTAAAGAGATCCCTCGCAATTTGTAGAACTTGAACTTCTTTGTAAAGAAGAGTGGGATAAAATTCCAAAGTCCCTTTGTGTGAAAGAATAGGAACCTATTTACAAAGACTTGACAGTAAAACATGCTCCCACAATATTAGTTGGGAGGGTTGTCAAATTTATGCAATCAAGCATGTTAGGTTTATTTTATTCAAAATACTCACAATGATACATTGTTTTTGTTTTGATTTTGGTTTCTTGGAACATTGCTTTAAATGTGTGAAAAGTTTGGCATTTTTTGTTTATATTTCTGACTTTATATTTCAAAACCTGCGTTTCTTAAGGGAGTGTAAACCTTTATCCCTGTACATATTGAAAATGTCATAAGTCGATTCCTATAAATCAGGGGTGTCCAACTCCAGTCCTCGAAGGGCCGCTGTCCTGCAAGTCTTAGATGTTTCTCTGCTTCAGCACACCTGATTCAAATGATGGGTCTTTAAGAGTGCGACCTGGATGACACTATGGTATCAATCGTGATATGGTACCGGAATTAGATATCGGCCTCGGCCGAGGACACCCCCTATAACTATCCTAAC
The DNA here is from genome assembly GCA_018398805.1 of Hirundichthys speculiger. Classification (NCBI taxonomy): domain Eukaryota; kingdom Metazoa; phylum Chordata; class Actinopteri; order Beloniformes; family Exocoetidae; genus Hirundichthys; species Hirundichthys speculiger. The sequence continues at coordinate 13,091 of JAGFBZ010000044.1, forward strand.
AGTAGTCAATGGTGAGCAGAAAGGCAGGATCGTGAGAAGACTCAATCACCATTCCAGGAAGAAGAAAAAAACCACCAAGCCGGGCAAGTAACGAGCACAGCCATGACTTAATCATATCAGAGGATCAGAGTCCATAAAACAAAGGCTTACGAAAGACCATCGCACTTTCACACAAGTGTGGCTGTTTGATCAACTGTGTGCCAAATTACCAACCCCCTACAGGGACTCTTATTAAATATAAAATCAAAAAAAAAAATGAAAAAAAAAAAAAATAAAAAAAAAAAAAATCCCCCCTCCCCCCGGCCCCCCCCCCCCCCCCCCCCCCCTCCCCCCTCCCGCCCTTCCTTCCACTCCCCCCGCCCCCCCCCTCCCCGGCCCTCCCCAACCATCCCCCCCCCCCTCCCCCTTTCCCTCATTTTAACCAAATCTAAACACATTACCCCCTCCCCCGGACCCCCCCCCCCCCCTCCCCCCCACCCGGTTCTCCCCCCTACCCACCCGCCCCCCCCCCAGTCCGTTGCCCCCCTGGGTTCTTTCCCCCCTCCCCCCCCCCCTCTCCTCCCCCCCTCCCCACCCCCTCCCCTCCCCCCTCCCCCCCGCTTACTCCCCCCCCCCCCCTCCTCCCTTATTCTCCGCCCCCCCCCCCCCCTCCCCCCTCTCCCCTCTTCCCCCCCCCTCCCCCCCCCCCCCCTCCACACCCCGTGTTCCAATTCCCCTCCCCCCTCCACCCCCTCCCCTGTCCTCTCCACCCCCCCTTCCCCCGGTCCCGGCTCCCCCTCTCCCCCCTCCCCCGCCCCCCCCCCCCCCCTCCCCTCCCTTCCCCCTTCCCCTTCCCCCCCTCCCCCACTCTTCCTTCCTCCCCCCTCCTCCCTCCCCATAATTCCCTCCGCCCCTCTCCCCCTCCCCCTTCTCCCCCCCTCTCCTCCTCTCCTCCCCCCTTCCCCTCCCCCCCCCCCCCCCCCCGCCCCCCTCCCTCCCTCCCGGCCCCCCACCCCTCTTCCCCTCCCCCCCCCTCCACCCCCCCCGTGTCCCCGCGCCCTCCCCCTCCCCCCCTCCCCCCCCCCCGCTCCCCCCCCCCCCCCTCCATTTTTTCCGGTCCCTCCCCCCCCCACTCCCCCCTCCTCCCTTTCTCCCCCCCCCCCCCTTCCCCCCCCCCCCCGTCCCTCCCCCCACCCCTCCCTCTCTCCTCCCCTATCCCCCCCCCCGCCCCCTTTCCCCTCCCCACCCCTCCCCCCCGGCTCTCCCCCCCTCCCCCCCCCCTCTCTTTCCCTCTCCTCCCAAATTCCCCACCCCCCTCCCCCCCCCCCTCCGCCTTCCCCCCCCCCCCCCCCGCGAGTTCCCCCCCCTCCACCCCCCCCCTCCCCCCCCCCCCCCCTCTCCCCCCATCCCTCCTCCCCCGCACCCCCCCCCCCCTCCTCCCCCCCCCCCCGCGCCCCCCTCTCCCCCTCCCCCCCCCCCCCCTCCCGCTTTCCCTCCCCCCCCCCCTCTCCCTCCCCCCCGGCCCCCCCTCCTTCCTCTTCCTCACCCCCCCTCTCCCCCCCCTCCCCCCCCCCCCCTGTCCCTCCCCCCCCCCCCCCCCCGTTCCCCCCGCCGTCCCCCCCCCCCCCTCCCCCCCATCCCCCCCCCCCTCCCCCCCCTCCCCACCTCCCCCTCCCCCCCCCTCCCCCCCGGCCCCCCCCCCCCTCCTCCCCCGCCATCCCCCCGCCCCCACTCCCCCCCCTTCCCCCTCATTTCCCCCCCCCCCCCCCCCCCCCCACTCAACCCCCCCTCCCCCCCCCCCAACAACCGACGTAGCATTCCCCTCCTCCCCCCCCTCCCCCCCCCCCCTCCCCTACTTTCCCTCCTCGCCCTCTCACTCCCCCCCCCCTCCTCCCCCGCCTCCCTCCCCCACCCTCCGCCGCTCCCCCTCCTCCCTCCTCCCCCCCCACTCCCCTCCCCGCCCCCCCCCCCTCAAATTCCCCCTCTCCCCCCATCCCCCCCCCACCCCCCCCCCCCCCTCCCTCCCCTCCCCCCCCCCTTCCCCCCCTCCCCCCCCCCCCCGCCCCCCCCCCCTCCATTCCGCTCCCCCCCCCTCCCTTCCCCCTCCCGGACCCGCTTCCCCCTCCCCCCCCCCCCTTCTCCCCCCCCGCCCCCCCCCCCCCCCCCACCCCCCCCCCCCCCCCCCCCCCCCACCCCCCCCCCCCCCCCCCTCCCCCCCCCCCCCACCCCCCCTCCCCCCCCCCCCCCCCCCTTCCCCCCCACCCCCCCCCCCCCCCCCTATTCCCATTTCCCCCCCTCCTCCCCCTACTCTTCCGCCCTTTCTCTCCCTCCCCCTCCTTCCCCCCGTCCCCCTTTCCTCCCCCCTCGCACTTCCCTCGCCCCCCTTTTTTTTGTTTTTTTTCCCCCCCCCCCCCCTACCCCCATCCTCCCCCCCATTCCCGCCCCCAACATCCCACCCCCGACCCCTCATTACCGGCCCCCCCCCCCCTTTCCCCCCCCCCCTCTCCCCCCCCCTTCCCCCCCCCCCATTTCCCCCTCTCCCCCCCCCCCCTTCCCCCCCCCCTTTCCTTCCCCCCCTCCCCTCACACCCCCACCCTTCCCCCCCCCCCCTCCCCGGGTCCCCCCTCCCCCCTCCCCCCCCCCTCACTCCCCCCCCCCCCCCACCCCCTTTTCCCCTCCCCCCCCCCCTCCTTCTCCCCCCTCCCACCCCCCCTCCCCTCCCCCCCCTCCCCCCCCCCCCCCCCCTTATGGAGATACTTTCCCCCCCCCCCCCTTCCTCCCCCCCCCCCTTCCCCTCATCGCCCCACTCCCCCAAACGAACTCACCCTAGAAGTTCCCACATCACACCCCGACCACCCCCCCCGGCACGCTTCCACATCCCGGCCTCACCCCTACCACCCCCCACTACCAACAACACCCCCACTCCCTCCCCCAATCACCTCCCCGACTCTCCCCCCCTCCTCCCCCTCCCCCTCCACCCTCTCCCCCCCTCCCCCACCCCCCACGCCCCCCCCCCCCCCCTTCCCTCCCTCCCCCCGGCCCCCCCCCCACCCTCTACCCCCCCCCCCCCCCCCCCTTCCCCCCCACTACCCACCCCAAGAAACAAGATCCCCCAGCGAAGCACAGCCTACTTCCCCCTCAAATTCTCTCCCAAAGTCTCAGTAGAACTGTGACCTGGTTGCCCCCCCACCACTCCCCCCCCCCCCCACCCTTACCCCACCCACCCCCACCCCCCCCCCCTCCTCCCCCTCCCCTCCTCCCCCCCCCCCCCCGCCTCCCTCCCCCTCCCCTCCCTCCGTTCCCTCCCCCCCCGTCCCCCCCCTCCCCCCCCTCCCCTCTCCCCCCTCCCTCCCCCCCTCCGCCCCCCTCCCCCCACCTCCTCCCCTCCAGCCACCTTTCCCTCCTCCCCCCCTCCCATCCCCCCCCTCCTATTCCCCTCCCCCCACCCCCCCCCCCCCCCCATCTCCCCCTCCTCCCTCCCTCCCCCCCTCCCCTCTCCCCCCTCCTCCCTCTCCCCCTTCCCCCCCCTCCCCCCCTCCCCTCCCGGGGTCACCCCCCTCCCCCCTCTCCTCCCCCCCCCCCCTCCCTCCCTTCTCCCCCCCCCCCTCCCCTTTTGAAAAAAATAAAAGATGAAATTCAGTGGTGGAAAAGTTTCCCACACCATAGCTTTATCAAACCCAGAGCTCAGAAAAACAACAACCAAGCTCAAAGCAGAAAGTGAAAGTAAAGAATGTGTAAAAGGAGCCAAATTCAGAGCACCCGCATTGAAAACTCTTTGTTTGGCAATGGCTTGTGTTACCCAACATTACTTGTTGCAACAGAGGAGAGCAGCATTTTATAAGAAACTCATGGCTGCAAAGAAGACAATTTGTCTTCAGCAAATAATCTTAATTTCTTCAGCATTTGTCCTTCACAATACCCCCTCAGGTGACAACTTTACTTTAGTACAGTCTCTACTCTTTCACCAAAAAACTGAAAAGTTTTCATATTTAACAACCTTAACTCATGAACCAAGCATCAACTGTAATCTCAGAGGCTTCATTATCAGTTCACACAACTACAGCTACTGACGAAGATTTTGAGGTGTGGTTGAGAGTAATTAAAGCAATTTAGTAAGTTAACTTATTTCAGATGAAACTGTCAGTTTCAAGACCAAGAACACATTTTTCTGGGCATCTGATTTATTTGCCAATTGCTTGATAATGCTTGAAATCTTCTGACAAATATTAGACAGTTTAATGGCATAAAGAGTCAAAAGATAAAATGTTCAAACTAGATCTTAAAACCATTTAATAAATGGGTACTCAAGTCAAATATGGTCAGGAAATTTAAGTCTGAAAAGCTGTTTATTGGCACTAACCCTGCTAACGGTTAAAGCACTGTTTCAGTGGTTTCAGAAAATGTACTGGTACAGCAGTTTAGGCAGGCATGTTCTTTGTAACACTGAATCCACATTTCATCTTAAAAGTGCAAAAACACACACACAAGAAAATCTATCAAAAAAAGTCAAAAACAATCATTATAATGTCATGTTTAATGCCATGCCAAATGGGCGGAACCAACATGCCAAACAACCGGTTAGACCATGCTCATTCAGTCTCCACAAGTGATGCTAACTAGCATTACATTTCATTCCTTCTCATCAAAAGCAGGGCAATTGAAAATATAAAAGATGGCCAACAATTTAAATGTGAATATCAGAAAGTAAAGGTTAAGTTATAAGTGAACACATGTGAAACTCAGTCAAGCCCATTAATCTGATTAATGTAGCATCTACTTTATTCAGTAAAGGGCAATTTGTACAAGGAAAAAAAACATAAATTGCAACTTCATCATTTTTGTTCAAAAAAAGGCAAATTAAGTTATAGGAAATTCAATGCCTTGCAAAAGTATTCGGCGCCCTTGAACTTTTCAACCTTTTTGCCACATTTCAAGCTTTAAACAAAGATTTCAGAACAAAATTTATTGGATATTCTAAACTTTTTTAACAAATAAAAAAACTGAAAAGTGGGGTGTGCAGTATTATTCGGCCCCCTTGCGTTAATACTTTGTAGCACCCCCTTTTGCTGTAGTTACCAGCTGCCAGTTCTCTTGGGGTTTGTCTCTATCAGTTTAAACACATTCAGAGACTGAAAATTCTGTTCCGTTCTTCCTGTAAAACAGCTGGAGCTCAGTGAGGTTGGATGGAGAGCGTTTGTGAACAGCAGTCTTCAGCTCTTTCCACAGATTCTCGATTGGATTCAGGTCTGACTTTGACTTGGCCGTTCTAACACCTGGATACGGTTATTTGTGAACCGTTCCATTATAGATTTGGCTTAATGTTTTGGATCATTGTCCTGTTGGAAGATAAATCTCCATCCGAGTCTCAGGTCATTTTGCAGCCTCCAACAGGTTTTTCTTCAGAATGGTCCAGTATTTGGCTTCCATCCATCTTCCCATCAGTTTTAAAACTTTAAACGAGACTTTTTATGGATATCCTTGAGAAATGTCTTTCTTCTTGCCTCTCTTCCATAAAGGCCAGATTTGTGCAGTGTACGACTGATTGTTGTCCTCTGGACAGACTCTCCCACCTCAGCTGAAGATCTCTGCAGTTCATCCAGAGTGATCATGGGCCTCTTGGCTGCATCTCTGATCAGTCTTCTCCTTGTTCCAGATGAAAGTTTAGAGGGACGGCCGGGTCTTCATAGATTTGCAGTGGTCTGATACTCCTTCTATTTCAGTATGGTTGCTTGCTCAGAGCTCCTTGAGATGTTTAAAGCTTGGGAAATCTTTTTGTATCCACATCCAGCTTTAAACTTCTCCACATCAGTATCTGGGACCTGCCTGGTGTGTTCCTTGGTCTTCATGATGCACTCTGAGCTTTAAACAGAACCCTTAGACTATCACAGAGCAGGTGCATTTATACGGAGACTTGATTACACACAAGTGGATTCTATTGATCATCATCAGTCATTCAGAACAACATTGGATCATTCAGAGATCCTCACTGAACTTCTGGAGTCAGTTTGCTGCACTGAAAGTAAAGGGGGGGCCGAATAATATTACATGCCCCCCACTTTTCAGTTTTTTAATTGTTGAAAAAGTTTAAAATATCCAATAAATTCCATTCCTCTTCACGATTGTGTCTCACTTGTTGTTGATTCTTGACACAAAATTGAAATTTTATATCTTTATGTTTGAAGCCTGAAATGTGGCAAAAGGTTGATAAGTTCAAGGGGGCCGAATACTTTCACAAGGCACTGTACATTCCATTGGGTCTTGACTCATCTCCTCTTTAACATATGTAGTTGCAGAGGCAGTTATTAGATTATTAGATGTTTTTACTCTGAATGCATCATCATTAAAAAAGTGAACTGTTACATTCAGTATTTTTCCATGTTTTGGATGGTTCCTTTATCAACATTCAGAGAAAACGTCCATCCTTGGAACTGATCAGACAGACGTTTCTTGAACTCTGGAGCTATGTCATGTGTGTTCATATAACTGGCCTGCTAAGTGGAAACGGACAGATTTGTAAAGCGTTTTTATCAACCCTAACCCTAACCCTCAAGATAAACTGGAGGGACAAAGTCACAAATGAAGAGCTATGGGAACAGGCGAACGAGGAACCAGTGGAACTGCAGATCAGAAAGAGGAAATGGAGCTGGATAGGCCATACCCTGCGTAAGCCGGCAAGTAATATCACACGCCAGGCCCTCATGTGGAACCCCCAGGGTAAAAGAAAATGAGGCAGACCAAGGAATAGCTGGAGGAGAGACCTAGAGAAGGAGATGAGGGAGGCAGGATTGGATTGGACTGAAATAAAGAGGAGAGCCCAGAACCGGTTCCGCTGGAGGAAACTGATCGATGGCCTATGCTCCGCAGGGGGCAAAGGGCCTAAGTAAGTAAGTAAGTTTATCAACCGCTACTTTTTTTACACTGATCTACGAGCGGTTGAGTGACCGTAAATGATAAGTCGCGTTCCACCGTGAACGAGCACACGCGCATTCTCAAGTCGGAAATACAATCGTTCATCAGGTCGCTACATCCGCAGTGCTGTGGCTGTTGCTTCGGTAAACGGCTTGTGTGTCAGAGCCCGCAGACAGCTCCTTAATGACCGGCGTCTCCTATGTGACGGTGAAGAGCTTTTTTTTTTTTTTTTTTTTGCTGCTATAGACTAGCTTCTCGGAGCACAACACACAAAATCAGGTAAAAGGCTTCCTTAGCTTCTGGCAGCAGCTCCCAACCGGCTCTCCGTCCCGCCCCTTTCCTCTGTCCAGGCCCAGCGCCACTTGAATTTTGCTCCATTCTTCTGATTGCGGGAGAAAAAAACGCCGGCTCACCTCACCTGCATTCAAGACCACTCAGAGATAACGTATTTCTGTGCTGTTTTTTTTTCTTTTTTTTCCTAAATCATAGTCAAACACCGGAGATCCGGCACGGTGCCGGAATACTTTAAGCACTGCAAATGTATCCATCCATCTTCATTTGTGGTGTCACTATCAAAACAACATTTGAAACGAGTCCTGCCGAAGCCAGAACGGGACTCTTGACAAGCTAACGCTCAGCTAACTGCTCACGGCCTGGGGGTCCCTTGAGGCTACAACCTAGAGGCTCCCCTCTGGTTAGCAGCCTTCAGCCATGACTGAAGATAACTGCTGCCTGGAGCTTAGCTAAGCCTTGTCCCCAGACCCTTCTAGGCCAACACAGAGCCAGTCACAGTGGCCCATTAGCACAATTAACAGCACAACAAGCCATGATCTTAAAAAGATGAGAGATTATGCTCTTTCAGGTCTTCAGTCACAGCTCAGAAGTCAGGTTTACTGGGCAAGCAAGCAGCTAATGTGATCACAGCTAGCCATTAACACCATCCAAAAAAAAAAAAAACACGGCCAAATTCTGCATATATTTGTGAATTTATGACAGTCATCTTGATTAGGCAAAAACTTCGCCTGCCGTATACTTGTCACGGATGTGAAATCTAGCTATAGAGACCAAAACAATTTTTGTACCAGCCTGTAATTGTTTATTTCTGATGTAAATCTGGATATTTTAACATGGGAGTTCATGGAGAATGATGCACTTTTGAAGCCAGCGTCTACTGTTTATTTAAGGAACAGTAGCACCACGTTGACTTTAAATAAGAAAACCGGAGGCTGGAATTTGGTTTGATTGGCACACAAACTTTCTCACGATGCTAAAATGAAAAACAAAATAATCAATTCTTGCTGTTCAGTTCTTATGAGCAATGAATTACATACAAAAAATAAAATAAAATAAAATAAAAACACTGGCTACTCCAAGAGGACAAGTAAAGGGATCATTTAACTTGATGATAATGTTTTGAACCTGATTGGCAGTTTTTTTCATGAATGTCAAGTACAGACAATCTTTGAGTACACAAACACCACCATCTGTAAAGCCAAGAGACGGGGAAGGTTAAGACAGAGATCTATTATTACTAAATCCCAAAATTATAAGTCTGTTAGACCCCAAAATTAATAACATCCAGAGAGAAAAAAAAATGAACGAAACCATGTCTTACCAGTTTGTTGTTTTCATAGACATTTTCCTTCTTCAGAGAATCAAAATCACTGCAACAGAACAGAAAAAAAAAACCACGAGTAAGAAAACATGACCCAACATTCCTGCTGTCTTCAACTGTTTACAAGCAGTAGATGAACATGTGTTGTTTAGTCATACATAGTTTCCTCACATCAACATAACATAACTATGTCAGTGAGACAGATGAAGCAACGTGACTGCTGTGTCATTGTTCCCATGTTCTAAAACCAAAACCAGCAGGAACCTCAGCCTGCATCAATTATCCGACTGCCTCTATATTGAGCAATTGGAGCGAAGCCTTTAACCAATGTCTATGGTTTCAGCACATGTAAAATAAAGTATACTTCCACTGTGTTCTGGTTGAGATTAAAACCTGGATTTGTGAAAAGAGGAACAGCTTCATCTATTCTTAAAATAATAGAGTCGTCTTTCCACTATCTGGAACTAAACCAGGAAGAGAAAAAAAAACAAAAAGTGAAAGTGACCCAGGTTCCATTTGTGAGTTTAGCCTTTGGAATATCTCAGTAATGATTACCTTTTGCTCCTTGGTGGAAATTCCCTATTATGAAAAAGTCCTGGGATTCAAGGACTGACCTATTCTGTTTGTTTCCTGCAAAACTCAACAAAGATAAACACCAGATATTTTCTTCCAGCTTTAGAATGTCAAGGATTCCAGAAATTTACAACCGAACTGAGCTGGGAATCATCAGTCTGCAAACATACATCCATCTATGCCTCTCATGTGTTAGGATCTACCGATACTAATCTAATATTAGAGGAAAAAATAACAATAACCAGAGGAAAATATTCAGACATCCTCAACTGGATAAAAGTCCAAAACCTTGTACAAAAGGTGTCATAATAACAAACATTTTTCTTACAATACTGTGAAGTTTGGTGTTAAACCACGTAAAATAACATTTTAGTTGTTGGGTCGACAGATTAAACATGCCTTACAAGGAGCCATTGACAACCCAAATAATGATTACTTACAGTAAAACTCATTCATTCAAGATATAATGGATGTTTAATCCATTCAAATCTCATGCAACACATGCACTGTGCAACTTTTGAGTGCCACATCACTTTGTCATGACACAAACATCCTTTTTTATAATCTGAAAACAAGGCCAAAATAAACCTAAAGGTTCAGTTGTATTTTTATCATGGTATTTTGCATTTTCATCAAAAGGCTGAATAATTAAAGAATTTAGTAGGGAGTAATATATTTTCCAAAAAAGCCCTCAGGCTAGAGAAAACTTAATTTAAAAAAGAAAAAGCCTTCAGTCTGAAAGAGCTCAGTTTGAAATTTGGTTTTAACTGGGGGTTTTCTTGTTTGTTTCTTTACAATCTCAACTATGCAATTTCAAGCCAATAATTCTATTTGAGAAAGCACTTTACAACTGTGGTCAGAAAAATCTCCCTTTTAACAGGATGAAACTTGACAGAACAGCACAAAGGAAGGGCAGCAATCAGCTTCCACTGGGTGGAAGAAGTAGAAAACATTGAAAGAACAAGAGATAAAACTCTAAGCAGGGACATTTGGCCTGTAACTTCAGATAAAAAAAACAACTCCAAAGCCGGATATGAAGACATCTTGAGTACTAATACTTGGTGTTTTCTGTCTCTTTCTCTCTCTCTCTTTTTTTATATAAACAAGTTGACACAATTTTACAGTGAAGATGAAAAAGTGTTCAAGAATGTGCCTCCCAAGAAGAGCTAAGCTCACTGCTCCTGTTGGTAGCGAGTGACTTATGCTGAGTTCCAACATTTAAATATGCTTCAAGTTTGAAGTTATTGTGACGTCAGTTCACCCTAATTTACCTGCATGGATACTGCCTGAGCTTCTGAGCAAAAAACCTGAACTCTGTTGCACTCCTCCAAGTCTGAGGTCTCTTCCTCCCTATTTCCAAATGCAATCAAATGCAGTATTACAAAACACGCTGCCCGAGTACAGCGCAACATTATGTGGAAGGGGGCTGCACTAACACTCAACCAGGGCTTTGCAGATTTGTGCCTTTCCTTTCCAGTTAGTCACTCCCACGTGAGTGACTTCCTCCCATTATTCCAGGCAAAACAGACAGTATCACCACCCGTGAGGCCATCAGTGCTGATCTTTTCCTTGTTGAAATCATGGGAACATAGCCTGGAATTTCTTGTTAGGTTCAGCACGTCGACATGCTTCTTCATTTTGTCCTTCCTCTCACACTGAATCAGTGCCTTCCATCTTCTCTGCGCAAAGGGATCCATCAGCCACTTTCACCACATCGCGAAAGCCATGAAGGGATAGATGTGTAGCTTCTTTGCTTTGGATCTACGTGATTTACATTCCACAGCATCGCAGTAGTACACCATGCTTGTTTAAAGGTAGAAAAAATTATGTAAAATGAATTATCTGTATCGCTTGAATGATCTGTACATCACTCAAGGCTTGTTTCTTTCTTTACCAGAAGTAGCCATGTCCAAAAAAGCCCCAAATGCAAAGTGTTACTGCCAACTAGCGGACAAAAATAACACCATTTGGCAACATTTCCTCTGCGATTGCTGCAGAGTGCAATTACATCATCAAGCTAACCATACTCAAAGAAATGTTAGTGAATAATGAAGAGGCCGAAGACAAAGTGAACCAAGTTAAAGAGTGAAAATGTGTGTTAAAAGTACATGTTGCAGTGAAGCCATTGTCTTTGGTTCACATCTATAGTTCTTTGTTCTTGTAATTTTTCATGTTTATTCCTCTTTGTGGTAAGCGCTAATATATTCATTCCCTTTCTGGTTCAACCCAGCTTTGAAGCAAGATCAGTATTTGACCTATGCATAGAGTAGGCCACAGGCTGTTGGCTTTTTGGAAGCTGTCTTGGCAGTTATCATATTCATTCACTCTGTGGCTCACTTAGAGCCACAAAGTGAATAGGGTTTATTGGCTCCTTTACTGAGCCAATAACCAAATTTTGTAACCATACAAAAAAGTTGCTAATATAAAAAGGTAACATTCCCCCATAACGGTTTAGGGTTATTTTGTTCATTTATTTTTGTTTATTTCAAATAATTAATTGAGTACCATAAAAAGGGAATAATAAACTATAAATTGAACTTGACTTGTCAAAAATATAAAAAAAATACATTTAAAAAATAAATCAGGAATACACAAGATGGCGTAAATATGAGGTGTAAATAGATGAGCCCAAGCAAGCAGACATGATGTGAATTATATATAATCGATAATATATATTTGCTCAATACCAGAATAATAAGAGAATTTGATGTTACCTTCTGTTTACATTTCCTTAGTATTTGGCAGCGTTGCCTTTAAATTATATGACTTAAGTCAAATGTTTTGGGGTTTTTTCCACACGTTTCTCACAATAGTTTGCTGGAATTTTGGTCCTTTCTTTCTGACAGAACTGCTGTAACTCAGTCAGGTTTGTAGACCACTTTGCTCGCACACGCCATTTCGGCTCTACCCACAAAATTTCTACAGGAACTGAGATCAGGGCTTTGTGATAGCCCTCCAAACATTGACTTTGTTGTCCTTAAGCCACTTTGTAACTAATTTGGCAGTATGCTTAGGGTCATAGCTTTAACTTCCTCGCTGATGTCTTGAGATGTTGCTTCGTTATTTCTACATAATGTTCTTACCTCATAACGACGGCATCTATTTTGTGAAGTGCATCAGTCTATCCAGCAGCAAAACACCCCCACAACATGGTGCTGCCACTCCCGTACTTCACAGTTAGGCTGATGTTCTCAGACTTGCAAGCTTCCCCCTTTTTCCTCCAAATATAACAATGGCCATTATGGCCAAACAGTTAAATTTTAGTTTCATCAGACCATAGGACATGTCTCCAAGAATTAAGGTCTTTGTTACTGTGTGCATTTGCAAACTGTAATCAGGCTTTTTTTATGTTGCTTTTGGAGTAATGGCTTCTTCCTCACCAAGTGACCTTTCAGCCCATGTCATACAGGACTCGTTTCACTCTGAATAATGACACTTTCATACCAGCTTCATTCACCTCACAGTCAGTGTTGATCTGTTCCTTGCCAAATTGACAGGAACATAGCCTGGATTCTCTTGTGAGGTTCAGCACCTTGATTTTCTTTCCAGTTTTGTTCTTGCCGTCCTGCTAAATCGGCACCTTCCGAGTCAGTGGGAGTTCGCATAATTGCTTCAAAACCAAAAGTTTACATGACATGCAAAAGCCCCAAATGCAGCTGTCACAAACGGCTTCGACCGGTGCTGCCATCCAGCAGCACCGGTCGCCTTTTGACTGAAGTGAAATTGGTTTCACATTCGACTATTCGCTCGTTTTTTTTTCTGTTTGAGCGTTAATAGTGTCATGAAAACGGCACCGATTTCATCCAGGTTGGTATCATTTTGTAGATATAAGTATACCAGACATTTCACAAGTACAGCAAGCATCAAACCTCCAAGCTCAGTGAGTGTGGCAAAAACTCTAAGGAACAGCGCTGAATGTTGTTCTGAGTACTTCGCTGCTGCCGGAGTTTAGGGACCGTCAGCAAATTACTGCGGTCAAGCGGCAACCCCGACCAAATACACTAACAAGGCTGATCAATTCAGCCTGGCAAAGTCCGGCAGCATTGCTGGACTTCCGGTTTCCAAAATAAAGGCTTAAAAAAAGAAAATAAATAGCATGTATTCAATTCAAACAATATCATTTCTTATCTGTTTATAAGATAATTTGTTATGTTTCACAATTTCCCTCTACCAAATCATGTGAGAATGTATTGGACTTTGAATTATTAAAAACAAATGTATCTACTGTACCTCATTTATTATGGTTTTATTTTGAAATAGCACAATGGGATTTGATCCCAGAGACTCCATCCCACCTCTCCTGTGTTCAGAGTATTCATCTTTCACTAGCATGGGAATTGAATTAAATACAATCCTTTTATTTTCTTTTTTAAGCCTTTATTTTGGAAACCGGAAGTCCAGCAATACTGCCGGACTTAATTGATCAGCGTTGTTAGTGTATTTGGTCGGGGCTGCCGCTTGACCGCAGTAATTTGCTGACGGTCCCTAAGTTCCGCGGCGGCAGCAGCGAGGTACTCAGAACAACATTCAGCGCTGTTGCTTAGAGTTTTTGCCACACTCACTGAACTTGGAGGTTTGATGACACTTGTGAATTTTCTGGTATACTTATATCTACATAATGATACCAACCTGGATGAAATCGGTGCCGTTTTCATGACGCTATTAACGCTCAAACAGAAAAAAACGAGCGAATGTCGAAAATGAAACTAACTTTACCGCGCCTGGTTTGTGTTAGATAATATCGAGAAAAAAAAGTTTGTCTTTTTACACAGTGTATGTAAACTTCTGGTTTCAGCTGTCTATGCTGTGACCCGAACTATATCATAGGCAAGTTTCAAGATATAGTCAGCATTTGAGTCTTTACTTTTGTTGTGGTCCAACTTTCTGTGATCACATGTCCTATCTATATATGCAGAACCACGGTAGACTACAACAAGCCACAGAGAAGGTCCAACCACATTAATCAGATATGCTTTTCTAAAGAACCCACAGTCATCAACACTCCTAAATGACAAGCAGACTTCTTTGGACCAACGTGGGTGTTTATTGCCCCCCCGCTTTATGGGCCCTTCACTGAACTTGGATGACCCATGATTCTGAGCTTTGTTCTTTCATTATAAACTGCTAGAATCTAACATAAAACCACTGACATATACGCGTTTAAAAACCAGACATGACAAGTTAAAGGCAGCTCCCAGTTCCTGCCGCCAGCTCTACTTACATGAGATCGGGTCTGTGTTTGTGGATGAGGGCGCAGAAAGCCAAGCCGTCCCTGAAGGACGTGGTCATGTTGGTGATGGCCACATCCCGGTAGCCGTCACACCGGACCCGGCACCACTGCTGCAGAGCCTTCACCGCCGACATGCTGCTCGGAGCCGAACCGATCCGCGTCAGAGCGCAGCCGTGCCGCGGTGGAGCCCGGGGAGCCGTCCCTCCCCTCCGACAGCAAACTTCAGAAACTTTCCACTCCGGTTCCGGGAAACAAGCCGCTGGCTGTGAGCGTGCCTGTGGGAATCACCTCATCCAGTCTGGAGGAGCAGAAAGAAACTGGATGTTCACACCTGCTAAAGGTCGACAGTGACGCGGTGTGGGTGGAGCTGGACTCGTCCTCAGCGTGTACGGGCTGAACGTCCAGGGACGTACATAAGATTTCAGCGATCCTAAGAACTCTCACGGGAGAAAAAAAAAAAATAATCTAATGCTAAGTTCGTGTTAGTTTAAATTCTGTAAATTAGACTTGCATGTTTAGTGTGTTACATATAATCTCAGGATGAAAACACCACCAGCAGCTGCCTTTAAAGGCCCCCCACCATGTGTACTTGTGTGTCAAATGTAAATTCCTGCCCTGGTCACAAAACACACATACAAATAAGGAGTATGCAGAAAACAGCCTTTCAAAACCGCAAAGTAGAAATCTACCTGGGCACAGGTGTGAACCCATGCATGGAATATGTAATGTAAAGCAGCGAAGAACAAAACTGTTCTTCGGGTGCGGTTGTGACATCAGTGGGTCAGCCTGTTGGGTCCTGTTCTGCTGGGTGTATTAAAGGAAGTGGGTGGCGTCTGCTACCTGACACCTGCACACCTGCCTGTTCATAAAAGTCAAGAAGGGTGACAACAGAGAGGAGACGGCTTTGTTTTGCTCATTCAAACATGTGAATGCCTGTGGTGACGGCGCCATTTCAGCCTGTTCTTCTTTATTTGGAAGTGTCACAGCTTGTAAAACATGTCAGTTTCACTGAAATGAGGTGCTATAAGTTAGTTATGACTGCAGCAACCTGCTTTTATGAAAACATTATCATTATTTGCTGATGTTATTGCCCATAATAAAGCCCAACAAAGACTCCTTTTTGTGACAGTAACCAATTCTATTTCATGGTATTTTACCTCCAGGTGGTGCTAAAGCAGCATGTTATCTTCAAACTGCTGTCACTCACCTCACTTTAAAACCTTGAAGCATTCAGGAAGTTCTCGTCATATCTCAGCTTTCTGTGTTTTGCTGTGCACCTCACTTTCACTTGTCTTTATCAGCATCGTACCCAGTCAACAAGATTCTTATTTACAACATGCCACATACTGAGGTTTTGTCAGATATCTTTTACACATATGTGAATGTTGTGTGAGTGGATGAAAGAAGGATGTGTGCTGTATGACTTAGTCAGTAAAGGTGACGGCGTTATATAAGCAAAACCACATTTTCACTTTTTTCTCTTGATGAGATGTGTGCAGATTTTATTAAACTGTGATAGACAGAGATGGGTCTCGTATCTAATGTTCTCCTGGTTTGTCAGTCTGAAAAAATACCAATTTAGTGTCAGAATGTTTGGGTCTAATTTTCCCTTCAGAGGTTGTGTCACTGTTCTGTAAAAGGAGCAGATTAATGGCAAAAACCATATTGCACAGATACAAGAAACAACTCATGAGTGCACAGTCTCTTCTGTAAACAATCTTTGCTTTCACTAATCAACAGGAGTGAACACCTCTATAAAAGCATGAGTTTTGGCATCTTAATATCTGGGGGATTCACATGTCTTAACACAATGCCAAGGAGGAAAGACATCAGCAATGATCTGAGTGAAGCAACAGGGGCTACCTGAGTTCTATAAAATGGTGTTATTTTTCATTTCAGGTGGCGGCAACGGGTTGCATTTGGGGTTTTTTGCAGATACGAGTACTTCTGTTTATAGTAAGCCACGAGCACGGGAAAGAGTGGAAAGGCAACGATGTGCAAAGCCCCAAATGAGTGTGAGTGCAGAGCCCTTATACATCATGTTCTGCAGAACTCAGGTAGCCTTTGTTGTTGTTGCAATTCAGTCTGGTACGGGTTATGAGTTCATGACCAAAAATATTGAGAATTCATCATTCAACATTTCAAAACATCATTTACAAGTGAAAAAAAAAATTGAAGGGAACTTCCAGTCTTCACGGGAGTGTATTTCCCAGCAAGTTTACACCATAGTTGGGTCATCCAATGCTTGGAGAGGTTTAAAAATTAAATCAGTAAAACAGACACACTTCAGACTCTACTCAGCTCTTCAGTCTCTATACTTAAAGTTCGTGACAGCACAATCAGAAAAATTTGTTTGGAAGTATTTAGATAAAAATGGCTCTTCACTTAAACAACAAGGCAGCACAGTACAAACTAACTAAGACTTTTGAAACAATGTCCAATTTAGAGACAAATCCAAAGCCAAGATGTTTGCCTGGATTGCACAGCTGTACATAAACAAATGTCTGCTATCCTCAAGGAGCTGAAGCTTCGTGGAAATGAAGAGTGGACCAAGATTCCTCCATAGTGATAACAGAGGTTGATAATATCATACAAAAAGCACTACTTCAAGTTGTTGGTACAAAAGGGTGGTTCTACAAGCTACTGAAACATGGAGTGACCTAATTCTTTACACACTGCTTCCACATTTTGGCTTGGTCTTTTTAAATAAATGAGGACGTGGTGCAGCATGTCATGCATTAGTCATCTGATGTTGCATTTATCTGATTTTACAGAGACAGAATCACTTTTTCCCTTTTATAACAGATGTGTGACATCTTGAAATTAGAAAGATGGGACATCTTTCTCATATGACTGTTGAGTTAAGAGATGGGAGTGTTATTTTCAGGAATTCCTTTTGATTAGAACACTTATGTCTGGAAAGCAAGTTGAATCACATTCTTCTCCAAGGCCAGGTCAAACCAGTTAGTTCTATATTTACTCTGGTCAAATGATCATTATATTAATTTACAGGCTGACTGACAAATGCAAATGATCTGGATGGAAAATTTAAATGGAGAACTCCCCATCAGTAATGAAACAAAGCTTCATTATCAAAGTTTTTGTGTATAACCTGGACATCAAAAGAGAGAACACATCAGAACAAAATGGAAGGAAAAGCAAGAATATTTAGCTGTCTTTAGGGAAAATACTTGAGTCTTGGGCCAACCATGGAGCAGCAGTTCTAATCTCACCTTTCAGGTGGACCCAATTTAAATACAGCTATGTATCCTAATATACTTACTGTGGGTTAGTGAGTGTAAAAACCAGCAGAATATACGGCAAAGGCCCTTTGGCCCTTCATAATAAACAGTATCTTTTAACGATTCTCAACATAAAAACTGAAGAAAAAAAAAACTGTAAACCTGGGAATTGAACAAAAAGAAGTGAATAGAAATAAGGAGCACACAAAAACACAGAGAGAGACACACAAAGATCTGTGAAAAGGAGCTTTGTGTTGTTTCGGAGGACAGTCCCATGCCACAAACTCTAATGGTGAAGAGCCGCCTCCATTCAGAAAAGGAATGAGCTGAACAATGAAGCTGCTTTTAGCTTTTTACAACCCCCAGAACTTTTTTCTCACTCAATAATGTCTGATGACATGATTAAATGCTAGTTTGTTTTAAAATCAAACTGGGTGTATTTTCTCCTACAGTGCTCCAAAATAAGTGTTTGTTTCATGAGGCAAATTGCGAAACCTTCGGTACAAAGTATCCAACATGAGTAAGATTTAACTTTATGAGAAAGCTCAGAAGTGTCTTCATTCTGATAGTAAATCACCCCCTGGTTTTGAAAAACAGCTCCCTAAGCATGCATTACAACCACGTAGTGCTCATCTAACAAATACAGAACTGCATAAAGTTTCTTTTACTTTGTTATTCTCTCCACATGGCAACCATGCAAAGATTCCCAACACGCAAACACACACACACACTTAATCCTCCAAAATCCAGACAGGAAATGCCCTCGTCAGTAGAGCAGAATGCTTTTGACAGACCCCCACTGCTTTCTTTCTCTCTGTGCGCTCTCCTCCCCCTCTGCTGAATGATGTACATGCCCTCTTCAAACTCCCATCTGGAAACAGTTAGCCTGTGAGCGTTTGCAGTGAGCCAAAAGAAAACACCACATCTACTGCAGGTTTAGTTTATCAGTGGAACGAGATCATTTGACCCTGCTATCAGAAAGAATATGAGACAAGATGTTTGCTTTCACTTCATGATGTGCATGTGTGTGTGTGTGTTTAGGGCAGAGAAATATTTGTTTGGGGCTATGACTCATGAGATCCAGTAAACATCCCGACATCAGTGGCTCTTCTAAATCTCGTTTTCTACCACACACTGGAAAATTATTTAATGTTTCTAAATAGAAAGTTATTTATCGTAGTCTTATTCTCAGAGGGCACTCATTATGGGCATTCTGAACTCTTCCAATCCACATTAACTGCTTGTAAAGAAGTGGAGATTGCGGAGCTTGATCGACTTAAAAAAGGCTGTCTGAATAGATTTTGAAAACAACTGTTGAGCAAAAGAGGGAGGATGCGCAAATCAAAGTATGTAAGGAGTCTTCTTATTCCTGCGAACACACATCCAGATTTCAACATTGTTAGTGGCCACAAGAATAACTGCAGTAAAATAGATAAAGTAAACATTAAGTTCACCCCTGTGGTCCTGTTCATATCTGGAGCCAAAGTATGTGCTGGGTGATATGATCACAAAAGAAATGCAGTAAATACAGGTGTGAACACACTCAGGGCAGAATATGCAGATATTGAGTAACAATTCAGACTGTTTAGAGGCGTTGTGTTCAGGCCCTCAGCTCCTCTTTCACAGAAATTGAAAATTACACCAAATATTCCCCAAACTGTGTGCTGCAATGAGGAAAGTTACAGTGTTGTGTGAGATGATACCAACCACAGCAGAAGAGAAATGATGCCCTCTAGTGTCAGAAGCACTTCACCACTACAATCAGCACCATTAAAAATAAAATTTATTCAAACAAACCTTGTTGATCAAACAAAGCCTCAAAGTTGCACATTTCAAGTGGAAAAAGAAAAACATCAATTTTATTTGCCTTCAATTTTCTTTTTGACCATGTCATAAAAATGCATTGAGGAAAAACATAAAAAACAGTTATAATCAATAGTATTAAACCTTTGATGAAAGCACTTAAAAGAATAAGGCTAGAATAACATACAGCCAAATGTTTGTGTCAAATCCATTAAACAACATAAGAAGTGGATTTATTTGTAAAATGAGACTGTAAAATTAATACTCAAACCTCAATGTACATACATTAATAGCTTTACCCAATTATTTATCAGGATTATAAATTGCTTACTCCGAACATTTGAAATTCCAGGGGAAAAAAAAATCTGAAAAGCATTAATGAATGAATGTTGCTGAATTTGAAAAGCGTATTCAGTAATGTATATTTAAAAAATAAAATAAAATAAAAAATCTTATGACAGTACTACAGTCTCCAGTGTTAGAAACAGGTTTAGGTTGATAAAGCGGAGCATATGAGGCTGATGGAAATCCCTTTCACTCTACAAAACAATCATAAGGCACCTCTACCTTCCTCCATCATACTGAATTAACAACAGTGCAAAACGGTCTGTAAACAGCTTAAGCACATACTGTGCATCATAATACACCATGAAATATGTTCAGATTTGTCACATTTTAAGGTTGGTAGACAGTTCTCATGTTCATTTATTGCACATAGTTTCTCTGCCAGTAAAAAGTCTTTAAAATGCAGTTTTGATTAAGCTACAGTTTAAAACCAAGTTGCAAGCCCAAGTTAAAACTTTTGGTAAGGTTATATGAAATTTCAGCGATCATCAAGAAGTGTCCTCGCATTAAAGCAGCATCTAAACTACTGCAGGGAAGTTGTGGTTGTCCATAAAGCAGTTAGATGATGTTTTATCCGCAAGCAGTCTCTGGACTATTTTAAGCATGCAAAATCTGTTTATGATTAAGTTGACATGAACTCACATTTTACCAAACTAACTCCTCAATATCTTTACTTTCACTTCTGACGGGTGGATAGTTTGGTTTGGCTCTGTACGCTAGACATTTCAAAGGAAAAATAAAATATGAGCCTTAATTTCAGGACGGCAACATCCACATCAGCAACTGTAGGTTGCTCAATATGTCTGACATTTAACAGATGTCACCCACACTGAGGAAAGATGACTTGTTATGCTATAAAAACGTGGTTTACCCTCTAAAGTTGCTGTAGAATTTTTAAGCCAGTCGGGGAAGTGATAAACTGCTCAGAAATCCAGCATTTTGCAATAAGAGAGCCAAACAATGTAAAGCATTATTTCTGCTTTCTGCGTCAGCGTTTTGACAACAGCTGCAAATAAAACCAATGAAATCAAATCATTACATCCAGCTGATGGTGAAGTTTTGACTGAGGTTGAGACCCAAATCAGCTACAGTCAACGCCTGAAAAAAGAAAGAAAAGTTTTTTTCTGAATTAAATAAATAAAACCATAT
Source organism: Hirundichthys speculiger (assembly GCA_018398805.1). NCBI lineage: Eukaryota > Metazoa > Chordata > Actinopteri > Beloniformes > Exocoetidae > Hirundichthys > Hirundichthys speculiger. Next base: position 33,936 of record JAGFBZ010000044.1, read on the forward strand.
ACATTTACAAATATATATATTCAGCTTATAAAATAAGTTGAATGGTTTTGGTTTTTACACACACCTACGTACGATCTAACAATTAACAAGTTACACTGGAACTGACCATTCTGCACTATGACTACTTTCACTCTTCTTACTTTTAATAGTGTTTGTTTGCTTTTTCAGAATTCCAGAACTGATTCAATAATACAGATAATCATCACTCTTGCGTGAATCATTTTTCCATCCATCCATCCATGCAAAAAAAAAAAAAAAAAAAAAAGGAACAAATAGCATTACCAAATGTTATGACTCTTAACCTCACCTGGTTGTCTCTGTAGGTGAATTGTGCATCTTGGGAGTTCACCAGGACTCTGCTTGGCTTCTCCTTGACACCGTAGAAGGAGGCTGATTCCACAGTAATGAATGAAGCCTCTTGATTGTTCTGGAGCACCTGGGATGTCATCACGTTCTAAAAATTAAGACAAACTTAAATTCATTTTGCTTCAAAGCTAAATATTACATGACCTTCTGAATGTCAATCTTCATTCTGTGACTTTTTCCCCAACTGGTTGGTCAATCTTTATTTGATAAAAATATGATAAAAATCCAATAGGCATCAGTTTAAAAGTTAAAAATGTAACTGCATTGATAGTTGTATCCTTAGATCACTAGTACTTTAACATCAGTCTCTCTCAGTTTGGAAAATCACAGAAGAGACTGACATTGACTCACTACCTAAAACAAATCAAACCTCAAATGTTGAACTGGTTTGAGCGTACACTGTATTTGATACATTTATACTGTGTTATTATTGCACTTTATGTTTACTTTGTCACTACATTTACTGTTACTGTAAAACATCTGTATAGAAAATTATTTAAGGAAAAAAAAAACTATTTGCATTCCTCCTTCCAACACCATCTCATGAAAGTCTTATACAGATCCAGTTCATTTCACTGCCTGATTCAAAAGTTTCACAGTGTAAAAATCCACAAAATACAGAAATTGAAGGCTTTGACCAACCACAACTTATAACAACTCAGGAAAAAAAAAAATCATCCCAGCATTTCTTTACAGTCGTACAATGTGATTGATAGTGAAGGCTTTTGCAACATATACTAGATTGTATTTCACCAATAAATTTGTGCAATACTCATCAAAGAAGATAAAGTGAAACAGGAACTATCATATACAAAAAGTAGCATCTCAGAATCTATAATCTCTTTACAAACTAGAAAAGCACTCGGAGAGCGCAGACCTCCGCCAAGTGCAACAGTTCCCCTATATAGTGATTTACAGATTGTGATAAAATCTGCGTTCTGGATCAGATCCGGATCAACCTTTGAAATTGTCAATCCCTGAGTCAAATTTCACGGGTTTTGGGCAATAATTAACAGCGATATTGAGAAACAAAATTTTTAGCCCCATTTAAAACAATGTTATCAAAAATTTGAAAGTGATCCAGAATCCAGGATTTCTTCCAGATCAAACCCACAATGAAATCAGTTCTTCCTTTTCACATTTCTGACAACTCCTGAAATTTTCATCAAAATCCATCCATAACTTTTTGAGTTTTCTTGTACACAGACAAACAAACAGACAGACAGGATAAACGGCGGCAAAATCATTACCTCCTTGGCGGAGGTAACAATTAAAAAAAATAGGAACATTTCAGTAAGGCTGAAATCTCTGACATCCAGGTGGACACTGAGTCTTAATTTTCAGCCTTCATATCCAATTTGAACAAGTTCAAGCCAAGTTTGTTTAGGTTATCAATATGTTAGAGTTTGATTTAATCACAATCAAAATCTGACAAAGTAGGCTTGGTGTGAGACAGTGGTAAATACTGAAGTTAGAGAGCATGAGCACCTGAGCAACGCTGAAGAGGATGTAGGCATAATGGTTGGTCTCGTAAGTATCGAGACTCTCTCCATCATCCCAGAACAGATCACCAGTGGCTGAGCCATCATCAGAAGAGCAGACAGCAAATGGAGAGGCTGTCCGGAGCTTACCCACAGGGTAAGATTGGGGGTCTATTCAGACATAGAAAGAAAAGACCTTAATTACTATCTGGAGCTCTTAAAAAGCCTGATCCACAAATATCACAATTACAGATATCACAATAGCAAGTATAAATAGATATAAGGTTTTCATGTTTCATTAAGTTCATCTTTTGATGTCAAGCACTCTCTAGATCAGAATTTTCACAAATATGCATAAAGTATGCTCTCATCTAAGCAAAAGTGGGATATACGTATACAATGAGAAAGTCAACTGTATCAACTGTAATATTAACTAACTATTTTCTAACTTCTGTCTGAAGAAGCATTGAATCATACATGCTATGGCACTGTGAAAGTTAAAACAGTGTGGATCAGTCTAGAAACATTTTGCTTACTTGTGTAGGTATAATGGAGCCCTCACGCAAATGGAGATTGATCTTATCCAGTGGTGCATGGAGTTGAAGCTCTTCACCTTTGCTGCGCACAGAGTCACCCTGGGGCCAACAGTGATATACACAGATGTGGAGGTATTGCGTTTAAGCCATTACCTGTCCTTTCTTTCAATACTATTCACTCTTTTTTTTTTTTTATAATGAGTCTTACCGTGAAGTAGTCATACCACAGGCCCTCTGGGAAGTAACCATCCACATAGTCAACTCCTGGATTCAACACTGGTGTCACTAATAAACTCTTTCCCCAAAGAAACTGTTTGTCAATCCCATAGGTTTTCTCATCTTTTGGGAACCTAATGATAACATAGGGAGGAGGATACACTGAGACAAATCATAATCCTTAGATTTGGCTTAATATGAAAACAAAATTAATTCCTTACTAATATATATTTTATATAAAAAAATATATTGTACTTTCTAAATGTTTTCCACTAATATAATATAATATAATATAATATAATATAATATAATATAATATAATATAATATAATATAATATAATATAGAATTAAAAAAACAGTGCTTACTCAAACATGATGGGTCGTGCAACAGTGTGTCCATGTACATGTGCATGATGAAAGAGCGTAGAGGAAGGGGAAGAGAGAGTAGCGTAGCAGGAGAGCGTTTTTCATGGCTGTGCGGGCCAGTGGACTGAAAACTGTTGGATCTTGAGGCTATGAAAATATTTTACAATGGTTAAAAAAATAAAATTATATATATATAATAACAATAATAACTTCTCTTACAAATGAGAACAACAGTATTGAGATTTAAATCCTCTATTCATCTGTTTTTAATGTTCTGAAATTGTATAAATGCATTTAAAACTTTTTTCTTCCAATAATCAAGAAGATATATCTAGAGCAGTGTTTCTCAACCAGGGTGCCGCGTGCCCCCCTCAGGGGTGCCGCAGAAACGCATCTGAGAGTATGCAAAATAAGCTAAACTAATAAATAAATAATGTAATATAATAAATAATTGACAAAATTAATACTCAAATACTAAGGCAGTGGAATCTTTCATAATAAAAGCATAGGACACAACAGTGAAGTAAATTCAGGCCTGACGACACATAGCCTATCTGAAGTTTGGGGTGCCTTCAGATTTTTCATTAATTTAAAGGGTGCCTCGCCTGAAAAAAGGTTGAGAAACACTGATCTAGAGACACATGAGAAAGTTCCATTTCTTGGGATCAGTAACCAACATAATTTCTGAAGCTTCAACACAGCATAACTGTAAATTCTAGCAAACTGCACAGATCACACCACCATCAAATCAGACCGTTGTGACATTTGCAGGTATAGGACTGAGCTGCAAAAACGACATTGTAGAAAGAGTCAAATGAAATATAAAAGGGTTTTATAGATGACATCTATGTGTTCTAGCACAAACCAATGGCATTTCATCTCAGTGAATCCCGATTACCTCCATGTCAATGGCATTGTGGTTTCGAGTGAAAGGATAAAAAGCTCCCAGCTGTGTCCAGCGGACACACAGTTCCTCCTGTGGTTCCTCACTGAAGCCACAGATATCTGCGCCCACCAGAGGAATACCCAGAATGTTAAAGGTCAAGATACCTGGGGGAAAGAAATAGGGGGAAAATGGATATGAAAATTAAAATCTAAACTACTAAAAGAATTGCATGAAGGAGTTAGTCAGATCTAGCGGCAAAGCAGCAAACTGCAACCAACTGAATATCCCGCTCCCTACTTTTCTTTCCAGGGCTGCAAGATGTAAGAAAACCAGCCAAAGCTTGTTCTGGACTATAACACACAGGTGACTATAAGCAGTAGGACACATATTTATTTCATTATTCAGGTTTATTTTAAAGTAAAAAAAATCAAAAGAATTCATAATTTCTCCAGATTTTACACCAATTAAAATAAAGATGCCGCTGCTGCAAGGCATTTCTTCCCCATAAATACTGTATGACATTTTTATACATCACTTTTTAAAAACTATGAATAAATGAATGCATTACTGGTTATTCTCAATACAAAGCAATTGCAGCAGCAACAGATTTTCAAAGGAAACCTCTAACCTGAAATAGAGGTGTAAAGGTCTTTCCATTGGCTCCTGTTGTCGCCCAGCCAGTGACCAGAGTACAACCCCTGACTGGGGAAGGTGGAGCGAGATATCACAAAAGGCCTCTTTGCCAAAATCTGCTTCAGAGCACTGGAAGGCACGACAGAGAGGAAAAGAAAACAGCAGGTAGAAGATTTAAGAAACAGAATAAACACTGAGGGTCACATTTTTCAGTGTTTTCACCATTTTTGTCTGTGGGGTGTTTGTGTACTTAAAGTCCACACCTTGCAGAGGCTTTAGCTTCCATAAGTCCATATAGGCTGTGTAAATTATAATGTAGGGACTGCTTCTGCTGTGCAGTGGCACACAGAGTTTTAGCTCTTAGCAAACCTCCCAGCACACCTGAAAGAAAAGGTAATTTGACAGTCATATATATGACTTGTGTTTTTGCTGACTTTTTTTTTCTGATTTGTTTTTGAGATAAACATCTCCAACCTGGAGTATACGGAGGGTTTTCAAGACTACTTGATGGACAGCCGTTGGTCGAGCCATCCAGGAAGTTTGACGGCTCATTCATGTCCTAAATTAAAAAGATAAAATGTCAGGGTGAGGATATCATAAAACACTTAAAAGAGGGTTTATGTTTTTGCCTTCTCTATTGTTTGTTTGGTCACTGTCCCTCATGCCCTTTACTTACAATCCAAAGCCCATCAAAGGGCACCTTCTCATGAAACTTCCGTAGGTTATCGTACCACCATTCATGTGTCACGTCATTAGAGAAGTCAGGATATGCTGTGAGACCAGGCCACACCTGGCAGAAAGGGGGGAGAGAAAAGAAAAAACAGATTATTTCAACGACAAGTTTCATGTTTCTCATGTACCCATCTAAGACACTGAGATAGTTGTGACTATTCTGTCAAGTTCAGCTGCAACTTAGACCTGGTCCACCTGAAGCAAAGACTCACTTGATAAAGTAACATGGTTTTAAATGAAACATGGACAATTTCATGGTGCATTTGCTACTTTTGATTCCTTTAGTCTAAATCAGTAAAAGATAGGGTAAGTGTGTAATCTTGCTAGAGAAGTGGGACCACTTTTCTCTCACCTTCCCAAAAAGTGTTTTTCCTTCAGCGTCTTTGATAAATACTCCCCTCTTCAGTCCCTCATCAAAAGGCCAGTATGAGCCTTCAGGCTGCGTGCTACTAATACCTGGGTCCTTCAAGTAGAGATTTAAAAACAAAGTTAAGAGACACACACAAAATCAAATACAAATGACACCATGTGCAAAACCTCTACGTACAATGATCATAACATATCTCTGGTTATGAGCATGCAGGTCCTTGACGAGATCAGGCAGTGTGTCAAACTTTGTGGAATCAAAAGTGAAATCCATGAATCGGTCCATGTAGTCAATGTCATTCCACTGGACATCCTGCAATCAAACACACACACAATCATATAACAAGCAGAATTATTAAAAAAAAAAAATAATAATAATACACATAAACCATATTCAAAGCCACAAAAAAAAGTTTTAAACTCTAGAACCAAATATGTTCGTCTGGATCTTGATAAAATACATAAAAATGAAGATTTTTTCTTTGATGTTTATGAGAAAAAGAAAAAAAACTTTTAGCCTTAAAAGTTCATCAGAAAAGGATGAGCCTTCCTGGAGAAAAGAAATAATAGAATAGAATAAAGTAGAATAGAATAGGCCATTCCCCCCAAACAAAAACTTCTATTTTTTTTTTTAAAGCATTCTTGTCAGTGGTCATTGTATATTGCAAGCTTTATTACAGACAAAAAAAAAAAAAAAAAAAAGAAAAGAAAATAACAAAAAACTTAAGATAATTACACTTTCAAAGAAAACAAAAAATGACCTGAGGGATTCCATAGTTCCTCATGCTCTTGACAACCTCCCAGGTAGAATTACTGCTATCGTAGCCCCAGCGACACAGATGATATCCTAACGCCCAGTATATGGGCATTGTCGGGTATCCTGTGATAAAACAGATTGATAAAGAAAAAAGTGCAAGAGAAAGCAGCACATCATACCATGAAAAAGAACAACTCAAGGTGACAGAGAACATGTGGGTAAAAAAAAATTGGATGATCTTTCATCAGTTCTTGTGAATCAATCTGTCATAACTGCCAACAGATGTTGTTTAGAATGTTATCTTACTGTATCAGTTGTTCAGTTACAGCAGTGGACTTAACATGTTCACCTCTCAGCCTGCGCCTACTGACCTATAACCTCCACATACTGCTCAATCACTGAACCAGGATCAGGACCGAGGAAAACATAAAAGTCAAGGATTCCACCGATGGTGCGCCAGGTGAGGGCTGGAGCGGGCTGGAGGCTCACATCTGATAAAACAGAAAAAAAATACTTATGAAGCATGACAAGCTATTACCAGGGCCATTTTAGAAGGAAATCCAAGAGTGAAACAAGAATGCAAGGATAAAATGATTAAAAATATAATGAAAAATAAGAGCAGACAAAACCTGAGATTTGCATAAAAGCCAATATTTTCAACATTTTGACATAGAGGGAGATGGTAAACTGATGAAATTTAACCAAGACTAGAATCCAGTTTTTCATTTAGCATGATCATAAAGAAAGATATGACATGAACAGTGCATGAACTTTGTCTTCAAACAAACTGGGACGTTGAGGTTAGCTTGTGCTGCTCAAATGAATCACTGGAAAGTCCAACTGGGACTTCTGCTTTTCCAATATGCTTCATTATGTCAGCTGCTACAATCTGACAAGTTGTGAAATCATGCAGTATGCCGCAAAATTCAAAAATGGAAGTATCAAGACGGTTAGGAGCCTCACCCATTGCATTACTGTTCAGCAGGAAAAAGCCATGTGCATTCCCTCCATCCTCCATTACCAGATAAAATGGATGGGCCCCATACAGGTTTGTCTGTTCCTACACACCAGCAAGAAACACAAAGACAGTTCCTTTTAGGTTATTATCTGGAGAAGAGTAATAAAGCAGTATTCTAAAAAGCCACAAACTGTTATAATTACAAAATGGACAACAGTTCTAGTCCAGTAAGCTTATTATTAACATGAACTATTAAAGGTCAGCTGTTGTTTTATATACATCTGCATTATACCAGTTCTACTCTGCCTGGTCATTGCTTTTACTCCATAACCCATTATAACCTTATGTGATATATGTCTGCTTTTACCTTTTAAACCTTGAATGGCATCTACATGTCACATCAACATTTTCAAGACACAAATGTCAGTATTTTCCAATAAAAGGAAAAAAGTTTAATTTCTCAAATGTTTTTATTTTACATTTCTCTTTTTTCAGAGGCTGGGAAAACATATTTTAGTGAACAGTTTTAGATTTACCAGAAAGGTATCAGGTTTCATAATTTTTTATTGATTTTTTTTTTTCAACATAAGGTAATAATGGGTTAAAGACTAATGCAATACTCACCTAAGTCACAACAATTCAATCAATCAATCAATCTTTCAACCCTTTGACCAACAATAGAGCGTTTATAGCAATGTTTAACAGAGAACTGTGATTACCATGGGAGGCACATCCCTGGCCCACATGGTGAGTGTGTTCCATTGGACATCATGCAGGAAGGTGGAGCGGTGCTCTCCCAAACCGTAAATGTACTGAGTGGGGAGGGAGGTGGAGAACTGAAGAAACTGATCCGTGTAGAAGAGGGGAGCCACAGTGGTGTTCAGACTAACAGAAAACAGAAGAGTTGCAGTAATTATTCTCTGCAGATACATTCATCTTCTAAATGAACGTAGTTTAGACTTTCTCGTGATTTGAGATCACTGTATTTCTCTTCATTTTAACCAAACTTGGATTACAAGTGTTTAGTTTTTCTGGTTGCAATCAAAAAGCAAACTGACATCACAACCTAGTATTCATGCATTTGTGATGGATGAGGTTGTTTATCTGTCTTAAACAGATTTTGATGGGATAATTTCTGCAGTCTGAGACTGGTATTATCTAACTACTTTGCTTCTGTTTCAGTTACTCACAGCAATGCTCCTGTCGATTTCCTCTTGACACTGAGACCGAATGGCTGCTTTGAAAGCTCTATGATGTATTCAGGGTTTTCTGCCTTTTTGGTGGCAGATGGGACAGAGATTGGAACCTCAAACCGTGAACTTGAAGGGTCAGTTATCTGTCGAATATTACAGAACACAAAAATTACAGTAATATACTAGGTTGAGTTGATATAAATTCTAAACTTACTGTTGTTGCACAGTTACGACAGTAATATCGTAAGCTTTTGGTTTAATCAAAAGATTGGCACAGTTCCTATTAGCAGATGAACATCAGTCCACAATAGTACAATTTTAAATTCAAATTTTTTACAAATCTAATTATGTTAATAATCATTGAATAAAAGACTGTGACAATGACGATGAGCAGACAAGAAAAATAAATCCAATTACAACATTGTATCTAAGATTCGGTTTACTTTTGTAGGAGTCGTTAAAAATATTTCCATTTCACTGGAGCCTCAAGTGACACTAACAATTGTTTCAGATCCACAGATTAACCCAGCAAAAATAAAGCTTGTAAAAGTATATCTTTTGACTGCAAAAGGATGAAATTTTTTTTTTTCCCTTGGCAAGTGACTATAGTACAAGCAGGATAATGTCTGTGAAGGGGTTCATTATGCAGTATTGATGGACTTTGCAGACGTAATGATTTCTGGCTTCTCAGTCATCAATTCATTCTTGATGATATCTCAAAACCTCATTGGGTTTTCTCTTTTACATGTGCCACCCCTCTAAACCAAAGACTCCTGAGGAACAGCTCAAGGACATAGTCTTACAAATTCCCCAAATGCGACCTGATCAGAACTTACTGAGCATCCACTAGATGCACCAGCCATATCCAAAGAGGTCCCTAACATCTACCGGATAAACAAACTACCCATAACTCCCTGTTCCCCAACACATCAGCACTTTTTTTGACAGACTACACAGTGTTTTGGCAGGTGGTTTAATGTTATGTCTGATTAATGTATATGACTTGATATTCATGGCGACTTACCCTGACACGCAGCCGTGTGTCTGTTTCATGTCGTATCTCCAGTTCTACACTGAAGATGTCTCCAGGGTAGTAAGTCTTCACCTCCTTGACAAGTGTACCTTTCTGCCCCATCAAAGTGTCATTTAGTGACACCAGTGAGTATGGAAGGAAAGTCCAGTGGATAGAAACACCAAGGGATACCATTTTTCCCGGACGGTCTGGCAGCAGAATTGGAAGCAGTGGATGCAGGAATGAAGCAGCAGTTCCGTGCCTCACATAACTCTCGGGTCACAACCACTCCTCTTTCAGGGTAGCAATCAAACCTCCAAGCCTCTGGGATTAAACTACAAGCCTCATTGTGGGAACTGTCTCCAGTGTCATTTACTCCCAGTTGTAATTTTGAGTCTGACGGTTGCCCTGGAGCTGGCGGCAGTGGCTTATGTGGCTGTTGGTTGGGACCATGAAACCAGAAAATGGTACCTAGTAGCCAGCCTCCACATAGAAGCAGAAGCAGGCAACCAATTACCAGGAGACCTGTGGTGGCGGAGCATGATGGTCTACGTGGGAGCAAAGAAGCGTCCTCTGGCTCTGGCATCTTGAAACATGGCAAAGCAATCAAAGACAGAGCATGCTTAATATATAACCGAATTAACATACAAGCCAAAACTAAAATAAAAAACTGATTTTGTAAGCCAAAACTGAAATTTCTAGATTTATTAAATATCAGATCAGTTTGAAGGGTGAGTATACAGAGAAAGAATTTCACTTCTACAAATATTAAAATGTCCACATTATTTTTTAACATTTTCAGCATGGGTAAACCTAAAGCTTACAATGAGGGAGCTTCCTCTATGGAACAGTGAAAGTACATTGTTTTTCCACGGCAGGAGCAGAATGTCACGTATATAGTTGCAACATTTCAACAATGACTGCTTCATGAAAAAAGATTCAGGACCATGCTAGATTTTCAGATGGCCAATACTGAAGGTCATTGCAGTCCCAGTGCCAAAAAAATCAACAATCTGAACTACAAGCTGTAGGAAAAGGTGTTTATGCTGTACGCACAGTCCGTGCAGTGTGCATTCATTTTATTGTGGTGACCAACAATTGAAGCTGTCTCAGATTTTGGTTACATTTAAGTAAATTAACTGTTTATACTGCCAGTGGCAAACAAGAGCATAAAAGCAACCAGTTTCAGTGACTCACCATACCAAGATGACATGAAACACTGGGAACTATAGGGGTCAAAAGTTAGCTACGGGCTCAACCAGCTTTTATGCAAATGCCTTCATGTCCCAACAAAAGTGTCAATTTGAATCTTCGGAAAACCATCCAAAACATGGAGTTATTCACAGAAGCAACACATTTTTTTTTTTTTAAAGGAGCCGTATGTAAGAGATCTAATAAAACGAATCATAAAATGACCCCGATATGTCAACAGACATTTAAAAATCATGTTCATTTCAAATACTTATGTCACTGACAACAGCACTCAAGCCAGGATATTCCCGTTTAAAAAGAGGAGTTGCAGCCCTCAACTGATGTTGATGTTGTCATTTTTTGTTTTGGCCTGAAGGGCCACCCTCCACCTATCTCCCAATCACGAAGTCAGTAGTGTTTCTGCATCCGGGTTGCCAGTTCGGCTCTAATTATCGCAGCAGCCGCTACGAACGTGTTGGATGAAAAAATGTCTAGCTTTCCAAAACCTAAAAGACCTCGTTATGAATCAGAGTTACGTCGTGACAAGGTCCGAAATAAAACAAGGATTTGTATAGGAGATGCTTTTGATAGACGGAGACGGCTGAAAGCGGAGAAGAATTTGAAGACAGACGCCAACGTTGCTGATTTTCTCCTGGACAGGTAAGATTCATAGCTAAATGTTTGGCTAATGCAATTTACTTGGACAAGGTAACAGTGGTACCTCTACTTACGAACGCCTCTACATACGAAACTTTCAGGTTACGAAAACGCCTCAACGGGAAAATATTTCCTCTAGTTACGAAATATCAAAGAAAGAAAAGATCTTTCATAAAGCATTAAATATAATTAACAGAAAATAAACTTACTGTGTAGGACTCGTCGCTTGCCATGGCAGCCTACGTTCCTGCTGCATTCTGCAGCCGACCTGGCAACCTCTGGTCGGGGAGGAGGGGGAGGGTACACGCCGCTCAACAGTAATTTGAAAGTGACTGCAGTACCAGTTTTGGCCATAATCTTACAAACGGCTCCTTTAACTCATCTTTAACCTTTCCTGTAGGTCAGACAATCCCTGCTGCCGACATTTGATAATCCATTGATCTACCCATGTTCTTTTCTCTTTTTTTCCAGTTTGTGATCTTCAATCAACTCCTCTTTTGTGTACGGTTACTCTTTATTTTAATACATGTTTAATCAACAAAATGTGGTTTGGAAATCATTGAAGATTCACTTCAAAGAGCTATTTACAAATGATTTTGTTAGTACATTTCATCCTCCATGCAGTTTACAACTGTTTACAAAGACAGGCAAACCAGTTGACCTAGATAACAATAAACTAATCAGGCTTTCCTGATTAGTTTAGCAGTTACCCAAACCAAAGGAGATGAAGCTCTTACATAAGATTCAAGTTTAGTGGAAATCATATACGTAATGGTTACATGTTGAAATTCATAGAAGTTAGTCTTTGTTTGTACCTTCACTCTTGAAATTGTATTTTATGTATTGTGTGTTCTGCTGTTCATTTTCATACTGTGGGTGGATTCTGGCTCAAAAAAAATACAGTGTATGACTAGATTTGGCCACTTATAAGAACTGTTGAAAACATATCCCTAGCTTTTGTGCAAAATTTGCTTTAGCTTCTACAGCATCATTACTACTATAACTGGTTATGCGCACCAAAATGCCTACCCCCTTGCCCTGAAGCCTATAAGAATACGCTACTCTAGTAGCGTATTCTTATAGGCTACTCTAATAAGCTACTCTAGAGTTGCCTGGACAGCCCTTTATAATTATTTTTCTCTTTGAAACAAATAATTAGTTTGGTTCCTTTAGATTTGACTTTGATTTCCAGAGGGCAGTGCCAATGAATGGAGAAAAAAAAACTGTCTGACCGCCACTAGGTAGGCATACAACCTGTAACCAATCAGAAAAACGAAGCATGTAACATAAGCAGAGCGACAACCAGACTCGTATTGACAGAAGACATCCAAAATGGCTTGCTGTGGAACAGGAATGCCAGTGAATGTCCGTTGACATTTTTGCAAGAAAAAACCTTTTGATCCAAGGTGTTAGTTGCAATTCCATGAGCCAGCTTAGTTGTTTTGAATACTGGCTTTTGGATGATCCTGTATCAGTCATTACATAAAGTCCTCCACTGCCCCATTATGATTGGTTTAACATGTTCACTACCAGTGGAAATAGCTGAGAATTGGGGTACCGGACCTATTTCACAAGACTAAATTTTCAAAGTGAACGCGTATGGCAGGCCATGTCAATGCTAGAGATATCAATAGTTTAAAATATAATGGCTGGAAATTAGTATGGGCTAGGGTTAGGGTTAGTAAGACAACATTACCAGCCTCTGCAGCTGCCACTATAAAGACAGAGTTTAAATTTAACCGCAAGACTTCAACAAGCAGTAGTAAGCAAAACAGACGTGAACTCACCGGGACATCATCCTGAATTTGACGAGGCCCTTCTGAAAAAACTGCACTAGAAAACTGAACATCTTCAGGATTTAGCCGCTTGTATGACACCATTGTTGGTGATGCCTGTTAGTGACTGAGAGCAGAACAAAGTTCAAAACTGTGATGTGTCCTTCCTATCACAAGAAGACAGTGTTACAAGTGTGCTCACGTGATACAATCAACATAAATTGGAAAAATGTTACGATCAGAAGAAATACAACAGCCCGACCTTCAATGAAAACTAACTGGATCGAAATTTATGAGCACATCAGGCTGATAAAATGTTCATGAATTATTAATTATACTCTCAAACGTTATACAGATTTTATGTAGAAAATGTAATTGCTGTATCAAGTTAAGCCTTTTTCCCAAGGTCATAACTGCTTAACAACAGTAGTCGACATATATACTACATGAGGTGCATTTTTTTTTTCGCATGATCTATTTCGAGAAACTAACTGACACTCATCCTGATAAAACAAACAACATGTGGTAGCTAACTTTAACTAGCCATTGAAATGTTCAAGTACTGCAAGAAGAAGATTAAACCCTAGACTAAATTTCACTTTGGAAAACTGGCTGACTCTGGTCCTGTAGCCATACCGATAAGAAGGTATATCTGATAAACTAAATACGAGAGCATACTGTTGTATTTTAGCGTTAGCCAACTTTAACAACAGAGTGATTTCAGCCAAAGTTTTAAATATGTCTTTGCTTTAGCTTACAGGAGCTAACATTCGTTGAGAGTGTTATAAAACGTATATAAACATATATCTTACCTGAAGGTCTCCTCCGTTTCACAGACACAAAATGCAACCAAGGCACAACTGTTTCTTTAGATAAATGCTACATTAACGACGTCCTTTGTAAGACAAATAACCTCAACTGTCTCCACGTTGAGCGACTGTTTATCTGGAGGTGACGTTCAAGACACCTCGAAATTCATACAACTTCCGTTCTAGGAATCAAATCATCACGTTTTCTGTATTAGAATGCGAAATAATGTCATTAACTGAACAACGTTATGCCAATTCATATAACTAATATAAATTTATGATCAATAAGGGGTCTTGTTTTCAAAACTGAAAGGGCAAGTAGGTGTTTTCTGTAGTTTTTGTTCATAGTTTATGTGTGGTGTTATTTAAACGGTGTTGCATTCACAGAGAGCAGCTGATACCCCGATACAAAACCCGGAGAGATTTTACACACACACACACACACACACACACATATACACATAAACTGAGTCAGACACAAGTTAAAGAGGTCAAGGAGAGGACAAATAGGTCAAGGAAGAAGAAATGGATAGGAAGAAAGAAGAAGTTTTTACCATGTGATTTACCACCTTGGTCATGATAGGCAGTGTGAAAAGTAAAATTGATGAAACAGGGAGACACTGAGTGTTACATTTTCTGAGATGTGGCTGCAGGACCGTGTCCCAGACTCCAGTGCCTCTCTAGGTGGATTACGGATGACAATGGCAGACAAAAGACTTTAAACAGATCAGCATACGTAGAAAAGTTGTGCTGCAGTGCTTGTGGGCAAGATATGGTGTAACCATGGAGAAGTTACTGTGAAGGAGCACCTCAGCATCGAAGATGCTGAACTGCTGGCTGTACATTTTAGTCCATGCCGTCTTTCACCTGTGATTCCTCACTGGGCTGCATCATCCTCACAGTTGTTGCTTGGCAGCAACACAACACCCCGACGGATGGATGGTGGTTTCAACTACGATAAGTTTCTTTCTCTTCTATACTCAAAAACAGTTTTTGTAACTACAGTTTTTTTTTTCACTTTCCTATACATGTTTCTGAGAAATGAACAGTGCAACAATATAATTACTCCTTTGTTGATCAATAAAGTATTATTCAATTCCAATGTAGTAATCCCAAGTGACAGCAACATCAAGATTTAGGGAACATGAGAAGTTTGAAAAAGGTCAACAGTTAAAAGAAGTAAAAAAAGATGCAGAAAGTAAAAGCAGCAGCAGTACCAGTGGTAAATGGAGCACTGGAGGCTGTAACCCCCCCAAACTGGGAGAGTAGTTCTATCAGAATCTGGGAACAGCATGGGAGCAGCTAAGACACTGTGTAGATGTCCAAGGCTGCCAGGCCTTTGGTAGTAGAGATTCTCAATGAAGTAGCCACAACTTGACTTGATGCACCGTCCTGGCATCCCCTTAACCTTTATGAGCTGATCAGCTGAAATGCTTTTCCTACAATCTTTGAGCATTTCCACATATGTTGAGTTGAACCTGTACTGGCTGGTTTTTCCTCACTCTGTAGTTCAACCTATCCCCAACCATTACAACTGTTTTTATTTTATTATGGTTTGGTTAGGTGGTAAGGTATCTCGTCAGTTCACTTTTCATTTAAATGGCTCTTACATCACCTGGTTCTGTTTCATCATCCTCCTTGGCTCATGCTGATTTCTTGTTCTACATACACACACACACACACACACACAGAGCTTTGCAAGATTCTTCAAAATGTGGAACTCCAACCAGGTCTTCCAGTTTAAGAAAAAAAATTCTATATCCAAATAGAAAATAAAAATCACTTGTTCAGACATCTGTTGTTGAAGAACTCTTTCACCACGCTCTATTTACCTTTAAAATACCAGAAATTGTGTGTTTCGTATAAACTTTCAGTCCTGCTGTCACAATGAGCAGAATAAAATGTTTCAAGTTTGAACTTTTATTGTTAAGTAAAACACATCGCATACAGTTGGACAGAGGTGTACTGAAAAGTATTAACCAGCTAGATGGTTTTAAATTATTTTCATTTTTAGTATCAGTCTTGGAAAATCTTTTTACTTTTAAATACTTGGCCTTTTGAACCCATCAAAACCAGATGAATTGGTTCTTTAAAAAATTCTGTTAACAGAGATCAACAATGCTTGTTTTAACAATCACCTGATGCAAACTGCAGTCTCATTTCCATCACTGGCTCTATTTCACTACAGAATGAATTACACCTTTGTCTGATTGTTAAACTGCTTTACCAATTCAGATCTAATATAACACTTTTGCTCATTTCCCATTCAAGCAGAGTGAGATGTGAATGTGCTATCAATTTTAAGAAAGAATTTTTTTTCTTTTATCATTTTTAACCTCAGGGGAACTAATTAATTTACAATAAAAGCTGAACAGTGTAACGTCTCAAATCGTTATTTAATTTTTCCAGATGCTTCAGAAACATAAGAGGTATTAAGTCCTATAGAAAACACTTAGGTTTTAGAGCACTTTTAAAAAATATTTTTAAACCAAACTTTCACTCTGAAAGGTTAATGGCCATCATAATGCCAAAAACAAACATGTACAGTAGTTACTTATTAGTTCATTGTCCACATACACAATTCATTTGATGAAAAATACTGTTTGGACAAAGTGAAACCACAGACCTTATACAAGTAATTTATACTACCATAATACTCTAAATGTGACCGCAATAGTCAAACATATCTAACACAGGAATGATTAATCTGAGTAAATATGAAATCCACAATTTGTCATCCAAAAAGATATTAAAGATTTTGTAAAACATGTTTTACAAAATAATATTAATTTAGACATTTTGAGCTATACTGCACTATAAGTCCTGGGATATTATTTGACATGTTTTTATTCACCAACCCGTCTTTTGCACTGTTCTGGGAGTTAAATGTTTAAGCTTTAATACTTTCCTTCAGAACCACAACACCAGTCAGCCACAACATAATGACCATATCAGGTGCTACTCAAGTCACCAAAACACCACAAACCAGTCGGGGAATGGACCAAATCTGAAGGTGAACATCCTGGGGCCTATTTCAGAATGCAAGGTTTGTGCAAACTGAGTATGTTCAACCTAAAACGAGGGAAACTCAGGCTTTTCTGTTTCACACCGCATTATAACTTTAACTCGAGATAGAGGATCAACTCGAGCCTGTTTCAGAAACTGAGGTAACTTGTACAGTCAGTTCCCCAGTGA
The DNA here is from genome assembly GCA_018398805.1 of Hirundichthys speculiger. Classification (NCBI taxonomy): domain Eukaryota; kingdom Metazoa; phylum Chordata; class Actinopteri; order Beloniformes; family Exocoetidae; genus Hirundichthys; species Hirundichthys speculiger. The sequence goes on from JAGFBZ010000044.1 coordinate 51,066, forward strand.
TATTTTTTGTCACGTCCTCTGCAGTTACATACTGTACATACATGATCTATTGTCCATAAATAACGGAAGTGCTCTTCATCTTAAAAAAAAAAGAAAGAATTCATTTTATAAAGTAGGAGATGTCAAAGGGGCTTTGTGTAGATAATTTAGAAAAGTGATGTCATTAATGATTTACAAAACTGTTTTTTTTTTCAGCAAGCGGCGCCCACCTCTGTAAGTAGGCTAGATTAATTTTCCTTTAGGATTTCCCAGCTTTGTTTTCCCCCACTATCAGGATTGCACCTGCGTGAAATGTAAAACTTAAGGATAATACTCCTACATTCCACTACTTGTCGCTCATGCAACATAATTATTTAAATTATAAATTCATTCTCTGTATACTTTTTTCCCTTGCTTACTTACAATTATACTCAAATTCACTGTGTTTGCATTGAGCGTTTTTATTATAACAAAGAAAAGTAAGAGGATCTTGTGTCTTCAAATGACATTGCCATGGTGAATCACGGCATTGGACCACCACTGATGATGACTTTTATAGTCTCGTCCTTAACCCAGAGTCAACATACCTGGAGTTGATTGCACCAACTCTAAATCCCCAATTAAAACAAGAAACTCTGGGTTTCCCCATCTCAGCATTTTTTGACCATTAATTTAGTGTTTCAAGACAAAGATTGTTGAACCACTTTTCTAAAATAGGCCCCTGAAGTGTCTGGTTCCGGGACATTATTAACAGATTCTTTGGGGCTGGTGGAGTTTTGGTGGATTGGAGTTTCCCTTCCCAGATGTTATCAGATCCCATCAGATTGGTTTCAAGGCCAGGTGAATGTCTTTAAATCGTTGCGTTTGAACCCTTCCACAGCAGTTTTGATCGGGCAAACTACAGTCCTGCTGGCAGAGGCTGCTACATGTAGGGGAGTGAAGCTGCAGCTGTCAACACAGGTGTGAAAATAACAGTCATATGAATTTCAGGATGCTTTTTTTTCCCAGGAAAACTTAGCATTGCAACGAGATTTTTAGTGTTGCTCATTAACGTGCCTCACCTAATGTTGTGGCTGGTCAGTGTATGATTTCCATGACAATCTGATCAGATTCTTACTTTCTTCTCAGTTCATGCTTGACTTGACTTAAATCGTGTAATAATATCATCAACACTCATTCATTTAAATAAATACATCAGTCATTTTTGTCTGTTATGCACATATTAAGTGGAGAATTATTGTCACTCTGTGAGAAGTCATCATTTGTCACAGCGGCAGGAGACTCCACATCAGTGTGAATCTGCAGGTGTTTTCGTCTGTGGAGCCTCAGGCTTTGTGAGCGGCTGAAGCCTCTACCACAGATGTCGCAGCCATATGGTCTCTCACCGGTGTGCAGCCTGAAATGATTCTTGAGGCTTGAAGAACGTGTGAAACTTTTCTCACACTCAGGACAGTCAAATTTCTCCCCAAAGTGAATTTTTTCATGTTCTCTCAAGCGGCCGGACTGGTTGAAGCTCCTGTCGCACACAGAGCAGTGAAAGGGCCTCTCCCCTGTGTGCGTGAGCCGGTGTCTGTTCATGGCGCCTGAATGGGCGAAGCTCTTACCGCATTCGGGGCAGGAGAATGGTTTTTCACCTGTGTGGACTTTAAAGTGACCCTTCAGCTGGCCTTTCTGGGTGAACTGTTTCCCACATAGAGAGCACTGATATGGCTTCTCCCCCGAATGAATTCGCATGTGGATCTGTAGTGCTGACATCTTGTGGCAGTCCCTTCCACAGAGTCCACAACAGTAAGAACTCTTTGTCTGATTGTTTTTACACTGTTTTTGCACTGGTGATGCTGGAAGACCCCCTTTTTCACCACCTGCGACATGATGGGGATCTTCTACAGACACTGAAAGGAGAGAGTTGGAAAACTAATCAGTGGCAATGATCTGCTGCTGGTTGCAGCCGAAACAGGAAGGTTCAACAAAGATCCACTGATGAGCCTTGCACCCATGCTTTGTAACATAATATTCTTTGGGATCAAAAAAATCAGCTGGACCAGCTATTAAACCCCTCTAAAGAAAAAGGAACATGTTCAAATGTTGAAAATATCCTTATCCTGGAATGTCATATGAACACAGAGCTTCAATGTCATTTATAACTTGATGTGTATATTGACCACCCCACTTTTAAAAAAATAATTTTTAATATAATTTGTGAAAGAAGTGAAACTGTAATGAATGACTTTTATTCAAAAGATGTTGAGATTTTCTTGGAGACAATGCAAAAAAAGAAGAAAAAAAAAAAAGGGAGCCATCAAGTGGTCAGCTTTCCTCCCCAGCTCGCCCTCGACTAAATTGGAGTGTGGCCTTATAGCATGAAGGAAAAAATGTTCTCATCCAGTTTGTTCCTGAAACTCTAAAGTCTGGTGCAGTTAATTCAATCATTTTATTGAAATACATTTCCAGAAACAAAGCAATAAGGTATTTTTGCTTACTGTTGATGGGTTCCTCTTCTTCCTCCTTTACTGTAATCCTAATTTCTGTGTTGCTTTCAAGCTGTTCTTCAGTTTCCTCTGGCATGGTACAGCCTTCATCACCAGAAGTCACATCTGGACTTTTTCCTACTGGAGAAAGCACACCACCAGCACACACGTTAAACTTAATCATTAAGGACTTAAAGAACTGTGCAAACATCTTAAGTAGATGGGAAGAAAGCCGTGAGAATGCTTTCAAAATTTTTTTTTCTTTCAAATTTACAAAACACAAAGTGAGTTAACAGAAGAAAAATGTAAAATCAAATCAGTATTTGGTCTTACCATATTTTGATTCAAAACTACATCAATTCTTTTAAGTACACTTGCATAGTTTTTGAAGGAACTTGGCAGTTAGGTTGATCCAAACATCTTGGAGGACTAACTATAGATCTCCTGTGGATGATGGTCATCTTAAATCCTTCTCCATGTGATCCTACAGAGTAGATGATGATGTTGAGTTCAGGACTGTGAGGATAGTTCCTAACGACATAGGTTGTATTTTCCTGGGGCCACTGTACTGCTGCAGAATTCATTTGAGGCCAGTCAGACGGCTTTGAGAGCCTGTTTCTTTGTGTTTTGTCATGAGAGCTCAAACAGCATATCTGGACACCCCCATCTGTTTTAATCTTTGCCTAGGAGAGACCCTGCAGATGTAGTATAACTACCTTGTGTCTCCATGCTGTGCTCAGTCTTGCTGTGGTCTATGACCTGACATCAAACAGTCTTTCACGACATAAACTTGGTTGCAAAGATCACTATTCCTCATTAAAGTTTAAGCCCCCAACACAGCTGTTTCAGTTTCAGCAAATGACTGTGTTTCAACCTACATACGGAATTGATGACCATTTGCACCCATTCTTTTTTTTTTTTTTTTTTTTTAAATAACTGGTTAATCATACACATCAGCATGCATGTACAAAATTCCTGACTTTCTCCAAGTGTACCTAGAAGAACTGAAGTTGTTCTGAAGACAAAAAAAAAAAAGTTGGCCACCCCAAATATTGACTGGATTTAAACTTTTGCCTTCTATTAATTTTGTAAATAGATAAACAAAAATTAAACTAGTCAATTTTGTATTTTTGAAAGCATTTTTAAAAGGTACATAAGAAATGTGGAAGCTCATGATTAAGTACCACATAAAGGTTCATCTTCTTCCTCCTCTTTCACTATTACATTCATATGAGGGGTGGAAAAGCTGCTCTCCAGTTGGTCTGCAGGTTCTCTTGGGTTAATTCCAGGCTGAGCTGCTCTGACACAGTTAAGAGCCTCTGAGCAAAAGGGCTCTTCTTCATCAGGCAAACTCTGGTTGTCAAATACCTATAAATACAGTTTCACAAGAGCAAACCGAGCTGAAAATCAAAGAGCACTGACACAGATTTTATTCTGACACTGCTTTATATTAACACTACCTTACAGCTGATACTGCTGACTGGGTCTTGCACTGAGGATTCACTCTCTGAAGCTTGAGGTACACCAGAGATGACACCAGAAGCTGCTTCAATCTTGCTTTGTGTACATGTTCGCCTGTGGTTTCTGAGAGTTCCTGCCAGTGAAAAGTGCCGCCCACAGTCTGCGCAAGTGTAGGGCTTTTCACCTGTATGAATCCTGGTGTGCCTGCGAAGCTCTCCAGGAGCAACAAAAGATTTATCACACTGACTGCACCTGTAGGGTTTTTCACCGGTGTGAGTCCGCATGTGTGTAGTCAGGGTCCACTGCTGTGCAAACGTCTTGCCACAGTCAGAGCAGTGATAGGGCGTAATACCAGTATGCAGGCGCTCATGTCTCACAAGTGTACCTGACAAGGCAAAACGTTTGTCACAGAATGAGCACTGAAAAGGCCTCTCTCCTGTGTGAGTCCTCTGATGATCCCTCAGCTCAGCTGCAGAGTTACAGCTCTTCTGACAGCCCGAACAAGGAAATTTCTTCCTCGTAAAGCCTGCAACAACCTCAGAGTGCATCGCCTCCAAGTGCGTCTTCAAGTGCCAGTGACGAGAAAAGCTCTTCAGACAGATGGAGCAGTGATAGGGCCTCTCACCAGTGTGTGTCCGTCGGTGTAACCGGAGCTCTCCCTGACTGGCAAATCTTTTCTCGCAAAAAGTGCACGCGAATGGCTTTTCCCCAGTGTGGACCCTCTCATGGATCATGAGAAGCCCTTTTTCAGGAAACCTCTTCTCACACATGGAGCAGGGGAAAGGCCTCTCTCCTGAGTGAGTGCGTAGATGGCGCTGAAGTTTAGAGGCATAGGGGAAGTCTTTTCCACATACTGAGCAGCTATGAAGAGGTTTTTCATTTTCACTTTGATCAAATTTCTTTGAGGGAGCTTCTGATGGTACAATGGCAGAGACAGCATTCACCCCTGTGTGAAACCAAGAAACAGCAATTAATTAATCAAGTTAAGGAGATATTTTCAAAACAATTTCGAAAACAGTGTGCGACACTGTTAGTATGTAATGCCAGTCTCCGCTTCTCCGACCACTGTGAATTTAAACTTGGTGTTTCAGACAGTACTCACTTCGCTCCCATTACGGCTGTCACTACCTCCCAAGATGGTACAGCGTTAGAATGAAATGTGAAGCCATTTCACCTTCTTTGCCATTCACACAGTGCAGTGGTAGTGGTGGTGGTGGGGTGGGGTGGGGGGGAGTGGGGGGGGGGGAGGGGTACAGACACCACAGAGGCAGAACGAAGTAGCAGTGTAAATGGGGCTATACATCATCACAGTAATCTCAGGTTTTTCAGATGAATTGTTGTTACATGGAATGTATAATTAATGGGGGGAGGGGGGGGGTTCTATCCTTTACATCCTCAGAGAAATGTATATTTATACATTTCTCTGAGGATGTAGAGGAGGGTAAGATGGAGGCAGATGATTCGCTGTAGCGGACCCCAGAAGGGAAAAACCAAAAGGAAAAGAAGATTAATACATTTCTCTGCCATCTTATTCTGTTGTTATTCACCATTTTACTATTGTTGTTTAATTAATGATTAGATAAGACCTTCATAGATTGGGTGGAATTTGACAGATTTCCATATATTTGCAATCTTTTTCTTTGTTTTTAAAGAAAATTATAGTAACATGAATAAAGGACACATGCAGTTCAAAACTTGTACTCATCTTTAATACCCTAAAATTATCTAGCAAGACTGTAAGTGACATAAAGTGGCTACACTCTAGTTAGCCAACATTTTAATATAAATTTGATCACGGTCAGACATAATTCCGGTTACTACTTTACATCCAAAAATCCATAGAGAACAGACTTGCCATAGCAGGCAGTGAATATATTAAGATGCACTTTCTCATGTTAAATACTACAATGAGTATTATGAGGTTTCCATTTAAACTTTATGGTTAAAGCAAACCTGCGTTCAGTCTACCTTGACTTCCTTAAATGCAACTGAAAAACCAGAAGCATTGAACGGAATCTAAATAAACACTAAGTAATTGAAAAGTAATCACTGCATCAATGACTCAAATCAAGGCAGCAACATTTTTTATTTTTTTTACTCACCAAGATCAGAGAAATCCACTTCTTCGCCGTCAGAGTTGATTAAACCTCCTATTTCTTGCTGATCTTCGTCAACAAGAATCACAGCTGGTTCAAAGTCGTCTGGGTTTTCAGAGCCCATCTCTCAAGCATACAACCTGGCATGGGTGAAAGATGCGTTTCAAGTTGAGACTGGAAAAAAGAAAAAGAAAGAAAGCACCATGCAAAGCATTGGCCATCCCAATAGATTCAAGCTGATGACTTAATTTGCTTGCTTGCTTACAGTCACTGAACAATGATGCCAATTTTAGAGCACCATGATTACTTTAATAACCCAAACCAATAATCAGCTAATCAACCACGTAGCTCTCTAGCAAAGCAGCTTCTTTTCATCTTTTCCCCTTAGCAAGTGTTGCCAGAACAGACTCTTGTGATGTCTGTATTGACTTGGCTTTGGTTTTAGGTTGGATGCCCTTCCTGACCCAACCATCCCCCCCATTTATCTGGGCTTGGGACAGGCACTGTGAGTGGCTGGGGCGGTGGGGGCATCCGCATGTTGTCTAAGGAACATTTTGGCACAGTGCTTGGGATTGGTCTGGCAACTTTCCAGTTTAAGGCCAACCAGCTCAACCCACTATTCCCATTCCACCCACAGTCCCTTAGCTCTCTGAAAATAAATGAATGAATGAAATGAACCTATATTCACATGTTTATGGAAAATGAACTGAATAAGCACAGAGAGTACTGCATTAATGACTCTTTTTCTTTATCACATGTAAAAGTAGTGAAGATTTGTCTTTCTTAAACAAAGACTACAATAATAAATAAAAAATTAACCAGACCCCAAAAAAAGCAATATATAATGGAACGAAATCTGGCAAATTTATCATAATCAGAATACAGATTTTACATTACATTAAAATTAAAATGTGCGTTCTGTGCTGTGCTGCCAAAAAACACAGTTATAGCACATAGATATGTTGGAATAGTATTAAGGATTTAAGCTATTCTCCTGCATTTCACCCTCAATATTTGACACTCAAAGGTTTGAATTAAGGCAACTGGACTTTTTTCTTTGTTCTTGAAGATGTTTGATCTTCCATCCAAAAGGTTTTGTCAATATGCCAATTGACAGAGAAAGCCATCTGGATTGAAGGTGAAACTTCTGACTGACTCAAACCATTGATAGTTACCATGACCTGGATGTCTGACAGTCTACACCAGCATACTCAATATTTGACATTTTGATCCACCGGGCCCTTTCAGTGTTGAAAAGCTTTTTTCAAAACCACAAACCGAGAAAGAGGTACATGATTGCAGTTTTTAGATTCCATTCCGGCTCTGTTTATATACAATTTTAAGACCTAGATCATATCGAGACAAATATGTTTTCCACCTGTCACAATCAGCTAGCATTCAGTGCCTCCACCCTTGGGGGAGCTCCACTGTCCTGCTCAAGGACACGGATGCTTTTAGGGGGTGTGAACAAGGCTAAGCAGTTTAATTCAAGGGGGAGAGTGGAAATGAGTTATGACGGAATAACATTGTGTCTTCTCCTGGTTTTATAGTGAAACACTTGGGTGCACTGGCAGTTTGTTAAGTGAATAGCCCAGGGAGCTCAGTAGCGTTAGCTTTCACAGACTTGTTTTGCTGCATCCCTGCAAGTCTCACATTAATTGTGTTTTCAGTCAGCCAGAAAACTTCTGCAAAGAGCTATTAGAATAAGTCGTAAATACCCGTAGCATCACGAGCGAGCGCAGCCTACAGAGAGGCGGTATTTGACCTCTGGACGAGATGTTTGAGGCGGTGACCACTGATGTGGTCAACGACCAACTCCACCTCAGCTGGTAGCCAGCTAGCCACTGACATGGCGTTTATTAACGGTGAGAGTCTACACAGTTAGGGAGAAATTACACTCTTGAGCTACAGCTTATGTTTAGCTACAGAAAGACAGCTGCTCCGAGACTGATCATTTGGAATTCCGTGAAAAATTATGTTTCTGCAAAATCCACATCTGCTCTTAGTAACAGTCGCTAACTCGCCAAGCTAATGCTCAGCCACAGACAATAGACATCTTGACCAACCTGTGCATAGGTTTTTTTTTTCCCCCTCGGGTAAAAGCAGCCGCTCCTCAGACATCTATTGAGACGACGTGCCAAAGGCTCTATGTATGTTTCAGGCTCATGTTAATTCATGTTCAAGTAGTGCGTCAAATTAATTGTAAACAAACAAGTGTTAAATCAACGTATGTGTATGAGTGCTTTTCTAGCTGCAGCTGCTAGCTGGCTTCAAGCACTGTCGGTACTTCCGGTTGGTCTTTAAAGCACAATTAAAGCTCCATCAACATAACTTGGCACGTTTCCGTCATCCACATTGCCACTCAAAAGTTTTTAAACGCAAATCAACTCAAAAATGAATCGGCAGATGCGTCCAAACTTAGTACTTTCCATATACTGTTTAAATTGGCAAATTAAACTGGAGGCGGGGCTGAAGCATGTCAATTCCCTGGAGGAAAATAAATGAAATATTTTAGAGTTCACTTCTTTTCTCCTTCTTTTTTGTAAGTGAATCTACAAATTATACCACGTTTGTGAAAGTTTTTTTTATACCAAACATCACCTGAAGGAGAAGGAATATAATGGATTACACATTTATTATGAATGCACAGCAGTATACAGAGCAATGGAGAGTTTGGAGAAGAGGTCAAGATGTGTGTGCGCAGAGGTCAAGATGTGTGTGCGCAGAGGTCAAGATGTGTGTGCGCAGAGGTCAAGATGTGTGTGTGCAGGTTACAGCAGGTGCAGAAACATGTCAGATGTGATTGAAAGAGTATCAGCCAGCATGAAAAGTGTACATGGGGATTGTGAGACCTGCAATGTTGTATTATTAAACCATCCTGGCACTGAGGAAACAGACAGGAGGCAGAACACAGTATCTATGCTTTTATACCACATTTTATTTTGAAAAGAGGAAGTGTGGAAAGGCTTGAGCCCTCTTCTGTGTCCATGTGTTCACTGTCAAGTCCCCAACACGGGGAAATGTTGGAGCGGCCCTGGCCCCTGAGCAAATGAGAGGTTCACCCGGAGCAAATGTCTGTCGAATATCCAACTTAAAACTAACTTCACTGCGGTACGAATAGGGTCATATTTTTAAGTATACTGAAATAGATACCGCAGAGGCTTTTAGAACATTTTAACTTAAGTACAAATCTTGTGGGCTGGATTTTAAACTTCTTAACAAACAGGACGCAGAGAGTCAGAGTTAATGGGTCTTTATCTGATAAAATGTGTTCCTCCACAGGCTCACCACAAGGGTGTGTGCTCTCACCCTTGTTATTCATTTTATACACTAACATGTGTCAGAGAACTTTTAACAAATGCTTCATTTTAAAGTATGCAGATGACTCTGTGATTGTTAGCCTGCTGCAGGGAAATGAAAAGGACCACGGCCTTGTTGTTGACAACTTTGTCAAGTGGTGTAAGACTCATACTTACAGATCAATCTGACAAAGACCAAAGACGTGGCAATTGATTTCAGGAAGAATGCCAAAACACCTGAACCTGTTAGGATTAAGGGACAAGTCATTGAACAAGTACAATCCTATAAATATCTGGGGACAATCATTGACTCGTCCCTAAAATTTAAAGAGAACTGCGAAGCTGTGAGCAGGAAGGGACACCAGCGGCTGTTCTGTCTGAGGAAGTTGTCCCATTTCGTAATTAGCGGCTAACATGCTAACAACAACAAAACAAAAAGTCCGGTTTTCTCTGCATGAACGAGCACTTTATTCTGGCACTGCAGGAACTTGTAACATCACACAGGTTGTATTGTTCGGCTCCTGTCGGTTAACAGAGAATGTAAATCTATACACGCTGGGCTGCTGTTTATGCTCACTCCACTTTTCATCTAACTTCGTTTCCTTCTGCCCTCCCACGACACACACACACTCCAATACCCATAAGACCACATCATTACCCATAAGGCCACCTTCTTAAAGGGGCCAGGCTGGCTCACAGCATTTCTTCACTGTGAGAGAACGCGCACAACACCCTGTGATGTTTCCGCAATTTTTTCTTGATTTACACAGACATCATATTGAATCTTTGTATTCATCGTTGTATATTAAACTCTTTAATTGATCTTTGTTTCTAGTCTCGTCAATGGCAGCAGATAAAAGAACACGGAGAATAACTTTCAACTTGTACAGCCTCTGCTTAAACTAGCTGGACAAAAGTATTACAAGTTGCTTGAAAATTGTGACTAGTATAACCTTTTGTTCAACTAGTGAAACACAATACTGAACTAGTCCTAAAAATGTTCAACTAATGTAGGCAAAGTGCAAACTAGTAAAGAGAAGTGATGTCTGATATCAAGGATATGGAATAAATGCTAAAACGACTTGCCATAAAAGGTGGAGCTACCCTTGCACAGGTGTTCAACAGTCAATCAAATATATTAACAAAAAAAACATACTATTGTGAGATATTCAAATATATCTGCAAAAAAAAAAAAAAATCCTAAAATAAATACACATTAAATGGAAATATCTTTATATTTTATACAACAAATAAATACTTAGAATGTTAATATTGAATTTATGAAAAAACAAGTCATGGGACAGGGCTCAAAATGTTATCTGTGCAACCTCAAAATATATTTGGGAGCACTTGTGCAAATGTAAATAACTGTTGTGCTGAGACTGCTTTCCCCATATGAACATATGTTCTTGACATGAACTGACAGAAATCATTCTAACAAATCATTCCAGCTTAAACTTAAATGGTTTTAAATTGATTGTCATGTGACATAGAGAGGTGCAATAACAGGTCATTTTATGATGTTTAGCGTTTTTAAAAACGCTACTGTCAAAGTACTTAGAGGTGGTAGAGTTGATGAAATGGATGGAACATCAGCAGCAAAGAAGTCATCTAGTTTTTGATGAGAGCAGCTAAAGGTGTTTGAGACAGAGCAAGCGGCTGAAACTGGCAGTAAAAACTCTGTTCACAATAAGTACATGGTGTTGTGCCAAGAAGAACATGATAATTTATAATCTTTATAAACACGATAAAGAACTTATATCATTACAAATATAGCTGAGAAAACTGCTTGTCAAAGGACCGTGACCCAGAAACTATTGTGAAAGTGTTTGTTGGTCAGGATGCTGGAAGCAGCCCAGGTGGCCGAGCTACAGTAACAGTTGTTTGCCTTCACCGAGTTAGATCCCAGGTTACAGCTCATGAGGAAAAACATCAGCATGTTATATGAAAATGACATGTCCCAACATTGATTATACAGCCGATATGATCCACCAGCAGACTGCTGCAAAGGTGTTGTTCCCTTGCTAACCAATGGAAACACCAACCTGTCATGAATAGTGCATGTTCCCATCCTACCTGAACTCAGCATCATGAAGAAGCGTCTGAATGAGGATCTTCAGATCCGCTGCAACACGGACCGCTACAGGAAGTCCTTTATTTTTTATGTCAACTTGGTATTTTAACAAAAAGTGGCAATATCAAGCTGAAAAAAAAAAAAAAAAAAAAAAAACAGCAATTCTTGTGGAATTTATGGCTGTAAGAGAAAAAAAAATTGCTATTATATAACAAAAGCCTCTTAACTACAAGTCATGATCTTGTAAAATTTTAATGGCAAAATGTTGCCTTTTTTTCTCAGAGGAAACCTCATGAGTATTGCTATGATTGTATGGTTTGAGAAAATTACCAGCTAAACAAATCAGCAGTACTGTAGGCGTATCATGTTAGATTCTGAATAAGGGTCATTTAACAGTGTTCAAGTTTTCTCTTGGTTTGACCACCTGCCCCCAAAAATCTCTGTGTGAGGCCATGCTGCTGCTGGTCTATAAACCACTAACCTTACTCATCTACAGTACAGCCCCGAAAGCAGTCCCGTCTACTCTTCTTCACCTCCATTTCCCTCCAGCTAAACAAATCTTAAGACATTTGTTCCTGTATGTCAAATAATATCTAAATCTGAACACCATATTAAGTTTTTCATTCTGTCCAAAAACCTAGTAAGTTACAGTAATGAAAATTTCCTTTTGTCACCTTTATTGACACATAACATGCTGGGAGATTGAAAAAAGGTAAAATTCTTGTTTACTATCTAAATATTACATTTTGGTACCTTTCCTACTTAGGCACTGACATCCCAACAATGTTTTTCATAACAATTGGAGTATAACCATTTTCATAACTGACACCACTAGGGCAATACTATAACATACTGTAGGAAACGGCTTGTATTTGCACATTTAAGTTTTGCAATTGCAGTTAATCATAATTGCTAATTATTCAAATTACATTTTATAATTTAATTGTTCATTGCGCTGCATCTGTATTATGTCTCATTATTATTTTTTTTTCATATATCTACATTTTCCTTTCACTTCTCCAAATTGATATTCTGCAGTGACAATAAAATGAAAAAAAAGCATCTATCCATCTTGATGAGATCTTGGCCTGCATGTAATATGATCAGTTGAATGTATTCAGGAAACTAATCTATTGGGAGTCAAATACAAAGCATTTCCTTCCTCGTAACTTGCAGTACATAGCGGTTGGTACTCAACAATGTTGTCGTACAGTTCAGGGTACCGGTCAGAGTCTGGATAATTGTTATAATTATTTTGTCACATCTAAACAGCTCTATGCTATGATAAACTTTGTGCCAAAGAGAGAGTACAAAAAACCCCAAAGTAGTATTTTGGATTTAATTACAAAACCAACAGAAAGTCAACAGAATACAGAATCCTCAGCAGGGGATTTGCATGGATTCGCAGATCTAACGATACAATTTCCTGTGTTAAAGGTGCTGATCTTTTTCCATTTACAATAAACTGAGATCGCATTAACCCTTTAACTCTACAAGCAGGAGTCTGTGTCTGTTCAGATCTCTAAGCCAATAATTATATGGTGATGTGTAACTGGTCAAAATAAAAGTTTGAGTGACAAACGAGGAAAAAAGTTAACGACTGTACTTTCTAAGATATCTTACCCCCACTTACCCAAAATTGAAGAGAACAGTCCCAATATAACATATGTTGCCATGTTGTCATATATTTATTACCATATTGCTCACAGCTCACAGGAGTCACAGCCCCCATTAACCGCGAAGTGTCATTTAAAACACATTTCAAATAATGGGTCATCATAAATGGATTTTACATCTTCTCAGTCTCCTGCAAGGCAAAAGTCATTGGTCGTTTCCCTCCAACACCTGTTGCTTTGGTCTCCCCAGAGGTCTTGTTGGTGGCTTAGGCTTCTTGTCATGAGTAAGCCAATGTTTCTGAAAAGTCTGAGCGTAACGGAAACCTTTGCCACATTTCCCACATGTATACGGTCGCTCTCCAGTATGAACTCGGAGGTGTTCTCTGAGTATTCCTGCTCTGGAGTAACTCTTACCACAAATTGAGCACAAGTGAGGACGCTCTCCTGTATGGGTCTTGAGGTGAATTTTCAGGTAATTCTCATGTAAAAATGATTTCCCACACTGGTCACAATGGAAGTTCTTTTTGCCAGTATGGATTGCCTCATGCTTTTGTAGTGTTTGTGCTGTGCCGCATATCTTTCCACACACTGAACAACGGTAAGGTGTATCTTCTGAGTGGAGACGTTGATGTATTTCGAGCGAAACTCCCCACTTGAATGTCTTGCCACAGACAAGACATTCAAATGGCTTCTTGTGAGTCTCACGGTGTTCATCTAGCTGCTGTTTCTCAGGGAAATCCATTCCACACTCTCCACAGATATGAGCTGTTACTGGAGGTTCTTCAACCGGCTTCTTCTCTTCAACCAGTGTCCACTTATGCAGTTCTCCTGTTAGAACAAAAGGCATTTATTGTTAGACTGCTCTAAGATGTATGTCAAACATGAACATTATAAATTATACTCAAATAACAGTTATTCCAGAATAAGTCACAAAGTCGAGAGCTTTCTCTTACCTTTGTGAACTTTCATGTGTGTTTTGAGGTTTCCACCTTGGGTGAATCCTCTTCCACATATGAAGCATTTAAAAGGCTTTTCTCCCGAGTGAATCACAAGATGCCGTTTCAGGGCGGGGTTGCGGGGGAACTCTTTTCCACAGGTTAGACAGATGTATCTCTTTTTTGGTCGTTCTTAACAAAAGAGAAAGAACATATACATCAAGATAACATATACATCATCCTTACCAGAGTCAGGGTTATTGGCCAAACACGTGTGCATAAAAACAAAGGAGGATGTGACGCGCAATGCAGATGGTTGAGGTCTGAGCTGGAGCAGGTCAAAAGTCTTGATGTTTATGCTATCTATCCAGTCAACCAGAGGGGTATACTACGAAGCAAGTTCGACACAGCCAGGCTTTCTTTGGGTGAGCTGGCTTAACAAACCTGAAACTCGCCATCAGAGATAACTGGTACCACGAAGGTGGTTATCAACTATCTTTGTTAACCGCGGCTTTCTGCTTTCTGCTCTGTGCGCGTTCACATAAAAGGGGGCGTTTGACGCGTCATTTGACGCCTCTTCCGGATAAAATGGATAGATGGCGGTCCGTATATTTCAGTCAGGAGGAACAGGTTTTAATAATGCAGGGCTATGAGGATTTCAAAGAAATCTTTACGGCCAAACGCAATACTGTTGGTGCGAATAAAGCCAGAGAGGAGTGCTAGCAAAAAAAATGCAGATCGTGTAAATTCGTAATGTGACAGTGTGAGGTCCTGTCACTGACCTCCGATTGATCACGTGTCCTGGCTACATGGCTCAGGGGATATGCCTTTGGCTGACTGGCAAATATGCGTGACTTTCACCCGGGAGTCTGGGGATCAAACCCCGCCCGGGCCCTCTGTAGTGTCTCTTGCCACAGTAAATTATATTTATTTCACCACTTAATACACCTTAATTAATCTCCCTCCCTCTTTTAGAGCACTTAAACTTTAAACTTAATGCAGCAGATTTAAACATTATGTAGGTCTGACTGTCCCATTATGGATGATAAATAAAAATCCCTTTAGTTTTTTGCTAAATCTATGTGAAATTAATTTAAGATTTAATATTATCTGTGACACCAATATACGTTCACCGGCCACTTTAATAGGTACCCTATCACCCTGGGGAATCTATGAATTATATTACAACATTTCACATGAAATTCCACGTCACACTGATTATCAATATAATGGACTATTAATTTATGTTACCTGCGATTTAGTAAAACGCTTCTTTTATTTGAAGCGTGGGCAGATGGCCAGGGAATACTACAAACATATTCAGCAGTTCAGTAAGAGCAAGTACAGTATTCCAGTATTCTGGCTCAGATTTTCTGCATCACCAACTGAATGCATGTAGGTTCCCGCGGCAAAGAAACGCAAAGAAACGCGCACCGTTTGCGCTACTGTGAGCGCACGGCTGCGTTTGGTGGCGCTGCCAATATATGGCTCTAGCAGATTACAAATGTAACGTATTCCCTCATCTGGAAATCTCTAGCGTTCATAGAGAATATGGTCATGGGAAGCCAGCGGATCAGTCCGGTCTCTGAACACTCTCCCTCCATTGCACAATCCTGGCGCTAAAGTCAACAGGATTGGGTGAAAGTGAAAGGGCGGCGCTTTTTATAGCCGATTTGAGCCTAAACTCTGCACATAACCTGCTCCGGACCAGGATAAGTTTGAAGAGTAAGTTACCATGGTGATCTAGCCAGGTTAAAAGAGAGCCACCTTCGTGGTACCGGAAATCCTGGTTTTAGACTCAACATACCTCGCTAACCCTCTAATCTCGCTTCGTAGTATACCCCTCAGATGCCACAAAGGACACAACAAATAGTGCTGAGTTAGCTTTCAAAATACACAGAAGTCTATTTGATCCAACACTCCCAGGATGCAAAGGATTAAGGAAAGATAAGATCAAGCAAAAGGGTATGAGAGCCCCAAAGCTGTATGTCAGAAAGACTGATATTCACTGCTTCACTTGTTAAATGTGACTGTAGTAGTCTAATGTGGATGAAAAAATAACTGTAAATATTGGGAAATGGCAAGGTAGTTGCACCATTTCATTTCATGAGTCTCTCTTCTGATCACAGGTGTAAACTACACAATAGTGCTGGGCGATATGGAAAAAAAATCATATATCACGATATGGACTATTTTATATCACAATAACGATATATATTATGATATACCATAATAAAGTATGTTTTCAGTTATTCTCTGAAAAGTTTGACAAAAATTTCATTGCTTTTCAACTTTATTTTGAAAGGACATTTAGCTGAACTGTCACAAACATACATTTTAGTGCAGCAAAAACAGGTAGGTACAGAGGTACAGTAGCTTTCACATTTTTTTTAAAGTGCACAACTGTTTCTGAGAGGAAAAACACATTTTTGCACTGAAGTTCAGCTATAAAAAATAAAATTATTTTTCAACTTTCTGAAATCTGTAACCTTGTAGTGCAAAGTTTGCAAACCAATATAAAGTGTCTAAAGTAAACATTAGGGTTGAAGAGAACTCTGTTTAAGGCATTAACCATGAATAAAAGTGCGAACATAAAAGGCTACTTTGTAGATATGATTCTATCAAATTTATCGTTGCAGGTTATTTAATTACATATTTGCTGTAATAATTGATAAAATTAGGTTAGAAATGATAGAAACGATATAAGAGAAATGGCACGATACACACTTTTCTATCATCCCCACGATATGTATCGTCATATTGCCCAGCACTACTACACAACATGCAGATGGAACAGCCAGCGCTGCTGACTTAGTTATCCTTGGTACCAGCTGTTTTGCAGCCTAAGTCTGCCTTTAATTATACTCAAACTGTTTTCACTTATGTGTGTATGGCCAGTTAGCCCAACGATGGCTGTGTGATCTAAATGCAGCTCTTTTCCAAAAGAAAGCTGAAACACAAAGGTGGCTTTGTGAAACATACTAGTGTTTTGAACCAGCGCTTTGGAACTAATGCACACTAGTATAGTATAGGACAAAAATTTAATTCAGAAACGTAACCTGACAACTAAATCCTATGAAATTCTAACTACTTATGAAAAAAAGGAAGAAAAAAAAAAACTGCCAAAGAGCCAGGCTACATACTGCATACTGCTCTCTTTCTAATAGTTCTTGTAAAGAAAACTCACAAGCAAAGAAATAAATGGCTAGTAAAATAAAATAGCCCAGAGTATTTTTGTGACATATGGGCATTCGACTTTACTCACCTATAGGGGCCATGATCCAATTCTGATCCTGTAATTCAGGTTTACTGTTCTCTGACGCCAGGCTGTCTGGGAGAGGTGAGATGAGTCCGAGCTTAGAGAATGCAGGTTCAGTGTCAGACGCTGAAGGGCAAGGGGGCTCCTTTCCTAAACAGGTCTTTTCTGAGTCTCTCTCATCCTGTAAACACATGGAGGTTTTTTGTTATCAAGTCAGTTTTATCTCTCAAACAAAATGACGACAATCAAAAAGAACACATCACCGAACTTCTGACATTATGAGACAATTACATTCAAACAAACTAGCTGACATCTTACAGTAAATGTGTAATCTTTCTCAAACATTTGATTACGTCCAACAACAGAACAAACTACCATTAAATCCATTTACAGCTGCTTCTTCAAACAGTTTTAATTTCCAAAGAAACTCCTTGTTTTGCTGCAGACTATCCAGTGAGACAGAGAAAGATCCCTCAAGAATGACTGAAGTCAGCATCACTTATAACCTGCACTGAAACCACAGGCCTGGCAGGGGCACACTGCTCTTCTACAATTATTACTGATGCATTCAGCACCACACACCAGATTAAAAACAAATAAATAAATAAATAAAAAAGAAAAGTGAGTGATGTAAATGCTGCCTTTTTTTCTCACCCTGTGAAGGTTTTCAGCATCGTCTCTTTCCTGGTTCCAAATCTGCAGGGGAGGACTGTTTCCTAAATAAACAAATGTATCAAAGTCAATATATTAAATCCTCGATGCAAACTGTTAAAAAAAAATAGCTACATAAATCAATTAAAATCTGTGACTTTTAAATCATTTAATCACTTGTGGATATGTTTTACTCACACAGCAGACATAGTGTCCAGATAACGCCAATACACCCCCCAGTTATTGTACTGTGATGTCTATTGTGAAAAATTCGCCAACACTTTTTAGGACAGAATGAAAAATAAAACCATTCCTCAATAAGTTAATAACATTTGTTCATTTCAGTTAAAGTCTTGAATAAACTGAAGCTGATAGTAGTTGATAACTGAATGGCTCAGAACAGCATCTGTACCCACCAACGAAGCATCAGATTATTCCTATCCCAGCCACTGCTTGTTCAACTTGCTGCCATCTGGCAAGCAAAAAAGTGGCATCAGGGCCGTACATCGAGTTTATTTGACTGAAGCAATGGTCTTACAGACACAAGACACAAGAAGAAAAGACAGGAAAAAAAAAAAAAAACACTGGATGAGAGGACGGTGCACACCAGGGATGCAACGGTACTCGGTAAAATACCGTTCGGTACGACCTGCACGGGACAATACGCTTTTATGTCCCACGGGATTTATGTTCCAATCATTTTGCATTGGACTTGCACATGAGCGTGTTTGCCTTTTAGGCAACAGGCCCGCCACTGCATGTCAATGTCCACTCGCCTCCGCTCACTCAGTGACCAACCTATCACTTTGGCCGGTTGGCTGCAGCTCATAGATGCAGGAAATGAGAGAAAAAAAAAAAAAAAAAACACACAAGCAGGCGTGGCCATTCAATAAGTTGAAAACTTATTTAAATCGCTGGTGTGAGAGTATTTTGGTTTTGCTGTTGAATACACTGGCGAGGGAGTGAAAAGAGTTAACAGAAACACCACAGTCTGTAGACGCTGCTTGAGACATGTCCCGTACTCAAACGGAAACACAAACCATATGGACAAGCATCTCCAGCGTAATCATCCTGATATTACGCTCTTCCGTACACCCCAGAAAGGTAACGGCAGCAAAACAACAACTGTCCATAGAGAAGGCTTTTCAACAAACCTACAGTGCCACCTCGGATAAATACAAGAACATAACCCGAGCAGTGGGAGCATTTAGAAGCCATGTCAGAGCCTTTTTATGGATTGATTATGTATGTATATATATTAATATTATGTTCATTTGAAATAGGCAAAGCAGGAGGTATTTCTGAATCTCTGAATTGTTTCCCCAATTTGTCATAAATAAATTGCACTTTTTCTTTTGCAACTGCGTACCTCTCTTTTTATACTACTACTTAGTGTGCACTAAAAGTAAAGAATAAAATTGACTTTAAGTGTTTCTTGTTTACATATTTGTGTGTTTTAATTTCTTTATATGTATTTTATGCTATGATGTAATAGTAATAGACAAGGAAACAAAGTTAGTCTACAGTACTCTGAGTTTATTGTTTATTGAAGTGTTGTGCTTGGTAACTGTTTACTTGAAGTATTATGTTATTCAGCACTGAAATTGTTTGGAACTTGTTCTGAGAAGCAAAATAAATAAATATTTTCAGAGAAATCAATTGTCACTTCATGCACAAAACACATATCGAAACTGTACCGAATCCGTACCGAAACAGTGACACAAAATCGCGGTACGGACCGTACCGTGAGACACCTGTACCGTTGCACCCCTAGTGCACACAGAAACACACACAAAACTATGTTGTATTCAGTACACAAACTATATATAACATTGCACAATCTACAGTGGACAAAAGGCACCCAGATGGTGTACTACGACTACAAACATTTCCAGGTGTGACAGACCAGTTTACTTCAAATACTGTATCCCACAATGCCAAGGACAACCATAGATCACATGATTAATTTCTGCTTTTCTAAATGCCGTAACATTTAGTAAAGAGTATTAATTATGTTGCTTTTATGAGTGAATACTATAAAGTTCATGACATTAACTTTAATAAGTAAAATGTTATATTTTGTCTAAATCTTTACAAGAACAGGAATTTTTAGTCCCATATACAATACTCGTGTAAGGGGGGGTGTCACCACCTGGATTTCAGGATTTAACTAAACAAATGGGTCTAATTGAATAATTACAACATGGATGATTATGTTTCAGCTGGCTACAAGTTGCTTAACCCTGAATGATGCAGTAAGTAGCTTTGTGGTCATGGAAAAGATCTTAATCTATTTCAGAAGGGTCAAATTATTGGCAAGCAAAGAAAACATCTAAAAAGATTACCCAAACTACTAAAATTTGGTTAAGAGACTTCCAATGGATTATTAAAAACTGGAACTATAGTTGGAAACCGTCATCTTTGAGGAAGAAATGTGCTTGGAAAAAAAATGTTGAATGATCATGATCCGCGATCACTTAAAACATTTGGTGAAATCAAATCATAAAAAATTTAAAAAGAAAGAAAGAAAGAACAGCAGAACTCACTAACCCTATGTATAAAAATGAAAGTAAGAGCAGTAAGTCAAGGGACTGGGATTAAACAGCCGTCTAGCCTTAAGAAAAAAAAACCTTATCAGTGAGGCAATTTGTTAAAAAAACAAAACAAAAAAAAAAACTTAAATTTGTTTTACTAGGGAGCATAAAGATTAGACTCTGGAGCAATGGAAGAAGGTCATGTGGTCTGATGAGTCCAGATTGATCCTGTTCCAGAGTGATGGGTGCATCAGGGTAAGAAGAGAGGCAGATGAAGTGATGCTCCCATCATGCCTAGTGCCTACTGTACCAGCCTGTGGGGCCAGTGTTCTGATCTGGGGTTGCTGCAGTTGGTCAGGTCCAGGTTCAGCAACAGTATGAGCTCAAAGAATGAGGTCAGCTGACTACCTGAATATACTGAATGACCAGGTTATTACCATCAATGGATTTTTTTCTTCCCTGATGACACGGGCATATTTCCAAGATGACAATGCCAGGATTCATCTGGCTCAAATTGTGAAAAACTGGTCCAGTAAGCATAAGACATCCATTTTCACACATGGATTGGCCACCACAGAGTCCAGACCTTAACCCCATTGAGAATCTTTGGGATGTGCTAGAGAAGGCTTTGCGCAACGGTCAGACTCTACCATCATCAATGCAAGATTCTTTTTTTTTTTTTTTTTGATAACTTTTCACAAAATCCCAGCCTGGAATTACAGGGTTTTGTTTTGTTGAATGAACACATGAAAGAAATAATGCATTTTTGATTGCTTGGGTTGTTTTCAGAATTTGAAGTTTGAGGTGCATTTTCTGTAGACTAACTAAAAAAAAAGGGTGCAAAATCCTGTTATTATATATCAGGAGAGAGACCAGGCTGGCAACTGAATCCAACAGAAATAACCACAACCAAAGCAGCAGAACCAGGTAGAAAGAACGGACAACTGTCCACTCGCTTATTCGTCTCCTAGTTTTGGTTCTCTGCATTAAAAACTTAGTAAGAGTGAACAAATATTGACATTTAATGGGGCATAAAAATAAGATGAAACACATTCTGTGATGCTCTTGTCTTCTGGAACTACTTGAAAATAATAATAAAAGGTTCCTACCATTAATATCAACATAATTTCCTTCATGTCGAAATGATATTAGATTGGTATTGAAAAAAGTATTGTCCAGATATCGGTAACAAAGACAATGTATCAGATTTAACATCTAGTGAAAATTGTGAATGATATCCAGCCCTAGCTACAGCGTAAGGTTCTCCACTATGGCAGACACAGGTCATCGCTTCAATATAAAGCCTTTTCCTCCTCTTGGGTCCATGTTTATATGCTTTTATCAAGTAACTGAAAATACTTTTCTGTCATTTGTCGACAACACTGACGAGTCAACACTTAACACCTTACTAATTCAACTCAGTGTAGAACTGGATCCCACAGCAGAGGAACTATGACAATTATCACAATGTGCGGGCTCCAGGCAGAGAGGATAATCAAATGGACTACAACTATGGCATACTTAACAACTTATTATTGAGCAATGTTACACATAGGCATCTTTCTTGTAACGCAGAGCTACCTCTCTTGTTGCAGAAATGCAGTGAGATCAATTCTAGCACAGACTCACTTAGTTATAATTAGGGGTGCACGATAACTATTGGGCCGATAACAGGAAATTATGACCTCATCCCGATAAGTCCGATATCATGACGAATTGTCCCGATAACATATATATTTTTGTCAACAGGGCAGTGCCTCACTCCCTCTGAGCCTTGAATGACCGGCAGTGAATGTTATGTTCATGTGACGTCGGCATAATCAGAAAAACGATTACTCAATAAGGAAAATCAAGAATACCTCCTCATGCCAGAAAACAGCTCGTTAACTCCCGTCATAATTTTGGTAGTTGCTGACTTGAATTGATATTCGCAGTATTCTCCCACATGTTACACATTAAAAAAAAAGAAAAAAAAATTTGAAAAGGCTGAAAGAACAACTAGCAAACGAGGGATCGTGGGAATTTACGTTACACCTTGAATGCAGCCTGCAGCACAGCGTACTGATCACAACAAACATGGCGGCATGGAACTTCGTTAAAGTTTCAGAAGAAGATAGTTTGATGGTTATTTGTGACGAATCCTCCAAGCGAATTCTATGAGAAGGGAAGCACAAGCACAAGCTTTAATACGTAAAACCCGATCGGCCACCTACAACATAACAATCGCTTCCATGGAGTTTTGAAATCGCTCTAACGTGAGCTAACGGAAGCTAATGCTAACGTGCGCAAGCCAGCAGCAGTCTACCCTCCCCTCCCTCATTCCTCTCATCTAAAGTTCCATGAGATTAAAAAATAAAAACTACTGAACCCTTATGTACTTTAATTAAAGGAATTAATTAAAATGGAACCACAAGCCAAAATCCTTTAAATGTTAATCTTTTTCAGTTTGTAATTCTGATGCATGTATTTCCATCAGTTCAAGGAGCCTTTATTTTTTTTTTTATATCAGTCAGTAATGCACCTTATTTAAGTTGATGTGAGATATCAATACGGTTTGTTTGATAGCTTTACGAAAATGTTTGAGAGGCTTGCCAAATAGTTTTTCATTGGAAAAAAAATAAATATCTGTTAATTTAAAAAGTCTAAACTATTTTTGGTTTTGTTCATAGTATTGATGTAATGATCTTAGGTATATGTGTGTGTTATCGGTTATCGGTATCTGCCTTTAGGAGCTGAAAGTTATCGGTTATCGGTTTTAAAAAACAGTTATCGTGCATCCCTAGTTATAATATGTGTTAAATTCATACCACAATGTACAGCCCTGAGTATCCAAGCACATATCACGAGGCTTTGGAAGAAAGTTCACTGAATCCATCTTCTACACTGATTCACAAGAATCATAATAATGTTTCTCACATCACACTTGATATTTTTGGTTGAATAGTGACTAGTGTTATGCAAACAACACTTGCATAATCATGATCAATGTCAGCTTAATATAAATCATCCCACACAGAACTGTCATCTGAGACACCTTCATAGAAGGTCATCGATGCATGATTACCAGTGTCACTGTTCTCATCCTGGACTTGAATTGTGTCCACCGCTGCTGGTTGTTCAGCTGTCTCTGCATCTGCAGAATGATGCAAGGTGTCCTTTTTGCTGGTGGACTGAACAGGATTCAGGCATTTACTAGCTTTATAGGTACCATCAAATCTGTAAGAAAAGATAATTCAATGAAGAAAAAAAATTATTTATTTTCACAAAAAGAAAAAGAAAACCCTCCTGGTTAAGAACTCACTGAATATAAAAAGGGGGGTGGTAGTCTTCATCACTACTGTCATCATTGTAACTCTTCTCCTCTGATGTTTCCTCATCCTCTGAAATGTCTCCTGAATCCTCGATTGGCAAACACTCCATCTCATTATCTGCCTCATCAGTACTGTGGAGAATATAAAAAATTAGATGATGCTCAGCAAATGTTGCCTCCCATGTGCATAATGCTCATAATCGTCATGCATATCACTTACTCTGAGTTTGTGATTTGACTTAAGTTATCTTCATCAATGCCAACAACAATCTCCATCGATGGAGTTCTGAAAATATCAAAAGAAAAAGTGCAGTAATGTAAATTTCTTTCTTCTTCTTTTTTTTATGCAGCTTTGTGGGGTAAAAGTGAAGTGACAAAATACTCCTGTCATATTTAAAGCAACACAAAATTTTTTAGTCTCAAAAGATCCCTTTCAAATTTAATTCGTGGCCAGTCTCAGTGAAAATTATGATTCTTGTTTCCTGAACTAGGAGATTAATAGATTATAGGTTTTTTTTTTTTTTGTAATAATCGGCAACAGCCAATGGCGAAGAATAAATAGCCGATTAACAGACAGGCGCATCTGAGGGCAGCTCTAAACCATGACAATGGGGTCCTACCAGCAGAGCCTTGTGTGTTTACTTTTTAAAAGGGGAGAAGATGTGTCTTAACTTCATGAGGGAAATATCAAGACTTAAATTCTTAAATTCAAAACTTTATATGTATAATTTGTTGTGTTACTTTCAGGGTAAAAATGCAGAGTATTATCTGTTTAATTTGTGAGCCTTAAACAGGCTGCAGCTTCCATGTAGCGGTGCCAGTGAAACCACGTAACTGCCCTGAGGATAAATGAATAAAGACAGTGACATTAGTATGTGCAATATTCTGAAAGGTGTTTGCTTTTGAATGCAGAGTTTATTCTACTGTTGTGTGTGGGTCAGAGCAGATCCGACATGCTGCAGGTCCTTGTTTAGACACACAGCTTCTGATCTCAACGTGATTTAAGTTTTCACTTCCCCACGAGTGAAACAAATCATTAGCATGTGAAACATCATCAGTGTTCTGGAATTATACATTTAAAAAGGAGAGGTGATGTCAAATAAACCATGCTGTTCAACTTTAGGGCTCCTACACACTGCACGATTTTGTTCTGTCGCATATGAAAGATCACTGTGGTAAAAGAAAAAAAAAAAAATCACCTGTCCTATTTCCTACAATTTGAGCGGTTGGTTTGGCGGCGGCCATCACCCCAGTCTTGCAACCAAAGACTACCTAATATACACACACCGGCCACTTTATTAGGTCCACCTTGCTAGTACCAGGTTGAACCACTTTTGCCTTCAGAACTGCCTTAATCCTTCGTGGCATAGATTCAACAAGGTACTGGAAATATTCTTCAGAGTGTTTGGTCCATACTGACGTGATAGCAACACGCAGTTGCTGCAGATTTGTCGGCTGCTCATCCACGATGTGAATCTCCTGTTCCACTACATCATAAACATGCTCTATTGAATTTAGATCTGGTGATTGTGGAGGCCATTTGAGTCCAGTGAACTCATTGTCATGATCAAGAAACCAGTGTGAGATGATTCCTGCTTTATGACATGGCGCTTTATCCTGCTGGAAGTAGCCATCAGAAGATGGGTTCACTGTGGTCATAAAGGAATGGACACGGTCGGCAACAATTCTCAGGTAGGCTGTGGCTTTGACACAAATTCTGACCCTACCATCCAAATGTTGCAGCAGAAATCGAGATTCATCAGACCAGGCAACATTTTTCTAATCTTCTGTTGTCCAATTTTGGTGAGCCTGTGTGAATTGTAGCCAGTTTCCTGTTCTTAGCTGACAGGAGTGGTACCCAGAGTGGTCTTCTGCTGCTGTAGCCCATCTGCCTCAGAGTTCGACGTGTCATCCATTCAGAGATGCTCTTCTGCATACCTTGGTTGTAACGAGTGGTTATTTGAGTTATAGTTGCCTTTCTATCAGCTTGAACCAGTCTGTACATTCTCCTCTGACCTCAACAAGACATTTGTGCCCACAGGACTGCCGCTCACTGTCTATTTTCTCTTTTATGGACCATTCTCCATAAACCCTAGAGATGGTTGTGCTTGAAAATCCCAGTAGATCTGCAGTTTCTGAAACTCAGACCATCCCATCTGGCACCAACAACCATGCCACGTTCAAAGTCAGTTAATTCAGCTTTCTTCCTCATTCTGATAAAGGTTTGAACTGCAGCAGATCATTTTGACCATGTCTACATGCCTAAATGCATTGAGTTGCTGCCAGGTGATTGGCTTATTAGTAATTTGCATTAATGAGCCGTTGGACAGGTGGTACCTAATAAAGTGGCCAGTGAGTGTAATTATCTGGTAATGTCAGAAATCCTACAAGTCTGTCGACTTACTGGTCAGTTAAAATGCAACTTGAAATGATGTATGAATTAGTGAGACCAAGCAGCATTACAAAGAAAATCAGAATCCAAAGTGGGTCTCTTCTCCCCGACCATGACCGGGACCACATTCTTCTCCCTCCCAACGTCTTTTTTAAAGCATTTTTGGCACATGTAAACATTTAAACAGAGCGGTTTACTTTCACATGTTGTTTAGTCTCGCAGCATACCGATTACACAATTCTCCATCCATCTGCATCTCTGCATCAAGCCTACAATTGAAGACGTCTCATCAGTGTACAGTCTGGATATACCATTCTTGTCCACTGTACCCAAGAATAAGCAAACGCAAATTGTGCAGTGTGAAATGTTATAATCTGCAGAAATGCAGTTGTTTCATGCAGTGTTTAGGAGTCCTCATAGACTGCCCCTTTAGTCATACCCAGTTAAAATCTCTTCTAAAACTCTCTGAATTGTTTACACATTTAACATAATGTGATGTGGGGTTTTTTTTTTGTGCGATGGTTGTTATTTTGAAATTTCACCAGGATTCTCTCTGCCAGTCTCGTGTTTGGCTTATTGCCAACTCAATGTGCAGACAACACACGCGACGTGGCTGTATGAGTCTAGCCTGTCACCATGATGCACGGTACTCACAATTTACTCCAGCTGCGATCAATGACACCCCCTTCAAAAAAATACATACATTTACCTGTATATAAAGACACTGATAAAAGAGTTACAGAAATTTGTGAATGATTATTTTAGTTTTTATTTCTTTCTTGTCTTTATGTCTTTAATTGTAGTACCATTTTATATGAGTTCTTGAAAGAAGTGTTCAAATCTTTAGAGTTTAGAGGAGTGCTTCTCAATTATTTTCTACTGCGCCCCCCCCCCCAGGAAAAAGAAAACTGAGGACTGGTTTAGAGTCTGTCTATCTCTTCTTATGGACGTGGAAGTCTTTTTCCTTTTTGCCATTTTCATAACATAATATCTCTGTCTCCAAGTTTTGAGATTTTACATAGTTTTCCTCCTAATGTAAAGCTGCATATCTGTCCAAAATATTTTAGTATACATACAGTTTACAATTAAGTGTCTTCCTTAGTGAAGTGACAATGGGGCTCCCCTCATTGTCCCAAATACAGGACGTCGCCATGGACTTGGAATGAGGTGAGGTCATCCATTGCTGAACTGAATTGTGGACTCTGTCAAAAATTGAGGGAATTTTAACAGGAAGCTGTTTTTTTGTTTGTTTTGATTTTAATAATGGGACCAGCAACAGTTGCTCTGCTTGCATACTGAAGGCTAAATATATCCCCATCACAGTGTGTTGGAGACCAGCCACACAAGCCATGAGCTTGTGCAGACAAGAAAGACGGACATGTCAAAAAAGTTAACTGTAGCTGCCATATAATGTATTCATATTGATTTCATAACATCTAGATAAGAGTAAATGTGTATTGTCACATAAAGGTATTTCAGTTGTTGGCTCTTCATGAAAACAGTGTGTATCACAGGTTATTTAATTTCACCATCGGTCAACATGATAAAACAAAGGTTTCTGAAGCCGAAGATATACTTGTTTATAATTTCAGTACAAGCGAACTAACTCAGCATCAGATTTGAATCCTTTAAGCTTCTGCAGAACTCTCCACCTTAAAAAAAAGCTGCTTTGATAGAAGAAGGAAGATTCTCAGTCTTTGGGAAATCAGTAGGAGTGTATGTCAGAGCCTTTCAAAAATCTTTGCCTGTATCCTGGAGCACTACAACTTGTTGACAATTTGTAAATTTAGAACATTAGTTACAGGTGTGAAAAATTTTCACACTGTAACTAATCTTCTACCAACCAGCTACTCTCGCGATTAACCCCAAGCCATGCATGGCGTCACACATGAACTAAATGAAACATAATCACTCCAACATTTTTGTCATAAAAGAGGCTGTTATATATTTCATTAGTTAATTCCAGATGGTCATTTGACCATGCAGTGTATCATTATTATAACAGAGGTATTTAGAAATGGCAAAATATATTTAATCAACTACAGATGTAACTTTGTCAATAAATGTCATACCTTCCATCATCTTCACCGACATACAGAGGCTTCTTTGTGAAGTCATCTCTGCAGAGAATAAATTAATAGGGGTCAAAGTGAAAAAGGAAAAACAAAACAATAAACAAAAAACAGCCTTTCACATGAAATTAATAATCTGCTTTAAAATGTGTTACTTAGCAGCTATTTGTTCAAAAATGCTTCCATTTATGCTTCCATTTATGTATTTAAAAAAATAATTATCAGTGATCCTGACCAAAGTGGCATCACATTCCCATTTACATATGATAAACAGTGTTTTGGCCATTATGGTGAAGTCAGTCTATGAAAGCACAAAAACATTATCTTACCTCTTCTCTTCAGTTGGCGATGATTTTGTCAGAGAAGAATATTTCTCATAACTGCAAGAAAACATACACAGTGTAACTAACATCGTGGTCATCAATGCTAAATACATATGAATTAAGCATATATCATCCAAACATGTGTCAACTTTGAGTCATTATCAATTTATAACCTGCAAGGTTCCATAGCCTTGAATTGTTGTTAAAATTGTTTTATGCTATTGTTATGACATATTTGTAAATAAGCTATGTAACTGTTTCATGTACAGCAAATTCTACAAGAGAATGGAGATGGTAGCATGGATAGTCAGTGGTGGAAAACAGTTCATTCACTGACCTAGTCTCCCTCTATAGCTCAAACACCTTCAGGTTCTGACCAAAACTTGCTGACCTTGTGAATAAGTTTGATTCAGCTTGGATCTCCAACACTGAAGCTGCTCCCCCAGTAGACCAAAGCAGACATTCATTCTAACATTGCTGGCAATTTTCTTTTAGCCACTTTAAAATTTACCATTTAGTGAGCTTTACCATTAAGTCCAGAAGCATTCTTGCTTTAACCTTTGCGTTTGCATATTTACAATGGGAGCTTCATTTATCCTGTGTTTGTTTAGAGCGGGCTTTGTGCACGCTCTCAGAAATTAGAGCAGAACATACCCAAAATACAATATGATGGTGGCTGAAAGAGGCAGTGCAGGAGTAAATATGACCAGAAATGCAATGTCCTTTTTTTTAGTGACATTAAATACAATTTAGAGCAGGGCGCTTAAACTCCAGTCCTCAAAGGCCGCTGTCCTGCACATCTTAGATGTTTCTCTGCGACAATACACCTGATTCAAATGAATGGATTGCCATTAGCTTGTCATCCAGGTCTGCACAAGCCTGTTAACAAGCCATAACATATATATTTTTGTCAACACGGCAGTGCCTCGCTCCCTCTGAGCCTTGAATGAGCGGCAGTGAAAGTTATGTTCAAGTGACGTCGGCATAATCAGAAAAACAATTACTCAATAAGGAAAATGAAGAACACCCCCTCATGCCAGAAAAAAAACTCGTTAACTCGGTCATAATTTTGGTAGTTGCGGACTTGAATTGATATTTGCAGTATTCTCCCACATGTTGCACATAAAAAAAAGAAAAAATAGAAAAGGCTGAAATAACGACTAGCAAATGAGGAAACGTCGGAATTTACGTTACACCTTGAATGCAGCATGCATTGTGCCTGATCACAACAAATATGGCGTATTTTTATTTTAAAAATAAAAACTACTGAACCTTCATTTACTTTAATTAAAGGTACTATTTTAATGGAAGCACAAGCCAAAATCCTTTAAATGTTAATCTTTTTCAGTTTGTAATTTTGATGTATGTATTTCCATCAGTTCAAGGAGCCTTTATTTTTTTTATATCAGTCAGTAATGCACCTATTTAAGTTGATGTGAGATATCAAATAGGTTTGTTTGATAGCTTTATGAAAATGTTTGAGAGGCTTGCCAATAGTTTTTCATTGGAAAAAATAAATATCTGTTCATGTAAAAAGTCAAAACTATTTTTGATTTTGTTCATAGTATTGATGTAATGATCTTAGGTATATATGTGTGTTATCGATTATCGGTATCGGTATCGGCCATTAGGAGCTCAAAGTTATCTGTTATCGGTTTTAAAAAACAGTTATCGTGCATCCCTATCAATTATATTAATTGCATTTAATTCATAGTTTATAGAGATGGTTGAAAATGAAAATTCATTTTCACTTTAATCTGAAACATGGGCAAAGAAACTGAGCAACAAAAGTATTTGCATAGATTTCCCTTGGGACCATTACCAGGAACAGTAGCAAACTACAGGTAATAAATTAAAGTTAGAGGAAATCCAACATTTCATTACCGCACAAGGGCCACATTATCCTATAATAACTATGAAGAGTCTGTCTATACTGCTGAAATCATAAGCAACAAAATCAGGCTGGGGTAATTTACCTGTCCAACAGAAATGTTGTTAACTTAGCATCAGATTTAAATCCTTTAAGCTCTTGTAACTCTCTCCATCTCAAAAGAGTTGCTTTGATGTTTATGCTCGTTTTACCCTGAGCTGGGTCTTGTCCTGCCATTTAAAAATTTTAAATTAATTTTAATTGACAATATTCCTCTTGTTAGGTGTCTGGTGTGAATGCCTGTTAACACAGGAGGGGTTATTATGATGTTAGGTCCTCAGTTTTCCTGGGGCTGCAACCCAGTAAGTCGTAAGGATGAGTTTCTTCTTCTTACTCCTATAAGTCTTAACAGAAGCTTGCATCCACAGTCTTGCATCATTGCAACTCCCTGGATTCAGCTACTTCCAATGGTTAATCAAATCTCCCTTTAAATAACATTTTAAGACAAAAGCCATTTTCATTTTTTTTATCCCTTGCTCTCAATGTTCACATTCCTGTTAGCCTTTCCCTGTGCATTCCAGTAATCACATCCACCATCTTCCTGTCAAATATGTCCTATGAGTTAAAGTTGTTTGCTCTACAGTTGTAGCCTATTGGCAAAAATCAAAAGAACCAAGTACTAAGAGAACTGAGTATGTGTTATTACGTTCTAAGGGGAAAACGTGCCTCTTCCAAATAAGAGGCATGAACATAAAAGTATGTTATGCTTAGATCATGTCAATTAAATTGCAGTTTAGAATACTTTCATAGACTTGATCAGGGATGAACGCCTTCCATAACTTTGGGCCTGTCTCCTCAGTGCATGAGATGTTTAACGATGAGAATGAAGGTAATGGACTACATGTTAACAATTGAGACATTGTTTTCTGCAGACATGACAGTGGTGGCACACTTGACTACAGCCAACATGGGCTGCACGTCCTCCATCAGCTGCCAGTACTCATCCTCTAATTAAAAGACCCTGGCATCATCTTTTGATTTATACTAGCGTGGTCTCCGCTATGTTATTCCACGCCACAACGCAAGAGCGACAATCACGAACTGGCTAAACTTACTAAACTTATCTCTTGTGTTTTTCCACTTCCTCAGCCGTATCCAGACCCACATTCATCGCTATCTCCCTCCATGAATTACTAGAATATGTGCTGTCTTTGTAGTGTGGAGAACGAAAATCGTACAAATGTGGGTACTTCTCTTTTCTGCGGATGTAGAGTTGACCAATCAGAGGTCTCCTTTCTCTCCTCTCTGCGACACTCTCTGCGTCGAGCTACAATTTTGGGTAGGCGCACCGGAGTGTCTGCGTAGGGTGGGGGGGCATCTCTGCGTCGGTGACGCAGACGACCTGACGTTTGAGTATAAATCAGGCTTAAGGGATCACTGTACACTACCTTTGTCCTGTCTCCTCACAGCTCAGTTACAGCTACTCTTGGCTTCCAATAAATACAAATGTGTTAAAAGCCCCTCCTTCCAAAGCACATGTATCTTTTTTTTTTTTTTTAAATCAAAATAATCCAACCACCACTTCATGTGTGGAGAAATTTTCAACATTTAACAATTAAAAATGTGGAGTACGTGATGCCTGGGGGAAAAATAGATTAATTTCTAAACTATATGTAGAAAATGCTCAGGCTTTTCCTTCAAATGTCCATCAAAAACCTCCAGAAACACACCCCCAATACACGTGAACGCACACTCTCCTAGTTTATTGTATATACTCTTTGTATATATTGTATATTGTATATATTCATTACTGCATATACTCTTACCTATTTTTTCAGTGTATATTTTTGTTTATATTCATATGTTATTTTATTTTAATTTTATGTTCTCTTCTAATTGCACTACATGTTAAATTTCTTCTGTTTCTTATTTATTCTATTCTTGTAAGGAGCACCTGCAATGAAAACTAATTTCCCCTCTGGGATCAATAAAGTATTTCTGATTCTGATTTATATCCACCAAAAAGCACTATCTCAGACTATTACTGCCATGACATAGGCTGAGAAGCTGACTCGAAGCTGCAGATGAGCATGGATTTCCCCATGTTTCAAAGTGACAAAGGATCAAACTACTTTAACCGTGTGCAGCAAGATAAAGTGACAGCAACCTGTCCAGCTGAACACGGCGACCATGGCATCGGTCTTTAGTCTCTCCTCTTCCCTCAATCGTCGCCATCGATGAAACGCCACACCAATATTAACTCTGGTTTTGCTTCTTTCGGCGTTCAGTCTCCTGCTGGCTCCAGCTGTCTCAAATAAAGCCTCCTCTCGCTTTCGGACAACAGCTGGCTTAGGGTCGTCCCCGGCCCAAAGTTAGCCATGCAACTCCCGACCATTTAACAGTGACAGTGGTTTGGCTCCAGGTTGTAGAGCGCCACGCTAGACCGGAAACACGTGACCTCCACTCCCTGCACCCAAGCGTTCTCCTTGGCTGAACGCGCGCAGTTTTCCAAAACACTGTTAGCTGGAAGGTTAACTACGCGTCCCCTCTACACATAAACATACGCCCTGTGAAATTTGGATCACCGTGCTGCTGTCGAAGTATGCAAAGAACCGCGCAAATCTCATAATATCACCCCAAACAGCAAAAACCGAACTAAAGCAAACGAGTTTACATGGACACTTCCACACAGGCGACGCTAACAAAGACAGGGCAAACCAGTTTAATTTACTCGAACGGAGACTTGCTTGACAAGCGCAAACCTTCACAATAGCAACAACCATCACAACTGGAGATGAAACATCACAGGAAAACACTATTTTCAGTGAAACACGTGCAACACAAATGAGATTAAAGAGTGAGCAACTTAGTTGGCATATCAAAACAAACCACAGCGACAACACACAGCAAGGGGGCTGCAAGACATTACTCACTAGTCCAGCAGGAAGAAGGCGACATCAGCGTCGCTCTTGTATTCCCTTTCCTCTCGCACCTCTCGCCAACGACTAAAAGCCATTCCAAGATGTATCCTTGTCCGGTTCCTTGCTCGGTCACACTCTCTTTTTTTCATTTCTTTATCCGAATGGAGCCTCTTTGGTCGTTTCTTCGGCACCTCTGCCATGACAGGGACTGAGCTGGCTCGCTTTTTACAGCCACGCTACGGCCAAGGTTATTATAGTACGATACGTGCTGTGGTGAGCGTGATCCGGACTGGATCACGGGGCAGTTCAAGGGGTTACGGCGGGTTGTTTACAGTTGGTTACACAGGATTATATCGTGCAAGTTGAAAATGTGCTGGCTAACGCTATAGTGGAGGTCACGTGTTTCCGGTGTCATGCCAAAGTAGTTCCCCCTGACAAGATCTGGCAGGCGCGGGAGCGCGCACTCATTCAGTACCCGAGCAAAAATGCTTGTTATTCTTTTTACCAGCTTTAAGTGTTGGGCTGGGCGACATGACTTCAAATCAGCATCACGATTATTTGAATGTGTTACCTCGATTACGATTAATTAGCGATTATTTTATAATCGCTTTATTTATTTACCCTCATAGGTCACTAACAAGATATGCAAATGTGCTAAACTGTTAAAATGTGAATGTTTTCTAATCAAAGAGTTAAAATCCTTGATCTTATAATAAGTACAAGGAAACACAAAGACTAACGATGTATGCTCATGTCTTTAATATTCCAAAGAACAGAAATAATGGGGGTTTTAAACATATTTTAAACACATTATTGAGGCTCGGGGGGGGGGGGGGGGGGGGGGGGGGGGGGGGGGGCTCCTGCTCCAGATCGTGGATTTTGATTGTATTAACTGCGAAAAATAAGGGATCACTCTATAATAATAATAATAATAATAATAATAATAATAATAATAGTAATAATAATATAATATTTAATATTATTATTATTGTATGATTTTTATATTTCAATAATTGAAAGATAAAAATCACAATCAGTAGTAAAATCGAAATGCAATACTAATTTAATCAGAATCGCAATATAAATCGAATCGGGACCCAAAAATCGTAGGAGAATTGAATCGGCACAAAAGCGTATCGGCCCAGCCCTATTAGATAACACCTTTCAATGGGATACATGACATGTACTGGGTTATTTCAAGGTCTTAATTATATTTTCTGAGTTGGTTCCAATAACATATGACTTAAGTAACATGTACTTTGAAAGTTTAATATGAATTGATGCTGAAGATGACCACTCTGATCTACCTGGATACTCTGTTGGACTGAAAGGCGTCTGCCAATGACTTCTGTCTCAGGCTTGGCAGTCTGTCAAGGAATGGGGGATGTTTCCTCCTCTATCCGTTTCTGCAGCTCTTCGTTTTCTTGCGGATGGTTTTTCATGAGCTTAAATACATTTGTTGTGTTTCCACTGTATTTTACGGCCTTTTTACAAACTACACAACTTGCCGTTGTTTCGTTTTCGTGATTCAAATACAGCGGGACTAGGGGGAGGGGCCAGGCTGAGTCTACCCGCATGCTTGTTTGCTGTATGCTGAGCCAAGTGACGGTGCAACGTCAAAAGACGAACATACGGAAGGGAGGAGGACACAGCGACAGCGTGTCAGAAACAGACTTCAATGAATTTGCACTTCAAAAAAAAAAACTTGAGGATCGATCTTTTTACACGAATATCATTTGACACCAATACCAAAGTTGGTATCGATGTTATTGATATTTGGATCGATCCGCCCACCTCTAGTCATGGATGTTCACGAGCATTCGCGAGCACTCACGTCGATTTGCCAACAACAAGTAGCATCAGAGTGGCTGGCTAACTTCAAGCCATTCTCTACCACGAACATCCGGGCCACTGAACACATCCAGGCATGCGCGGGCCATAGCAACCAGGCCAAGGGGGAAAACAAACACTCACTATTGCTAGCGAAGCCGATGCATTTACATTTTGTGCCTGTTCTGTCTGATTTCGTGCAGTTTACAATAGGGGGAAAGATGGTGAAGAACTGTTGTGTGTTCAACTGCACCAGCCACATTTGTCATTTTATATGATTCCTAGCGAGGCTACTGAGCCTAAAAGAAGAATGAAGTGGCTGCTCGCTATTAACAGAGCAGACGAAAATACTCCAGGGAAATTATGGGTGCCCAAAGCAGACTACACGTATGTTTATTCAGCACACTTTGTAAGAGGTAAGAAATCAGATTTTTTCAAAACATTTTAGTTTTTAATTTCTATGTTTAGATCTAATATTTTGACGTGTTTGGGGAGGCCCCATTATAGATCCTTCAGGTCTGGTAAAAAAATGCTAGTTCTGTCTGCTGGGGCTGCTGACCCAAGTGACTGTCGAGAGACTCCATAATATACCTAGCCTATAATTATATACTTATGAGGAGTTTTTATGAGATAATGGTACACATCTGAGTACCCCAAACGAGGCCATTGTTTGGGATTATT
This sequence comes from Hirundichthys speculiger, assembly GCA_018398805.1. NCBI lineage: Eukaryota > Metazoa > Chordata > Actinopteri > Beloniformes > Exocoetidae > Hirundichthys > Hirundichthys speculiger. The sequence continues at coordinate 86,837 of JAGFBZ010000044.1, forward strand.
CGTCAGAGAATCGGCTGTTGCTTGTATGGACACAAATCTAGGCCGACTATGTGCTTTATACCTCGCTAAAGCCTCTGGCTTTAACTCATCCTGATATTGGTAAGCCATGCTCGCCACCACAGGCACCAGTGAAGATCACCTAACTAAGTTAAAATACAATAAAGATGCTAAAATGGAAATAACTGAAGGAACTGTGAGTGAAAAACACCTGAATGCAAGTTTGTTTGCCCCCTCACGCTAAAACTGGAAGTGTAACAATGGCTGATCACAAGGTGCGTGACGTCACGCAATATCGAGAATGGCATCTTCTCCATCAAGGATAACAACAGCCTACCTAACGGTGTCACACATAGTACTGTAGCCTTGTTGACAGAGTTGGTAACTTAGCGAAACTTGCTGGAATATATTCGTCATGTCACTCAATGATAATTTTGTCATCATCTTTCATTTATTCGTTTATGCAGGTCAAATGAAATCTTATTTAATGCTTTTTAATGCCATTTTTAATGCTATTTTTAAACAATTTAATGCCACACGGGGCTTTAAGTGGAATATGACTTGGTTGCCCTCGCGACATCAGCGCCACTCACACTTCCCATTAGATGATTGTTAATATAATGATAAAATATTATCAATTATTAAAAAAAGAAAAAAAAAAAAAACAAAGTTTACAATGCCAACTATAATGAACCATGAGAGACAGAGGGCAATAGGAAACATAATATTTTTAGCAGAGAATAAGGACATTATGAACCAATAAAATATTGTCCAGATTAAAGGTCTCAATAAATCTAAATCTAATCTAATCCTATGGCCAGCTGCAGGGATCCGTGTGTGAAAGACACGACGTGATTAGTGCAACCTGAGCGAGCGACTCTGGTGCGGATCAGGGCAGGGGGCAACACCTACACGTCTACAGGTGGATTAGCAGCGCATGGTGGAGTTCACGTAAGGTGTTCATACCACAATTTAGGAGCGACTAAAGCGTGTCGTCGTAACCGGTCTGCATGAGCCTTTAGACCTTCAGTCTTAACTATGATTCGGACCTCCAGAACATGCTGATGTCAGGTAAACTCTAATTCAGACAAACTTAAACACTGCACATGTTTGGTAATAGGCTCCTTGGCCTTGGCAGAAATTACGCCTATTGTATTCTACAATTAGAAAACTGTGGTTACCAGTCTTAATATTTTGGCCCAGCCACCATATTTTTTTTATTTTGGCCATAATAAAGATTAAATGTTAGTATAGAGTGTTAGCCCATTTTAAATGGCAACATAAATGGAACCTACAAATTGAGTGGCAAATCAATGAATAACATTCACAGTCGCTACTTGTTCAGCTGCCATTGCTGTGGTGGATTGCAAACTGGCATCGTGTAGCTAAATGTTATGACATAACATGCATGCCCTGTTCTACAGCCTGTCAACATTCAAAAGCAAAGAAATAACTTAATCACAATCTAGAGCAAATTTACTGATCACCACATTTATAATACTTTATAACACTACACAGCATCACTTATTCAGCGTCATACTAACTGTGATATTGTATATCATAGTAGTTTAGAGATGGGCAGCAAAGAAACTTCTAGGCCAGACTGTCAGTATTTTTTGGATAAAATGTACTTCTGTGAGCAACTTCACTGTGTCTGAAATGTGCTTGAATAATTACCTAAGACGACAAGCAGACTGACTGACAAATATTATGGTAGGCTACATGATGGGCATCTTCAGCATATTCTATTACTCTCACTGTATAACCCACTCTTATATTGCAAACTCGGGTCTACACTTAGCAATCAATTAGCGCGATGCTAACACAGATAACAGCTGTAAAATTTAAGAGTGGATGACAGAGCAGAAGCTTTCAGCTCATGAGCACAGCCCTGTCCTGTCCTGCTGTTTATCGTAAGGATCCCTCGGGGTGTGGTGTGAGTGTTGCACTCGAAGCTGAAAGGTGACGATGGCAGCGGCCAGAGCCGCGGGCCTGCAGGACCAGAACAGGTCCAGAACAGGTCCGCAGGGCGCTGCCTGCAGGACCAGAACAGGACCAGAACAGGTCCGCAGAGCGCTACCTGCAGCAGCTTCTATGTAGAGGTGTCATCACATACGAGTGCCAGTAAATATGAACACAGTACTGTCATGGATTAGCTTCTATTGCGCGGCGGTCGCAGCCATTTTCCTGACTGTCAACATCCGGTGCAACGTTCATTTCAGCTCGTGTAGGAACGAAAAGAAAACAATAGTTAGCGTGTCGCCGCTACGGACTCTCATAATGATACGAAATGTTTGAAAGAGCAAAGAAAATTAAAGAAAGATGACGCAAGTAATTATGTGTATCTTTGCCAGGACAACTTATTTTTTAAGGCCAAATACAATCAAATGTAATGCTTTTTAAGGCCTTATTTTGAGCAAAATCAATATAATGACTTTTGTGCTTTTTAATGCCCCGCGGAAATCCTGTGAATAGGCCTACAATACCCGTAACCGATCAGTATGTTGAAATATTATATAATCAGAACGGCATCATCTTACCTATCCAGTAGAAACTGGGCCACCTTTGCATCGGTCTGGAGCCCCTTTTCATTTTTTAGCTGGCGCCAGCGCTGGAAAGCCGTACTGATAACCACTCTTGTTTTGTTTCGTTCTTCGGTTAGCTTCCGCATGGCTGTTGCTTTTTCAAGAAAAGTTTTCCCTTTCCTTTTGCTGCCGGTTGACGTCGTCTTCTCTGCCATTGTTGCAACGAAATGATGTGTGCGAGCTAACTTGATTTCTGGCTTTCAAATAACAACGCTGTGTTTGCCAGAGCTGAGGGAGGTCCTGGAGTAACAAAACTGTGAACGCGCAAAATGGAGAGGAGGGGGTGAGGGGTGGGTGGGAGTGCATTGATATTTGATGGACGTATTAGGCAGCCAATAAATGTAAAGATGATCAGTACATTGATTGGTCAGAGTTTTCCTCTGATTACACCCTCTAGATCGGACCAAAACGTTTCTTTTTTTTTTTTTTTTTTTTTTGCAAACATTCTATTTCAGTGGGTGCAATGAGAATGTGAAAAGGTTTTCAGGCAATATTGTAAAAAATGCTGCAAAAAAAGATATCCCACCATACTGTTAATCATTGTATTTTATTTATTAATATTATATTATTATAATAATAGTAATAGCATAGATGTAGCATATCTGAGGCATAACTTGAGTGTTTCACAGTGAACCAATTAAATGTTCTTATTTAGTAGTTTAAAAATGAAAAAAAAAAAGGTTATTTTATTTCTCCTCAAATACTGAATATTGACGCTCCCCCTACACATGCAGCTTGGGGGCCCCCTAGTGGCCTCTGGTGGCTCTCTGTATCTGCCGTCTCAAGGGAAGGCAGCTGCTGTGAGGCAGTTATTGTTAGCCGCCTATGAAAAAAAGAATTGAATGACAAAGAGCAGCAGCAGATGACATTCATGTATTGTGAAGACTCATACTCGAAGGGCAGCATAAACAACTATTTGAAGATGCAGTGAAACAACAGATTGATTAGATTAAAAGTATTTTTTCAGTATTTCTCAGTCCTGGTCCTCAAATACCACTGCCCTGCATGTGTTGGCTGTTTCTTTTTCTGTATCTCGAAATGCAGGGGATGTGAATTTTGGCAGCCTACATTTCGCAGTCTGGCAGAAATTGTATCCTGCCCCAACAAGCACAGATGAAACCTTAACAACAGGTGTTCAGTTTTGAACATAGCTCAGATCAAATCTAATCACTCCCAGTAAATTTGGAGTTGTGGCTTCTTTAGAAGATCACTTCTCGGTTCTCCGATGGTCTGGCTGGTAACCTGTCCATGGTGTACCCCTACTTTTTGACCAAGGATATCTGGGATTGGCCCCAGAAGCTTCCAGTGACCAGAAAGAAGTGTGTGTGGAGAGATGGATAAATTTTTTTAGGTTGTCAGAAAATTTAACCACTCTCAAAAAAGGATAGATATCAGATGTTTTGTTTAATACATACCTCAGATTAAGTCTAATATCTCTATTAAATATTGGCGTTCTGGCTTATTTTATGTCTCCAACTGCAAGGAGAAACTATCTTTAGCAGCCTGGATTTCTCAGTTGGTAATAAATTTGTATTCCTTCTCCAGAGAGAACTGTCACACTGATCCAGTTCCAGTGCCTAAAAACTCCTTTCGTCCATTTGCATCTATTAACAGTAGTATGTCTGACATTTGGTAGTCGATTGGTAACGACCTAAGATGGCAGCAACCTGAAGGTGAAGTCTGATAAGTACCAACAGCCCCTTTGTTGGGCTCAGTTCATCAGTAGGAGTCACATCCACATTAGCATTTAAGTGGAATGAAATTTTTGAATCTTGTTAGAGGCCTAAAATTGCAATTTTCCTGATGTAGGCTACTTGCCTTATGGGCAAATGTTAATGGCTGTTGTACTGCAAACATATATTCCATTTTAACTCAAATCTGATTTGATTCACATATTTTTGGTCCTAACGACAGTTTAAACTCATTACCATTTGTAATAGTCTAAGGTTGATTTAACTTAGAAAGTTCTTTTAATGGTGGCAAACCTCGTCTATGCGAATGGGGACAGGCTTTAACCATGTGTGGCCACTATTGTCCATCTATGCCATTCATTGGTTTACATGTATGACATGAGTCCCATCCATGATTCATCAGTTACAGTAAGGTGTATTTCCAGTTAACATTCATGATTTAAAGTCCAATGTAGGAATGGTTCATTTAACTATGGCATGAAGGTGAAGTCTGATTACCCAGCCCCTTTGTAGTTCATCAGTAGGAGTCACATCCACATTAGCATTTAAGTGGAATGAAATTTTTGAATCTTGTTAGAGGCCTAAAATTGCAATTTTCCTGATGTAGGCTACTTGCCTTATGGGCAAATGTTAATGGCTGTTGTACTGCAAACATATATTCCATTTTAACTCAAATCTGATTTGATTCACATATTTTTGGTCCTAACGACAGTTTAAACTCATTACCATTTGTAATAGGTCTAAGGTTGATTTAACTTAAGAAAGTTCTTTTAATGGTGGCAATACCTCGTCTATGCGAACAGGGTGGGGACAGGCTTTACACCATGACTCATACAGGAGCATCCAAGAGCCACTATTCAAAACAACAGTGAAGGTAGTCATTAGATATTCTGTTTCTCTGATTGGTTGTATCCCAATATGATGGTGTCCAGACAGCGATGGATTTAGGTATGGATGACATGGACATACAACCACATACAGCTGTGGCTTCTTTACAGGGGCAGCCCAAGTGCCAAAAAAAAAAAAAAAAACTAATGGAAACATTTTTTTTGTTCCCACTATAGTTCTGTGTCACTTTATATCCTTGTATTGATATTTTGTGGATGCAAGAGAGATGTTGGTGCCCTTGTCACCCACCTATTTGTAACCTGGTTAGTACCTATCCGATTTCCTCAGTCTGAGAGCTGTCAAGACAGCAGGGTGTCTGTCACCACTATGTCCAGAGGCAATTTCTTCTGCATCCATTGGTTCTGCCCCGTTGGAAAACAAAGTCAGTCTAGAGAGACCCAGAGTAATTCTGGAAAAGAATTTGGATGGCTGGCCATGTCATGTAACACCAGAAGAGAATTTAGGTCCATGGGCCAGCCATGTTTTTACCCCAAAAATGTTTCTCCAAATAACTAGGAACTCGTACAGGTTAGTGAGTGAGCACATGAGTTGGGAAATGTTATACAGCTTAAAGAATTCAAGTCTCACCATAATCAAGTAGCTAGGAATAGTTCAGTCCCATCAGGAAAGGCTCAAACTCCAATTAAGTGGGTCTTCTTCCCTTGTTCATGCACTTTCGCTACTAAGGGCCAGACATGCATCTCCTCCCTATGACAGCCAGGGACAGCTCTTCAGCGAAAAATGTTTTTTCTGCAGCTTTTCAAACCGCATCTCAGTAGAATTAAGAGGTGTACTGCAGAAAATATTTTTTCTTTTAATAAAAAATAAGCTATTTACTTTTTTACAAATTTTGACAGTCAATTAAAGAAATCATGTGGGTATAATATCGAACATTAATTGTAATTTAGAGGGGGGGGAAATGAATGAGACTCAATTTTGAATCAAACTGCAATTTTAAGAACTGAACTAAATCATGCGATAGCCAAAGATTTACAGCCCTACTAACTATGGGGAAAATCTCTCTGCACTTGAGCCAAACACTTTTTTTTAGCACAAGTGTTCACTACGGCATTTCAAATTCAGCTATTCTGTTCTCTCCTGCCAGAAAGAAGCTGACAATAGCAGTGATGACAATGAATCTACACAGGTGAAAGATGTTTTTCTGGAGTCATCAATAATTGTTTCTATGAACAGCAATTAAAAGCTCCTGGGTTTTTCTGAACCAGTTGGAATCCTTTATCAAACCACCTGTTCAATGAGTCAAAACATGTAGTGTAATTTTTAGCTGATCTCATCCATTACCTCTATATTCAGAGTTGGATTGTCTTCCTCTCCACCTTTCATTTTCTGACTTTTCCCTTTCGGATTCACTACATTGGACTGGAGTGGAGCCCATTTTACCTGGTCTTCTGCTTCTTCTCTGTCAAACCAACCAGCTGCATATCCTTTTCTCCTGACATACCTTCTCCTTCTCCATCAACTTTTCCTTTAAACAACAGTAGTACAGTTTCCACTGACATCCCATTAACAATGCCAGTGATTGTCTTGAAAGAAGGAAAAACAAAACAAATATGTTTCTAACAAATGTTTGTATTCCAACGACATGAATCTTAAAATAACATGTATATATAGTGCATGTTTTTTTTTTTTTTTACATTAAGTGTTATTATTTGGCATGCAGGATACAAAGGCACTCAAGTCGTACAAATTGACTACTTGGGAAGAGGAAACATTAAAATACAGGCACAAAACATGAATACAAGAAAAACACAGCTGGCTTCCATATTATTCTTGGCAAATCAGACTGAATCTGCAGTACACAGTATTCGTGTCTTTTCTGTGTGGGAGGAATGGAAGAAAGAAGAGTGAAGAGGAAGAACATTTTACTGCAATAGTGTCAAACATCTCACATAAAAAATGCATCAATAGATAAGCTGTTAGATATCCAGCCTTGCTTTCTGTTTGGGTCTACCAAGCTGTCTGGTTGGCCCAATGCGTCTCCCAGCATGTGTGCGCTGATGCTGGCGCAGACCCTGGCGGTAAATGAAGCTCTTTCCGCACTCTCCACACTCGTAGGGTCTCTCTCCAGTGTGAAGCCTGTAGTGGACCTTCAGTTCCTCGGCTCTGGAGTAGCCTTTCCCACAGACACTGCAAATGAAAGGTCTGTCTTTGATGTGGGTCTGGTAATGTGCTGTTAGGTAGGAGTTGATTCGAAATGTCTTCCCACAGATGGAACATGCAAAAGGCCTCTCTCCAGAGTGCTGCATCTCATGGAGCTTGAGAGACGAAGCTGTGTGGAAGCCTCTGCCACACTGGGAGCACAGGAAAGGTTTCTCACCAGTATGGATGCGTTGGTGGATTTGTATGTAGCTTTCATTGATGAACCTCTTGCCGCAGTCGGGACACGAGTAGGGCTTTTCCTTGATATGGGTTTTCATGTGTTCCTCCATCTTTTCTTTCTCATCGAACTGAACACCACAGCGGCGGCAGAATAGAAATTGTGAAGCACTGTGTTCGACTGCATGTGGTGTCTCACTGTGTGTTGTAATGTGGTGTGCTTGTAAAGCTGCCTGGCTCTCACAGTCTTTTCCACATTCCAGACAACGGAGGGATGATCGGATCTTGGATTCTCCGGGAAGAGACTTCAAGTATTCAGAGAGTTCTGACTCAGTGGGGCTCGCCTCATCATCAATGTCCAAAGCACCCTTTCGACCTACATAGAAATTAAAGTGTGTCAGATATAACAGTCCTTGCGGGATTTAGCAGTAAACTTTCCATTATGTTTTTCATTGAGCAATGGAAGAATTTCCAGCCCTGATTATACACTTGATGGAAGCTTAAGTATTCATAGACCAGGGATTCATTTGCAGGACTGATTCACAACAAAATCGCAAACTCACAGCAAGATCATATGTTTGCTAGTTAAAAAATGAAACTCATAAATGTATGGGTTTTTTTGTACAAAACTAAAATTTCAGAACAACGCACAACTCTCACCAAGGTGGACTTTGTAGTGTGTTTTGAGGTTTCCTTTCTGGTTAAAACCTCGACCACAGATGGTACAGCAGTATGGTTTCTCTCCAGTGTGGATCAGCTCATGTCGCTCTAGTTTGTAGGCGTGAGGAAACTCTTTCCGACAAATTGAACACCGATACTCCATCTTCTCCTTGGGCTTCTTCAGGAGCTCTGGAGGTATTTCTATTGGAACATGCACCATCTTTCTTCCAGGTTGCTTCTTGCCTTTATGGAGAAAAAAAAACGTAAAACTGTAAGGTTAGAGTTGAAAAAGGAATTAGTTTTATATTATATTATATTATATTATATTATATTACATTATATTATATTATATTATATGATATAATTCTGTCTGAAAAAAAAAATTCTGGACTGCAACAAAACTTTTGCATCATTCCTCCATGTTACATCAGATCTGCTCCATGTGTTCACTGTCGTGCAATTCTCTTACTGGTTACTTCAGTGCGACTCAATCTAGTGGCACAGATGTGTAATGACAACAAAAAGTCTAGTCCTCAATTATAAAAAAATTCAGTTCTGTGGCCCAAGTCTAAAATTGAAATATAATAAAAAAAAACAAGCATTTTTTTTCATTTTTTTTGCTTTACATTAAGAAACGAGAAACATAATAAAATGTCACTCCTAGACAGAGGATTTGACAGAAACAAGGTTATTTGTAACAACTGCTAAGTTGAACTCCTCGTTAAAAGTTTCTGCTGTTACCTCAGAAATTGCCTGTTTTAATGCTCTGATTGTGCTGAACCACAATCATTTTGTTGGATTTTGTTTGTAGACTTTTTTTTTTTAATTTTATATAAAAACAGGATGACATTAATGCCCTGGCAGTGGCAATAAGTTTTAATTTTATTTTACATTTTTGAGATGAGATTTACACTAAATAAGTATTACTGACAAGTGCAGATGTCAAAAGTATTTGAACAACAAATGTTATGGCACTTTAGTTCATATGCAGCAGAACATTTAAATGAAAGTGCATTTTACACTACTTTTGAATACATTATTTGATTTTGCATATACAATGCAATTAATTGTGATTAATCTCTTTGGTGGTACGCGAGGGAACGTCAGGACTTTCCACATTTTCCCCTTTTTTTTAATAAATCAGAAACATACAATACATTATAAATACGTTTCAAACCAAATTCAGGAAACAATAAATAACTACAGTAAGGAAAAAACATCTCTCCTGTGCATTTAAAGCTAATTGAGAAGGCATATATGGCTATATTTTAAAATTGGTCATCATGGTGGTACTCAGAGAGCTGAACAGTTTCTCAGGTGGTACGCAGCATTAAAAGTTTGAGAACCACTGAACTATACAATTAAATTCATAACCTAAAATAAATAAATAAATAAATAAGCAAGAAATAAATAGAAGTAAAATTAGAGTTAAATAAATTAAAAATAAAAGATGTAAATAGATTTTAACTATAAGCCAATTTAAAAAAAGTTAAAAGTAGGTCTTGAGCTTCCCTTTAAAAGCATCAACAGTCTCTGCAGCCCTGAGGTCCTCAGGTAGGCTGTTGCAGAGTCGGGGGCCGTAATGATGAAATGAGGCCTCACCATAGGTTTTAGTTCTGACTCTAGGAATGATAAAAAGGCCGGTACCTGATTATATTATATTTTATTATATTATAAATAATTCATGTGTTATTATTAATTATGAATAATACTAATTATTTGATTTTTTTGTATTTTTTCTATTTTTATAATTTATTCATTATAGGGAATTAGATTTCATAAGAGCCTATCATTTGTAAAGCAAATCCTGACTTAATTATTGTTAAATTTGTTCGCGGCAATAACTATAAATTCCAGACAATTTAGACATTCTACATGACTTTTGCTTAATGAGAAGAGAATACCAGTGTCTCAGGTCTACTTACTGGTCCTCCATGTTGATGTTATGGCTCGAGTGGTTTGTTTTGGGCAGCAAAAACTGGCTTTTGGGATGTGGAATGTCACATCTGTGTCAGAGAAACAGCTCGAACTTGTGTGTGAGGTTAAGAGGTACCGGCTAAATATAGTCAAGCTCACCTCAGGGCATGGCATGGGCCCTGGAACCAGTCTTCTTAAGAGGGACTGGATCTTGTTCTGCTCTGGAGTTCCCCAGAATGAGAGGTGTTTACATTTTCCCCAGTAGATTCCCCTCTAACTTCATGTCAGGGAATGGGGTCTGACTGTCATTTGTGCTTATGTGCTAAATGGCAGTCCTGTATGATGTACCCAGCCAACTTGAAGTCCTTAGAGGGGTGCTGGAAGGTGCTCTTGCTGGGCTTTCTGCCATTTGCTGAGAGAGTTCAATCCTCATGTGGGCAATAACAGTGGCTGGGAGGAATGGCCTCTCTTATCTGAAAGTTGATCCTTTATTATGCCGTTTCATAGGTTCAGAATTCCATTTTGGAGAACTTGTTCACAATGTAAAGGGTTTGATCCCTTTTGACTGAATTGATAATGCTTTCTGGATGGAAGGTAAAACATCTTCAAGAGCCAAGAAATGGTCATTATTCAGATCCGAGAAGATTCCATTTGATTGTGGACCACGGTTTTGTTGCCTCAAGTTTGCAATTTTAATCATCACCGTCTTGATATATTTTGAAATCTAATCTGACAAGTGATTGTTAGATTAAATTCAATTGCCCAAAGTGCTTTAACTTTCAGAAATACATCATTTTTACCCATTTATGACAAGAAGAACCGACAAAAAAAACTCAAAAGCAATATTTCATCTTTAACTAAAAATTATATTGTGACTATAACATTATGACACATGATGTATAAAAAAAAATATTTCATGTTAATTTTCTGGAGCCCAGACATTTCTAGAATGGTGTTGTTCTAGTGAAAGCCGGCTGCAGTTGCTCTGTCAAAGTGCATCTTTCTTTGCAGCAGCTTGAGATTTACTTTCTTTTTAAATTAACATTTCCACTTACGCTATGATTTTAGAAATATTTTTTCACACTAGTTTGTCTGCTGATCTGCCTGAATCTGAGATTCGACAATCGACCGGTTGTGTTGTTGTAGGATATAAAAAAAAAGTTCAATTCTGATTTAATTCATTTAGTGAATTTATATCTTTTTGGAACCTAAACATCCTTTTTTCTACTCTACACAAGCCTACGTGTCATGAACGCGGAGCCTTCAAGATTGCATCAGTATATCCAAACAGCACTTCCTGAAATTATCATGATTTTTTTTTTTTTTTTTTTTTAGCCAACTCCCAACACAGGTTGGACCGAGTATGGAAGACAATCAAAAAACAAATTATGTTGTCAGCTATTTGTACTCCTTATTTGCGTGCTTCAGATAACAATGAAAAAGGTCTAACATCTCGACTTTTTGATGCAAGTGGCCTGGGTGTGTTCAGTTATCTAAAATACCAGTCAGCTGTATTGTAAACCTCTGTATACCTTATTTTAGAATTCCCTCTTGTCTAAATCCTGCTCCGTGAGTTATTCGACTTTAAGCTTTGATTGCAGCAATACTGTTACTATGCCTTATATTAGCAAAGACTCATTATCAGCAAAGCTGAAACTGGAAAACCATGGAGCAAACGCAGCCACTTTGTCTTTCCTTCAGTGAACTAGTTGTCACAGCACAGAAAGTGGGCCTCCAGCTGACACCTTTTTCATTTGGTCTTACCAGCTGAAACACCTGTGTTCAACTCTTCAGCTTCAGTGGAGAGTTTGGCATCTTTCCTCTTTCTATAAGGTCGCTTTGCTGTGTTTGAAAAAAGAAAAAAAGAAATGTTTAACTAAAGAAGAGATTCTGATAAAACGGTCACATGACTATGAAATATGGTTACAACCATCTTTGAAGCACAATGTTTTGGAGAAATATCATTTACAATTCTTCTAATGAGCTTCTGAAACTGAGAATTGTGTGTGTATATCATTGACAGAACAGCAGATTTGAGCTGAGGCTTAGGACCATGTCTTCCTTTTAAGGTTTTTCCACAGAACAGAGCAGACTGTTAAGAAGTTTTTGTTGGCAGCACAGAGTCTGATGAACTCTCTCTGACTCTTATCATTCCACATTTCAAGTTGATCCACTAATGACCCACACACAAAAAAATCTAACAAAAAAGAAAAAAAACAGAAGAAGCAAAACAGGATTCAGAGTCAGCTTAATGTCCTACCAATGTCTCAATTGTCTTACCAGAAACACAGTGGACAATTTTTGTGCTTAATTCCTCTGGTTCTGCTGTGGCTTGTATATTTCTCCTTCTTCGACTACGCCTGGATGCTTAAAAATAGAAAGGACTAATTATGACAGGAAAAGACATACAAAATGCTCATTTCAACCTCAAAGGCATCAAAAGAAACACACCTACTGGATCTTCCTCTAAGTCCTCAACAGACAACAGGGGAGTTTGAGAAATCTTTCTTCTGCCTCTTCTCTTTGCTTATAAATGATGACAGAAAACAGCAGATCAAGCATGGCACAAAAAAATAATGATTCATGAATAGAAATTTAAGTAAAACATTTTTTTAAAAATCCCCCACATACACTACCTCTGTGCTTCCAGTCACTCACCAGCATTGGCAGGGACATCTTTCTCAGTGTCAGAGCTTTCCAAAGTCTCCAGTGGAACCTTTTTCTTTCTTCCTGGTCTCTTTCCTGATAACACAAACAAAAAAATATATATCCTCAAAAACAAATCCTAATTATTACTTACAAGTTTTTATTTTTCTCTTCCCTTGCATTTACCACATTGTAAAGGCGAGACAGTTGTCATCTTTACTACTCTTTCTTTTTGCTCCCCTTCCTCCCTTTCTTCATCTTCCCCCACAGACACAACTTCCATGATGAGCGTTGGACTACTGCAGTCCCTCTGGCTTTGGCCTTGCAGCTGAGACTGAGACAGCATGACACCCTGTGATCATAATCATTAAAAACCATGAGAAACACATCCCCAAATCCTGCCTTGATGACAGTAGTTAAGCCTTCCAAAAACAAAATCCATCAGTAGCATAAAGTTGTTTTTTCCTACATATCTATGTATGCTGTGGGGAAGTAACTGCAGGCCATTGTTAACTGTCAAGTCGAAGTAGTGGTTTTGGTTCTCTACTTTATTTGGAAGTTGAACTTTGAAGGTAGAATCTATAATAAAATCAAAGTGGACCTGTCCAGGGTGTACCCCTGCCTTTCACCCAAAGAGATCCCTGTGACCCTGTATAGGACTAAACGGGCATCGATGATGGATGGATGGAGAATCAAAGTAAAGACTTAGGTGATCTTTTAGAAAGATTATGACTTCACTTTTGAAAACACTGTTAAAACCTCTGTGTCACATTTCAGCAGCAGAATCTATCTCCAAATCAAACTGAGATCAGATCAGATCTTCATTATTGTGGGGTGTGAAGGGTGTCAGAGTGCATTACATGACAAATGACCCTCTGAAGTGCTCGGACCTGCAGCGCAGTGAGAGTAGCCGTTTGCCACTGCAGCTCCTCTGCCCCGACAGCAGGCCGGGGAGAGGGGGTCTGCAATTATCCATTATAACCTTCAGTTTGTTTTGAGTATCCTTTTCCACCACAGTTTTTAATGATCCAACCTCCTGCTGAGTACTAAGCTGGCTTTTTTCACTAGCTGGTTCAATCACTTGGTGTTTTTTTTTTTTTCCTTCGAGCTGCCCACCCCCTCCCCAAACACAAAGCAGCATAAAAGAGGACACTGGCCACCACAGAGTGGTAGAGCACGTGCAGCATCTTGCTGAACACATCAAAGTAGCACAGCCGTTGCAAGAACAAGCTCTCCAGCCTGTCGTCCAGCAGGACCCCCTCGTATTTATAGGAGTGTGCCATCCTCAATGTGCCGTCCCTGGATTGAGACTGGCAGATGGGGTGGTCTGGATTTTCAAAAATCCACCCATCTTCTTGTTTTTAGTGACATTAAGGTGGAGGCAACTCCTATTACACCAGTGCCTGAAGGCCTTCGCAAGGTCCCTGTATTCCATTGCTTACCGGACTGAAGGAGCTCAGTCTTCCCAGAAGAGTCAGTTCGGTTCGTCGGTGTTCCCTCCTCTGACCTGGAGATATCTCACTTGATTCATCTTTATGGAGATATACTGGTTTTAATGGCTGTTAACTGATTTGAACGGCTGTTAACTGGAGTTATCACTCAGACCACAGGATCGGGACATGAAAAGGAGCGCTGGACGCCGGCAGCTCCTCAAGTACACCAGACTGGACAGTATTGAAACCTGAACTTCCCCCTTGGGGGATCAATAAAGTATATTTAAATTTGAATTGAATTTGAATTTAGCTGCATCATCTGAGTATTTGTGGTCAGTGCATTTCCCCATAGAAGCTGAGTCTCTGGGACTGGAAGGAGAATTTTTTTCATTGCTGCAAAACTCGATGGGCATTGGCTTAAATGCCAATGTTATCCCACCACCCGGACTCTCAGCATCTCTGGGAGTGAATGGAGCTGTGGGTTGGCCTCAGCCTGCCTGGAAGCTGATCAGTCCGCATGGTGATTGGTGGAAAAGCTGAATACAGTCTTATCGCGGATTTTGCATGCAAAGTGGAATGAAAAGCAGCGACCATTTGTTGGCATTTCTACAGTGAAATACTTCATTTTTTTACACTTTTACATTTTTACACATTTTAAATCACACTGACTGTATATCATTGTTTGTATTTTAGATAATTAACATTTTCTTGTTCCATTGTTCTAGTTTTAATAACCTTTTGTTCGATAGTGCAGTCATTCATATTTGGCTAGGTCTGAGTGACCAGCTAGCATTAGGCTATCTATGATGGCAGACAATGCTGCTAACACTGTCGACTCGGTCACTGTGGATAAATAAATTGACACGTTTTTATGATGTACTCCGACTATGAGCTTCCCCTGTTTGAAAGACCTGAAATCTCCACTGGACCCAAACCCATCCCGTTCAACTTTTCACTCAGACCAAGGGGCTAGATTTGGTTACAAGTACTTGAGAAATCAAGAAATAAGATTCTCACAGCACACCCTGTCATCTCCAGGTGAGAACAGGTCCTGTGGAGCAAGTAGATGAATGCATCTTCTAAAACCAGCTGTCAAACCTAATTTGGAGACCAAAAATGCTAGAAATTCCTATATCCAAGTAAAAGCTGACCTGTATTTACAATATTTAAGTCCTTTCTTTGAAAGGAGTCTCATTTAACTTAAGACACCAGTTTCTTTGGGGGAGGAAAAGTAGGAAAGCACCTTATAAGAAGGAAATAGGAGGTACGCAGAGGAAGAGAGACACAGCTAAGAACTGAAATATGATATTTTGGATTTTAGTTGCTACCTGGAGACACAACTTTGGATTCCTTTGCTTCGGGGTCACTTATAACAATGTGTTTCTCCAGACATCAAATTATTATTTTCCTGCTTTCCACTTTGTCAGGGTGGAAAAGTTCCATCACATTAATCAATCATTCAGAAAACAATCAAAAGGCTTTCCAGTGTGCAGACTGAGTTTAGGTATAAAGTCTTCTCACATGTTTTAATGTCACAACATTTAAGTTATGTCTTACAAAAGAGGAAGAGATACCTGGCTTGACTGAGGTCCATCTGTGCAATCAGATCCTTGGTCAGAAGTGTCTTCTGTAAAGAGAGGTAGAGAAAGAATAAGGTTAATGACAGTTTCAGACTTACATGATAAACTCTAATATTATAATATTCCCATTGTAAATGATTATTTCCTAGCATGTCAAAAGACTCTCCAACAAACTGTCACTATAACTGACATGGAAATGAGCTCTCTTGGATCAGCAGTGGAGCATGTCCAGTGACTTAGCCCAGAGCTATTACGCTCTCAAATATTCTGTGTAGAATAATTATTTGATCTATTGCCTCAACATCCTCAATATAAACGAGACCTTGCTGTTTAATTCTTCTATCATGTTCATGTGCAGTTACAATTTATTACTTTATTCAGGCATTATCAATACAAAGGCATGGATCATATATATATATATATATATATATATATATATATATATATATATATATATATCTTTGATTTTACTATTCCCTGAGTGAAGATTTCTTTGATTTTACTGAAACTTAGAATATCATCAGTTATAAATGAATCCTTAAGCAAACAAGTTTTTTTTTTTTTTTTGCAGAATTTGTGGGTATTCTGTAAATGTGCTGCCCTCAATGACTTACTGGCATCCCATTCAATCACTTCACCATCAGAGTTGATTAAACCTCCAATTTCTTCATCATGCTCCACCTCGTCCCCCTTCTCCTCTGCCTGCACTCTGACAGACAAATGGAGCGTTTGGTCCTTTAAGTTTGCAGACGCCATCTTTACTCCATGTGACATGACATGGCTACGTTCAGGAGAATCCTAAACACAGATCACAGCTCTGTAATGGATTTATTTTCTGCATTTTGGGTTTAATCTACAAAAGCAGATCAGAAAAGAAGAAATTACAAAGCTTTTTGATTCATTGTGACACAAAAGTTTACATACAGTGTTTAATGTGTGTGTGTGTGTGTATATATATATATATATATAGACATATACACATATATACATATACATACATATATAGATACATATATATACATATATATATATATATATACATATATATAGATATATATATATATATATATATATATATATATATATATATATATACATATATATATATATATATATATATATATATATATATATATATACATATATACACACACACACACATACATATTTATGATAAAAGATCTGTAAATAGGCCATATGCAGAAACAATGTGATTTCATACTAATTTTCTATACTTTTTCTTTAATTGTTCGAGGGTTTAAACACTCATAACTGCAGAGAAATAGCCAATTCCACTTACTCTTTTACCCTTTCACTCTGCACCTCCACAGCCTGAAAGTCACTCACCTACAACAAAACCTTGATAAAGTTTTTAAAAAAAATGTGTATATTCAGGAACTCTTAAAAAAATTGAATTAATTCAATATCCAATTTTGTTTCTGTATTCCACAGCAGAATTTGTGTTGAGTCACATTTGAATACATTTGGACATCTCAACATTGCACAACGTGCACTGCGATTATTTCGGAAGTGAAACTGAATGGCTGATGCTTTTTCCCCTACAGCTTATTGCAGTAGGGGAAAAAAAACCCCAACTCTTTCAGCTTTAATATGGCTTCCTGATGTAGTCTTAAGAAGGATCTGAAAATTTCTGATCCTATGCTGAAACAATAATTCTCCACACATAAATTACTACAAGAGGCCCAATGTGAGATGAATAAAACCAATCTAAAAAAAAACTGAATGAAATAATTTACCCTTAGAACAGTGGTCCCCAACCTTTCTGTAACTGCGGACCGGTCAATACCTTACAATTTTACCACGGAACGTGGGTACATCCTCTGTACCCATTAAATAAATAACAACAAAAAAAAAAAAAACTCACACAGAGCGGGCTTGGTATGTGGGAATCACCTGTCGTGATAAATCCATATTTCAAGTAGGACTCCTGGTATTGTCTGTTAAAAGGTTTCTTTTTCTTGGAAGTCGTAGGCTGTTGTTTCTCTTCACTGTGCATTTTCCCCTTCACAAGGAAACTTTCCAAAGACGTCCGTTTCTTACTCATTTTGCTAGCTGGGTTAAATTTTGGCGCTCAAGTGACCGAGATGTAACCGAGAGAATTCTGTGATTTTTCAAAATAAAAGCTCGTTCAGACTCATATAATGAATAAAACTTACATGGCTATTTTTTTTCTTGCGAGACCCAGTACCAATTGAATCACGGCCCGGGGGTTGGGGACCACTGCCTTAGAAGACTGAAATTTTTTTAAGATTTTCTTGACAAATTACTTAAGGGTCTTCACAAGTTCAACAAAAAACACTGCTTATGAACATACGGTTTGGTAAAGTGCCAATGCTGGGGTCTGATGTAGTTCCTCTGTATGTAAAGATGCACTCTGTTCCTGGGCATTACAGTCCTCCTCTCCATGTGTTCTCACATATGATTTCATGTTCCTTTTGTGACTGGGGATCGTATGATGAACTGGGAATGAGAATGGTTTCTCTCCTGTGTTACTGCACTGATGCACATTCCCTGGTGTCTTTCCACAATTACAAGGAAGCTGGAGTTTTTCCTTCAAGCCTGTGAGCTTTTGGCTCTGGCACCGCTGCTCAAAGATAGCTTGGTCATCCAGCTTCTCTGAGCATTTCTCAACAGGATATTCTTTCTGGTGTATCTTTATTCCAGATGAAATGGAGCTCTCCTCTCTGCATGCCTTGAAGTAAGGAAGACAAGTGTCTGGAGAGGTTTCATCTTTTTCTACCTCTGGGCTGAAGCTCTCATCTGTATTCAGTATTGCAAAGCAAAACAAAAATGTGAGAAACCACAAACAAGTAACAGTGTATATGGCATCTTTTAAAGCAATGTTGACATTTAAGATTTTCTACTCACTATTTTCACTCACAGTCCAGCCGTCCTCCTCCTCTTTGATGATCACTTGGATCTCTGGTGTCTCACAGTTGTAGCTGGGGCTTGGTGGTTCTTCTCTTGGCTCCTGATGTGGTGAAGTCCGATCATCATAGTTTTCATTCAAACTCAGTGACAAAGGATCTTGGACTTCATGATCCTGTTACAACACAGGAAGATGGTCAGTACTGAAAAAACAAAAAAAACAAGCAAACCCTAAGATGCAAAAACCTAAGCTTCTCAAATGAATGACTATGGCTTCTCCCTTTGTTTCTCTTTGTCGTGAAATAAAAAGTCTTCTAAGAATAGCTTTGATGATATTTACACTACAAAGGTTTTAAACCAATGAATTATTAGTTATTATTACATGTCTTGGTCACAGAAAGACTGGATGACTGCTAAGTTCCTGCTACTAAACTCAGACTATGGTTGTTGTCTTTGGACCTGAGCATCTGAAGTAGACTGTCTAGTCATTTAGTCACTCTGGATGGCTTTACTTTGACATCTAGTCCCAATGTGAAGACCCTTCAAGTTATTTTTGACCAGGATTTGTCCTTTAAATCAGACTTAAATTTTTCAAAAATAAACTTGCACCTCTGCGATGGACTGGCAAACTGTCCAGGGTGAACCCCTGCCTTTTGCCTGAAGAAAGCTGGGATAGACTCCAGCAGATCCCTGTGACCCTGCATAGGATTAAGTGGGCATAGATAATGGATGGATGGATGAGCTTGGTTCTGTTGCAGGTTTTTTCCTTCAATAAATTTACTTTTCCTCCACTGTAGCCTCATGCTTGCTCATATTGAAAGAATACACCAAAGTGAAGATGTAATGCAAAATACTGGTTTTCTTAGCTAAGCCATTTCTTATGATTCTGCATCATACTTTTTTTTTTTTTTAATTCTGGGCTCTATTGGAATTATTTATGGTTTATTTTTTATTACTACTATTGACAACATTTGAGTTAAGTGGAAGCACACCTGTCAATATATTTTTAGGGCACACCTCAAACACACTGCTTCCCTGTGTGACATGGTAAATCTTGGGTACAATTTCCAGATGCTTGAAGGTGCCACGTTCATCTGTTCGAACAATTATACACAAATATAACCACCATGGAAATATTCAGCCATCATACTCCTCAGGAAGAAGATTGGTTAAGTGTTGCAGAGATTAACATGCATTGGTGCTAAATGTGCTTATCAATCCCCAGAACAAAAACAAAACACCTCGTGAAGATGCTGGATGAAGCTGGTAACAAAGCGTTATTATCCACAGTGAAACGAGTCCTGTGACGATGGGCTGAAAGGACACTCAGCGAGGAAGAAGCCATTACTCCAAAAGCAACATAGAAAAAGCCAGATAACAGTTTGCAAGTGCACACGGGGACAAACACCTTAATTTTTGGAGATGTGTCCTGTGGTCGGATGAAACTATCATTTAACTGTTTGGTCATAATGGCCATTGTTATATTTGGAGGAAAAAGGGGGAAGCTTCCAAGCCTGATAACACCATCCCAACTGTAAAGAACGGGAGTGGCAGTGACATGTTGTGGGGTTATTTTGCTGCAGGAGGGCCTGGTGCACTTCACCAAATAGGTGGCATCATGAGGAAAGAACATTATGTAGAAATAATGAAGCAACATCTCAGGACATCAGACAGTTAAAGCTTGAGTCAAATGGGTCTTCCAAATGGACAATGGCCCTAAGCATAACCTCCAAATTAGTTTCAAAGTGGCTTAGGGACAACAAAGTCAATGTTTAGAGGGGTCATCACAAAGGCTTGATCTCAGTCCTGTAGAAAAGTTGTGGGCAGAGCTGACAAGGTGTGTGCAAGGAAGGTGGTCTACAAACCTGACTCAGTTCCAACAGTTCTGTTAGGAGGAATGGACCTTAATTCCAGTAAACTATTGTGAAAAGCAACCCAAAATGTTTGATCCTAGTCATATAGTTGGAAGGCAATGCTACCAAATACTAAGAATATATATGTACATATCTAACTTTGACAAAAGTAATAAAACATTTTATTAAAGGTTCCCTCTTGTTATTCTGGCATTTAGCATATATAAATAATTTTGGTAATCCTAACTGACCTAAAATAGGAAAAAAAAAAAAAAAAGTCTGATTTAGTGAGAAAAAAGGATGTGTGGTTTGTGTATGCAAACTTCTGATTTCAGCTGTATATACCATACATAAATACCATGTGATCAAGCTTCATTGTGTACTTGCAGGAGGTTAGACCATATCCGCCTGCTGTCAAACTGACTTCACAAGAGAGTGGAATTTGTTACAGATGCCAGATCAAATCAAATTAGCCAGCACGCTCCACGGTATCAGAGGCTACCTGAGAGATGTCATATTTGTCACGATGACACTCAAGCACAAAATATCTCCATCTACTTCGGTCCTTATTGAGGGGGATGGGGAAATCGATAAAACGTGATGCCTGCAAATCGGGGTTTTTCAACTGTATTTGCCACTGGCTAACTAGCTAACGTCAAACCTCTCATAACGGATAGCGCAGCATATAGAGGCTCATATTCAGACCAAGATCACAGCGGTGTTCGCTTTCCTAACATTATTTATGAACTGTCTGCATATAAGTCTAGCCAGGCTAGTAAATCGTAAACATTTGGTTACATAAAAACAAACAAACAAACAAACCAACAAACAAACGACAGACAGTGGCTGTTTTCAGCGTTACCTCAAACATAATGCGAGGATAGTGCCAGCTTTGCAGGATGTCATAAGAAAACCAGAGCGAACTGTATTAAAAGCCAGTTTCCAGCGTTATTCCAGGTGAGAGCAACTGTCATGAAGTAAGCCCAGTCTGTGCGAACTGTGATGGTGCGCCACTTCTTCTTCTTCTTCTTCTGCTGTGTATATGTGTGTGTTCAAGCCTCCGTCTTTTCCAACTCAGCCTCCTCCTCCTGTTTCTTCTTCGAGGCTGAAAGGTGGTTACCCATACTTTACTACCTCCTGCATTTAGTCTTCCTCGGTGTAGAGACAGCCCGACGGCATGCTGCTACCATCATTACAAAAACAAACGTGCAAATGTCGGCAAGGCGTTGCCCGTATAAGCAATAGTTCTCGACGTTAGCCTATAAAACCTCAAACAAGAAGAGAGGAATGTACCGACGCGTGCGTCACAAACTCAGTAACGACTCTGCTGTTGAGCTCGCGAGCTTACGTGTAATTCAATAGGTTACACAGTTTCACTTTTGTCGTTGTGAAGAATAAGGAGCCGCAGGTGACATCAGGCCAAAGGCTTCGCTGACAGGACCGCACCTGAACTTTGATCTGATGCAGCTTTTTTAAAGCCGCACGACTGAGATGACTTGTGACTCAGGTTTTACAACACCACAGAGGAAGACGCACCACGAACTCCTCTTCTTCAGGTAACCGCATCAGGCTAAAGTGAAAGAGGGTAGTCGGGGCGAGGGGGGGGAGAGGCGGCTCTCCACGGCAACGGGAGCCACGGAGACAGCTATCCAAGTGCAATTATATCAGTTCTGCCTGAAAGCTTTAATTAGATTTTAACGAACAGTAGGATCTCACAGCTATCCAGCTGTTCAGCAGTCAAGGGCCAGAACGACGAGGTTTATTCACTGTTAATGAACAGTTATGATACAAACTTAGCCAAGGTAACTTCACTGCTTGCCAGGATAAAGTTATAGTTTACTGGCCAATCAACGTATCAGCTTGAGCGCTACACGTATAGTACACGTTTGTGCTCGTAACGCCAGCAAATTATTTCCTCAGTTTTAATGGAAACCACAAACTGTTGTTGCTAACATAGCTTGTAGCTAATGACTAGCTAGCCAACGACAGCTAACGTACAGATCACCTGATGTGAAACGTGTAACGCCACAAGCTGTCAAAGTATCCACGACAACTACTTATCCACGATTAAGTAGTTTATTAGTTTGAATATATGTTGCTGAGGAGGTTGCTGCTTTTGTACTTAGTTTTTTTATCCGCTTGTAAATAGCGCATAGAGCTGCGCAAATTTTCACAATTATTCCTTACACCTTTAGAGAAGCAATTAATAAAGTAAAAGAAAGAATGTCATTTAATTAATATTTTGTAATGTCAAAATAAATACATTTTAATGTTTTTATACTCTGAATAAAATAATTTTATTTTTTATTTATTAAAAAAATTGAAATTGTGTGAAATACATTTTCTTAGATTTATTTAAATTTTTTTAGATGTGTTATACTAAAAAAATATTTGGAGTTGTAATTATTCATTCATGGTTAAAATTAAAAGGTGTCAAAGAAGTGGTGTATATGAAATATTAGAAATAACTGTTTGAGCAGTGTTGGCTCATTCTTAAAGGAAGTGAATTAGATGACTGCTGATGAGAATTTGTTATCAATAACAAAGCAAAAAAAAAAACTAGAGCAAAAAGTTTTAAAGTACCACTTAGGTGATACAAGAAATGCATTATGTTTGGAGCTTGTGGTCGGAGATTGGGGTGGTGGGGGTGGTGGTGGGGCTTAATTGTGACATATCTGCCAGTCGGCTACCTGCAAATCTCATGGCTCTCTGAAATATTTTTTGTCCAAGGTGGCTCCAAACAAAATGACTTTGGGTGTGTGTTTTCAGAAGTTTTTAGTTTGTAGTGACTTAAACACAACTGTGTTGAAACTTGATAAAAGTAGGATGATCTTTCCAATCAACTCTTGTCCTTCTGATGCATTTTGAAACAGTACTCATATTTTTTTAAAACCTCTGAATGATCAAACATATGCTATGTAGTCCTTCCCAAGTAACCAGTTATTCCCTCCTCTTTAGACTTCAATATGTTGCACCAGATGGAGTGGAATTCAGCAGATGACGGTCTGGGAGCATTAATGGATGAGCCCTCTTATATATCAGAATTTCCTCAATCAAAGTCAAGGACAAGTGACATCTCAGAGCATGAATTTTCCTGCCACTGTTGCTACGAGATCCTCGTGAACCCCACCACTTTGACCTGTGGCCATAACTTCTGCCGTCACTGTCTGGCTCTGTGGTGGGAGTCTTCACACAAGAATGAATGCCCAGAGTGCAGAGAGAAGTGGGAGGGCTTTCCTAAAATCAACCTACTGCTGAGGTATATTTCTCACAGCCACAACACATCAGTGATTGAGAGAGGGTTTTTTTTTGTTTGTTTGTTTTCTCATAGCCATAATTGCTTTTTTTCAGTTGTGGAGAATGGAGTCTTACTAATGACCTCCACAAGGCTAAGGCTGGGCATCAATAACATATTATTCTGTTATTATATACTTGTTGCTACATATAGTGGGCGTGCACATGTCGATATAGATGGCAAACAGACTTAGTTGCTCAGTTTTGTTTGACACAAAATGGAGACACCATGATTGAGGAGCACATAAGTGATAGGACAGTCATGCAGTGAGTGTATGTTTCCTCTCTGGGTTTCCCTGTCTACATGTCATACTGTCAGAGTTTTTGAATATCTATAACTTGAGAGAAATTTCCAAACTTTAGGAAAAAACGGCATTTTTGAAAACTCTCGTGTACATGTAACTAAGATGCCAGTACCACAGCTAATGCAAAATTAGCGTTTATTCCTGGATTGACATCTTTGATCTTGGTGATGCTCATTGAGGTGCAGCACTGTAGGGTGGATTGGTCTGTCTTTCAGAGTAATGCATCAACTCAGTTCCTTCCTTGTCTTTCTGGTGCAGGGATAAAATGCTTTGTGACTAATATGTCAATGAAAGCTTTGAAAGGGAGTATCTTTGAAAACATCTAAGTTGGCAGCAGTTCCATCAAGCCTTCCTCCCATGTATGCTATTTTATTTCCTGAAGAGGCAGATAGCATGTGTAAAATAAATGGGGGGGGGGGGGGGGGGGGTGGTAATGCTTTGTTTAACCTGGCATTAGAATAAGATTTTACAGTTTTGGATTGTAAAAAAAATAAATAAATAAAAAATTACTAAATAGGTAGGGGAATAGAGTGCCAAATATACTTGGTCTGTTTGTGGGAAATACTGAGCGTACATGAATGAGAGAACAGAAAAGAAAACTTTTCTCTTGGTTCTAAAAGTTGTAGAGGGTCCTTAATGCAACTCATCAGACAACTGATTTCACTTTATTTGAAAATAATTTTAGAATATTTATTTTGGTCTGATCGCAATTTGTCATTCCAACACTTTTTTAAATAATGAAAAATGGAGTGATTGTTAGAGTGTTGCACTGAATAAAAGTGGGCAGAAAACAAAAATCTGCTGCAAATCAAACTATTACAATAGCCAGGCCAGTTGGGCTTCACTTCATGTTCTCTTCAAAGACAAGTTAGGCCAAAACAGCTTGAGCTACTAACACATCAGGTCATTATCAGGGAAATAGAACAAATGTTACAACAAAAACTTTTGTTACTCCCTTGTAAATGGCCTCATTCATGCAACTTATGTGATCTCTGTGGTGCCTTTTTTTTTTCTTTCTCAGGGATGCAACTGAAAAGCTTTTTGATGACATTGTACAACGGAGGAGAGCAGAAATCCAGGCAAACCCCAAAATCTCCCGCAGCTTGCTGGCCTTCCAGAGGTACTTTGATATATGGTAAAACGCTCTTTGTGGTGTGAAACTGTGGATTTCTGTTTTTTTTTTTTTTCCAATCATTTTCCTCCTAATCATCAAAACCTGGGCCTCACATTGGCACAATGTCAATTGAATGCTCATGATCCAAATAGTTTACGTATATTTAGATATCTTGCATGTGGATTTCAAAATTTCAAAATACATATATTTTAGGTATAAGCTTGACAATAATCTGACTGATGTCTGGTCTGTTTTTTTCTTTTTTTTTAATCCATTTGTGATCTAAAACAAAGGAAGTGGACTAAAAAAAACAAACAAACAACTAATTAATGTTCCTTTCCCTGATCTTAGATATGGTGACAACTTGGGTAGATCTAAGACAAACCAGAACAAAGGAGCAGGCTTCTTCTTCTCTGGAGTCCTAACTGCACTCACATGTGTGGCCGTAAGTAGAAAGCAGTTGTGAAGAAGAATTTATCGTTTATCATGAGCAGTAAAATAACATTAAATAGTAACCGAGGGGAAGCAACACAGATGACTTGCTTAGGGTTTGACCACACTTCGTTAAGGTTGGCCCACACTAAAAGATTCATGTTAATAAACATCAAAATGTAAGGGAGCGCATTCTTACTTTTTATTGATATGTAATTAAAGATAAGTCTCTCTTATTTAGTATTTAGGGACTCAGAAAGTGACAGTGACTGCTGTCACTGACATCAGATTAAAATGCAGGAAATAAGGCAACTTGGGTTCCCATTGAGCATGATTTTTTTTTCAAAAAATTATTTGAATTTAATTGTTTATGTGAAGCATAAGTAAAGAGAGGTAATAACACATGGTCTTAAAGAGCAAATAAATAGTTAAAATGAATCATTAACATCCTACATATTAATCTCGGAATCAGAGTAAAAGCAGTACTAAACTAAAAGACATGCTGTCAGAACTGAAGAGTCTTCTCTTACTCGTACTGCCACTTCATGTGAAGGTAAAAATATGTAATTACTGTCATAGACGGTTCATTCTGATAATAGCATTTAAGAGGTCTGACATTTACAAATAGTGTTAATATTTTTGCTATCTGTTATTTTTAGGTTGTAGCATGTAATATTCAAAGGTTAAGCCAGTAGTGATTCAAAGGGTCAGTTGTATTCATGCTGTCAGCAGAACATGTTTATTTTGTCCATGTGGCACTGGGGAGCAACAATTCAGTGTGCTTTGCCACGTGGCAGTAAGTGTGTGTGTACACATTTTTGTTACCTCATCGGGACCTTTTTTTCATATAATCCCTGATCTTGTGAGGTCCAGTCGTTGTTGTCGGGACCAAGGCCAAGTTCTAATGAGGTGAAAGGTAATTTGTGGGATCTTGGTTAGAGTTAGAACTAAGGTGTGAATTGAGATAAGGTTAACGTTAGGGTAGGGCATAAACTACAGTGATCCCTTATTCTTCGCAGTTAATGGGACCGGCGTCCCCCGAGCCTAAATAATGTGTTTAAAATATGTTTAAAAACCGCAAAAAAGTAGCGAGGCACTGCAGCAAAACAAGACAAAGGCTCAACTGTGGTCTTTCTGTTGCCTTCACAGCCTCTGGTCTTCGTACCGTAGTAAAGAAACCGCTCTTTCATCTAACCTCGTTTTCATTTTGCCGTCCCACAACAAACACACTACATTACCCATAAGGCCACACCATTACCCATAAGGCCACCTTCTTAAAGGGGCCAGGCTGGTTCAAACATTTCTTTGCTGCGAGAGAACGTGCACATTATCCTGTGATGTTTCCGCAATTTATTTTCTTGATTTTTATTTTTTTCTTATATATTATTTATTTCTGGAAAAAATCCGCAAATAACTAAAACCGCGGAACTTAATGTGCGTATTGGCGAGGGATCACTGTAGTCATTTTTAGGGTTTGGGATAGCCCAAAAAAATGATGCAAAGGCCTAGAAATGTCTCAATAAGGATAGCATTGAAAAATGTGTGTATTTATGCTGCAGGTAGCGTGTAAATAGATTACAGCATGACCTAACAGGCTGTAATGTGGGCATAGGACCTTGGAAGGTGTTGGCAGCACGTTGGTTGGCAGATTGTGTGGTTTTAGGGATTTAGCATTTTTTTAATTTAGGCCTCTAAGTTTTAGGCAGGAGCTGAAAGTAGTTATCTTGACTCTTTTAAGTCCTGCTGATCCAAACATGTTTGGGTCTCCCTTTTCTATAGACTTAGAGCCCGATCTTCCGCCAAACCTCCTAAAGCCGCTATTAAAGGATAGTGGGTAGCGGGAGGGGCGTTTCCCCCCCGCAAAGAAGGCAATCTTCCACCTCCCTAAACCCGCCATCTTACCTGCGCTAACCGCTATATTATGCATGGGAGTGGTTAGGGCGTTTCACCTGTTAAACCAATCAGTGCGTCAGTAGCCATTGCCTTTTTAAGAGTTGGTTGCGCTACCCGAAAACCGCTATGGTGCGTCTTTTCATCCAGATCAGAGCAGCTCTCATGCGCAGCTCGTCTGGGACTCTGCTGTAGAGCTTCCTCCTCTTCCTTCCTTCTCCTCCTCCTCTGCACTGATATATACATAGAAATATTTTTACACAGACAATTCTTATCAGCAACCTGAAAGTTCCCAGATAGTTTGTGCGCTCCCGATAAACACGACCTGGCAGAACCACGGGAACATATTCTCAGCAAGGGGCGCTGGGAGTCTGGGACAGCTGTGCGTGTTTGCGCAGCTGATGGGCTTTTTAAAGTACTGCAGAACGAATCATTGAATGTGCATTTAACGATCACAAACAATTAATGTTCCTGTCCCTCCTTGACCACCAACAGTTTCAGACATACCGGAAATAAATTCCCGCATCCAACCTTTTCCAGCTTGACACCAGAGCCGCAGAGCTCTATTTGATGATCTGACCTGTTTAAAAACAGAAGTGACTGTGATGTAGGCCATGACGGACTTTGAGGGGAAATGTCCCAAAGATCTCCTTGGTTTCCTCCACAGCAAACAACTGAATGAGACCATGCCACAGCTGTAGAGACTGACATCCACCACAACTGCTGACCAGACATCCTCAGACCTCAAGAGAATAATAACGTATGCAAGTAATACAGTGATGCGTAATCGAGAGGTAGAGGCGTTTGTGCACGTCCACATGTGACCAGGTGAAAGCACATTTGGACGCGCTCTTTTACGCGCCAACACATGGGTTGTGATTTCCGCAAACTCGGTATCTTGCGAAACCCGCAATCGCAAGATACTGAATTTGCGGAAAGCGCAAAAGACACATGCCCATTGCCATACTTACAATGTGAGTAAGGGAGTCGGACATAGTGGATAGCGGCTTTAAGGGAAGTGGAAGATTGCATTAGCGGTTTGCAGAGGTTCCTAAACCCGCAATTTGCGGGTAGCGGCTAGCGGGAGGTGTACGATCGGGGCCTTAGTCTTTTGCCTTTAAGGAACTTAACTTTAGCAACTTGTAAACACATCTAGAATCCCAGCAACTTACTCAAAAATATTGGAAGAGGAAAAGAAAGACAAAAAAAAGTTAATAGAATATGAAAATAACTCAGTTCTGGATTTTACAATCACCATATTAATTGGTGACAGGTGAGGTGCCAAGGTTGGGTATAAAAGGCCTGTCTGTTAAAGAGGGATGCACGATAACCCTTTTTAAAAACCGAAACAGATAACCGATAACTCTCAGGTCCTAAAGGCCGATACCGATAACCAATAACACACACCTATACCTGAGATCATTTCAGCAATACTATGAACAAAACCAAAAACAGTTTTGATTCTTTGAAAGAACAGATATCTACTTTTTCCAATGAAAAACAATTGGCAAGGTTCTCAAACATTTTCATAAAGCTATTAAACAAGCTATTAAAAAAGGCTCCTTGAACTGATGGAAATATATGCATCAGAATTACAAACTGAAAAAGTGCATTCCAGAAGAAATAAATATACATAGAAAATGAATGCACTGACACAAGTTAGATTCATATATTTCTATGTAAACAAAGTGCAGTCCTCAATGACAATAAAAAATAATGCACAATGTATAATGTACTGAGACAAGACAGACTTGGCTATGTAAACAAATTGAAAATAACCTTGTGGATGTGTGTAAGTCCTGGTGGCTTCTTTGCTGCTGGTTTGCTCACGTTAGCGTCTTTAGCAGCTCAGGCATCCTCATACGATTTCAAAACTCCGTCGAAGCGATGGTTATGTTTCAGGTGGCTGATCAGGTTTGATGTATTACAGCTTGTGCTATTTTTCCCTCCTCGTGGAATTCACTTGGAGTATTTGTCACAAATAACCAGCAAACTATCTTCTTCGAAAACTTTAAAGAAGTTCCATACAACCAACGTCTGGTTATTTGTTTTCATAAGCACGCTGTGCTGCATGCTGCATTTACGGTGTAACAGAAATTGGCATGTTTCCTCGATTGCTAGTCAATCTTTCAGCCTTTTCTTTTTTTTCTCTATTTTTTATGTGTAACATGTGGAAAAGTACTGCAAATATCAATTCAAGGCAGCAACTACCAAAATTATGACCGAGCTAACAAGTTGTTTTCTGGCATGAGGGGAAAACGTTTTTCTGATTATGCCAACGTCACATGAACATAACATTGACTGCAGGTCATTCGGGTCTCAGTGGGAGCGAGGCACTGCTGTGTTGACAAAAATATGTACGTTATCGGGGCTATTCGTCATGATATCGGACTTATCGAAATTATGTCATAATTTCCTGTTAGCGGCCTATTAATTGTCCTGCACTCCTACTGTTAAAGGCTTAATCTTTCCAAGGAAGGATGGGTTGATCAGTTGAAAAACATATGCAAGACTGAAAAGAACATAGTATCCAATGTAGATACTGATATTGTTATGGAAAAAAAATCAAGGAGTCTGGGAAAACTTAAATGTGTAACAGGCCAAAGCCAAACTATGTAATAAAGTTGGTCAGTGAATACACTGAAAATATTTTTTTGTACTTGTGACTGTTCAAACATAGTAGAAAATTACAAATTGAAAACTTTTGCTTTGAACTTCGCAACTTTTCTTGAAATTGTTTTTTCTTTCTTTTTTATGATTACATACCAAAAGACTTACTTTTAATTCCTTTTAGTTATATTTTAATTGTATACATACCACTGTTCAACAACCTGAAGAACCCTGTTTTTAGATTTTGTATGACAGAGATTTTGGAAAAATCTAGAAGTCTGTCATCTGTCAAAATCTGTCATCATTGCATTGAAATGATCAAACAATTCAATTTAGATACAACAATTACAAGAAAAAACTTTGTATTCTGTCAGTTGTTCTTTAGAAAGAAAATCAAAATATGACAATACGTGAGTCCAATCTTTAAGAAATATTGGAATCGGGCAACATCATTGCTACTGGTGCATCTCTAAGTTCCTCTTTTGTGCTTTTTTTTTGTTCTAAAATTAGACAGGGGTATTTCAGTTGAAGGTTAAGCCAGTAAATACAGTAAAATGGCTCATGTAGTAGTATAACTAAATGCTGAACACATCTCAGCTATAACCTCCCACTTTGTGAATGGTTGATTCATTGGATTTTGTAATGTCTGGATGTTTCCAGGTAGTGGTGCTGGTGTATCACTGGGGCAGTGGTGTGATGGAACAACATGACCTGTTGATCAGTAAACCTGTGTCTCACTGGACACCAGAGGATGTCGTTTCCTGGCTGGAGCATCTAGGTCCATGGACCGAGCTTTACAGAAAACCCTTCCAACAAGAGAATGTTAATGGAAGGTAGCTACATTACATATATTTCATTATATTTCACATCAATTTTGAGAATAAAGCTCCTCGTGGTGGCAGCTTGCTGCAGTAGCTCTGTCATTTCTGCAAGCTTTTTCCATATTTTTTAGTTTTTCAACAAAATCTTCTTCATTGATTACATTGGTTTTTGAATTATTTGTCATCGTGGTTTGGATGCTGTGCTGCTTGAGGACTTTCTTTGGTTACTTTTTTTTTTTCTACCACCTGTTATGATGAGTAACCATAGCAATGAGAGAGTTGTTTACAAGTGAGCCCCTGATCGACATGTCAAGAAGCCAAATAATACCCAGACTGAGGCCTCAAGTCCCAGATGAGCTGAAGAGGAGATGCCATGGATGCAGGAGCAAAGCGGGGAGAGAGAAAGAGGAATTTTAAACCAGCTCTTCTTGCCATCATAATTGGGAGTGTGAGATCTTTTGCAAATAAGATTGGACAAGTTTGAAATGCTGATGAGAACATATTTAGAGTTTTGGCAGTACAGTAATATGTGTTTCACTGAGATATGGCTGCAGGAGCATCATTCCCGACTCCAGCGTCTCTCTGCCAGGATTGCAGACAAGAAGGGGAGACAGAGATTTGAAGAGGAGAGGAAAAAACAACAACAATCAACAACAGATGGTGTAAACCTGGACATACTACTGTGAACTATCATTTCTGCAGCTCAGAATGTTGAACTATTAGCTATGAGTTTCCATCCTTGATATTTACTAGGAGAGTTCACCAGTGTTATCGTAGTGGCAGTTTACATCCTGCCATCAGCATTCAACCACATCTCTCTCTCTCTGCCACATTTCCAACATTTCAACAGTTTGTCAGCTGCTCCACCACAGAGAATAAAATGTTGGAGTTGTTTTATGCAAGAGATGCATACACTTCCTCTGGACAACCTGCTCTGGGCAAGGCAAATCCTAATCTGGTTTTTCTTCACTCAGTTCTATAAACCCATCATCCAGAGGTAACCTGTGACCAAAAGAACTGTGAGGAGGTGGTCACAGGAAGCTGAAAAAACCGCAGTGGTGTTTTGAGGTTATAGTCAGTAACACACTCAGTCATGGTATTGATGTCATATCCATGTGACCCACATAGTGCATCCCAGTCTATATCAACTTCTGTGTAAACAACACCATCCCCACCAGATCAATGAGGTGTGTCCTCAATAACAAACCCTGGATCACCAGTGACCTGAAAGTGACCTAAAAAAAAAAAAAAAAATTCTTCAGAGAGGGAAACGGAAATTATTGAGGTCGGTACAAAAACACTGAAAATCAAGATTAGAGACAACAAGGAGATGTACATGGGAAAGCTGGAGAACAAACTCCAGCAGAACAATGTATGAGATGTGTAGTCAGGGATGAAGAAGATCACAGGCTTAAAGCAGGAGGATCAGATAGATGGAAGTCTGGACAGAGCCAATGAACTGAACTCATTCTTCAACAGGTTCAGTTCAAGCTCAGCATCCTCCTCTCCTGTCCCCAAACAAACAGACCTCCCACCCTCCCTTGACCCACAGCTTCCCTGTCACAATCAGCTGTCTCATCTTCCACCTCAGTCATGGATCTTGCCTGCTGCTTCATCGTTGTCTCCAACCACATCAGGAGATGTTGGGCCCCCCTCCACCTCCTCCTCACCCTGCCTGTCTGTTTCTAGTAGTCAGATGAAGAGGCAGCTGGAGAGACTGAACGGAACGAGGCTGCAGGTCCAGATGGTGTCAGCCCCAGAGTCCTGAAGGCCTGTGCGGACCACCTATGTGGGATTCTACAGCACCTCTTCAACCTCAGTCTGAGCCAGGAGAATGTTTTAGTGCTGTTAAAGACACCCTGCCTTGTCCCAGTACCAAACAGCTCATCCATGTTCTTCCAATAACTATCAACGTGTTTCCCTAGCATCCCACATCATGAAAGTCTTGGAGAGACTTTTATTAACCCACCTGAACAGGCAAACAAGCACCTTCCAGGATCCAGTGCAGTTTGCTTATCATTGTGGGGTTGGAGACGCTATCATACACCTGCTTCAACCAACCCACTGTCATCTGGACAAAGCAGGAAACACTGAGGATCATGTTCTTTAATTTCTCTAGTGAATTTAACACCACCCAGCCTGCTTTACTATGAAAAGAAACTCCAGAAGATACAGTTGGATGCCTCCACAATCGCCTGGAGTACTGAATACCTGGGAAACAGACCACAGTTTGTGAGACTGGTTGTGTCTGACCAGGTGGTCAGCAGTACAGGAGCACCACAAGGGGACTGAACTCTGAACATTCCTCTTCACTCTGTACACCTTAGACTTCCAGTCCCAGTTGGAGTCCTGTCATCTGCAGAAATACTCAGATGAGTCTGCAGTTGTATCACTGATGGACAAGAGACTTGAGTACAGAGAACTGCTGCACCGCTTTGTGGCATGGTGTGGGAACAACAATCACCTTAAATCTGAACAAAACAAAGGAGATGATTGTCAGTTTTAGGAGGACAAGGATTATGTCAAATACTATTTCCATCATGGGAGAAGAAGTGGAGGTCGTGGAGGAGTAAAATTACCTTGGTGTTCACCTGGACAGCAGACTGGACAGGAGATGCAACACTGATGCTGTTTATAAGAAGGGACAGAGCTGACTTTACTTCTTGAGGAAGCGTTGGTCTTTCTTCATTTACAGCAGGATGTTGCATATCTTCTGTAAGTCTGTTGCAGAGAGTACAATTCTACATGCAGTCACCTGTTGGGGGAGAAGCAGTCGAGTAAGTGATAAAGAAGGCTGGCTCTGATCTGGGGATTCTGGGACCTCTGGACCTGATTGTTCAAAGGAGGATACTTCATAAAATAAAAAACATCATGGACAACCCTGAGCATCCTCATCACAACACAGCAATTCAGCAATGGGTGTCTTCAGTCAGAGGCTTCTTCAGATCCGCAGCAACACAGACTGCTACAGGAAATCCTTCCTGCCCACAGCAACAATCACCAGCAATGACTATGTGAACAGACTTAAATCATGACAAACAATGCAACAGTTCATTTCTCCTTCAGGGATGAATATCATATTTTTGAATTTAATTGATCCTTTTTAGTTTATTTTCGCATTCTGATATTGACATGCAGACACATTTCATCCTGAAAAACAAATCCTAGTCTGAGCCAGTTTTTGAAATGTGATGACTGGATGAAGTATTTGCACATAAACACAATAAAACCCATTCTGCGTCTCAACTGGCTCTTTGTCAAAGCGGTGTTAATTTTTCTGCTTCAGGCTGCTTCTAATGCTGGGGGATGAAGAGTTGTTGAAATCGCCTTACAGAATAGAGAATCCAGCTCACAGAAGAGCTGTTTTGACTGAGCTGGACAGAGTTAAAGCGCTGGGGGTCAAACCTCCACAGAACCTCTGGGAATACAAAGTAAGGACTGTTTTTGTAACGTGTTTGCAAACATTTTATCCCACTGTAGGCTTTTTCATTTGATAGTGTCCCAGTATTTCTTAAACCACAGTTCCTTCATTTTAAAATATAACCCTTAGCAGAAATGTTAAGAAGTGAATTTACTGCTTCTATGTTTATCAGACATCTTACTGTTTCTCTCTTTTCCAGGCAGCAAATGCAGGGAAGTCTCTATTCTTGCTGTATGCACTGAAGCGCTCTCCCCGTCTCACAATCTTTTATTTGTATTTATTTGACTATTCTGAGACCTTCCTTCCCTTCCTGCACACTTGCTGTCCAGCCATCATACACATTGACAAGTCAGTGGAGAGCAGATTCCTCAACACACAGGTAACATTTTTCAGAAACCAAACATATTAACACAACATCAGTAAATCCTAGGTTATCTTCGCCATTGCTGCCAAGCACCCAGTCTAAAAAAAGAAATTCAAAAATAATTTTTTCACATTGTAAGCGGGATTATACTGTTCGGTGTAATAATTCTTAAACTGTGATCTGCAATTTTTTTTCTGATCAAACTGTTTGTTAGTTGGAACCGAGCTGGCGACAGTGGGCAGAGTTCCTCGTCAAATACTGCGTGCTTCCATATCAACTGATTGCTGAATTTGCCTGGGACTGGTTGTCCGTCCACTACTGGACATCCCGATTCATTATTGTTAATGCCATGCTGCTCTCAGTGCTAGAGGGCTGCGCACTGTGGAGGCTCTGGATGACAGCTAGGATCAGGTACATATAAAGGGAGAGATGGCTGCTTTTGCTCTGCCCTTTTTGTCTTTGTTGCACAAACACTTTCTGGGTCACAGATATGTCTTTCCTGTGCTATCATATCCACAGATGCAAAATGAAATAATCCACTGTAATCCTTCACTTGTGCAGTGAAGCTGTCTACATAAAATTGTGCATTGTTAAGCTGCCAGAGTCCCTAATGTATCAGTACACTTCTCTGTCTTTTATCTATAGGACTTTGCCGCAAAAGATGTGGAACCATTTCTGGAAGATGCTCTCTCAGGGATTTGCCTTTGCTCTCCTGTGGCCTTTTGTCCCACAGTTTGTATGTAACTGCCTCTTCTACTGGGCCCTCTACTTCAGTCCCATCATCAACATAGACCTGGTGGTGCAGCAGTTAATGCACCCTGAAACACAGGCACCATGATGGTTTGTATGTAGTCTAAGCCTTTTTATGCTGAGTGGTGCACAGCAAAATAAATCATCAAGAAGTGTTGTTTTCAGCAGTAAACTCAAATAAGGTTGGCTCTGGTTGCTGTTAGAATGGACGATTTCTTGCTCTCTGTCTTGTCTCTTTGGCTGCAATGTGAAACACAAGAGGCACCGAGTTGTTGTGCAGCAAAAACACAAAGGAGATAAGATAACAGCAAAACCTGTTCGTGTTTTAACTTTCTCAGTTTCCACAGTATATCCACTAACTGCAATGCCTACAGGGTCCAAGGTGCAGGAACTCAAATTTAAAGTCAAGTTTAAACACTGATGGTATTAAGGATTGGCCTTATAAGTCTTTGCTGATAGCTTTGTAGCATTGACGTGGGTGTAGATCAGTGAGAGGCGAATTTTATTATTGCTGAAAATGAAACAGTTCATGGAAGGTCTTTTTGGCATGTAGCTAATCCACAGTTTGTTTGACAAGCAGCTGTTTCACAATTGCTTACAACTGCACAGTCATGTGAAAAGGAAGTCTTTTTCAATCCTAGGAAATAAGTAAATAATTATTTGCTACATACCAGGTCATTAGCTGAATACAACCTCAGGTGAACAACATCATTATTGGTAAATACCACAACTTACTATAAGTGAAAAAGCAGAAGCAGTGTTTGGAAAAATTAAGTACACATCATCATTCAGTGACTTGTTGTTCAAATGAGGTGGTATTTACCTATTTTTCATGACCTTGCAAGGAACAGCTGAACACATATAACTTTACAACTGAAAGAGTTTGTACTTTCTCTCTCACATGGTGCATTAATCCAAACACTCTAGAAAAACTAGCAAGTGTACTCTTTTCATTTTCCTTACAGTTGTCTTCATTACATCAGGGTTGTCTAAAAGTTCACTCTGTGAGTTTTGGCAACAAGATTCAAATGTGCTAAATGTTGAGGTTTGTAGGTCAGCAGCTTATTAAAACCCAAGCTTTAGTACAAATGCAAGAGGCAGTTTTGTTGAAGAAATGGTCAACACTGAAGTTCTCTCCAAGAAACATGACCTTTAAATTTAGAAGGAAAAAAAAAGTCTTAAGATCTTTTAAGATGCCAATACAGATTGTTTAATAATTTCTATTTTTTTAAGTATAAA
Organism: Hirundichthys speculiger; assembly: GCA_018398805.1. Lineage (NCBI taxonomy): Eukaryota > Metazoa > Chordata > Actinopteri > Beloniformes > Exocoetidae > Hirundichthys > Hirundichthys speculiger. The sequence goes on from JAGFBZ010000044.1 coordinate 123,553, forward strand.
TTGTTTTCTTACTTGCTTGTACTGCTGACAAATGCTGAGTTGCACATTTTTTTTTTTTTTTTACTATTCCAAAATATTTTGTTGCAGCATGTTTTTCCATGTCATCATTGAACCAAACTAATCAAAGATGATTTTTTTTCCTTGCATTACTCATTTGCACTTAAAAATTCTACACTGTGACCTTGATCTTCTATGTTCTATAATTACAAAGAAATAAAGTTTTTTTTAATTATTATTATGTTTTCCTGTTGTTGGATTTGTTTTTTCCCCTTGCAATATGGAAATAGCTATGTAGTTAAATTATACAAGTAAAACATTCTTTTGGAATTTTGTTTATTTAAGATTTATTTCAATTTAACTCATTTTATTTGTATAGTGCCAATTTACAATAAAAGTCATCTCAAGGCAATTTACATGAATTTAGTACAATCCAATTAAGGAAAATGCAATTCAGTCCAATTATATTCCAGTTAATTACAATTCAGTTAATGCAATAGACTCCAGATTCAAAATATATATAATGATAGTTTAGAAAAACAAACCTAGTCAAAGGACTCAACAGATTGCACCAAATCTTCACTTCTGTGCAATGCCCTGTCCTGAGCAAGCACAAGGTGACAGTGGAGAGGTAAAACACTGGTAGCAACCCTGTAGCAGAACCAAACTCAGAAAGGGTGGCTATCTTAGATTAGTCCAGTGAATTTTGCCTGTAAGAGACAGAAAAGAAAAGTGTTAATTGCAAAAATAATTGCATATGTAAGCAAGGATAAAGAGAACAGAGCAAGGAAAGAACTCCCAGCAGTCGAGGCCTATAGTAGCATAGCTGAAGGGATGGTTCAGGGCACCCAGGCCAACACTAATTATAAGATGTATCAAACAGGAAAGTTTTAAGCTCAATATTAAAGGTAGAGAGGGTGCCTTTATTGCCCAACACTGACTGGGAACTGGTAACACAAGAGAAAAGCCTGATAACTGAAGGCTCTGCCAATCTACTTTTGGAAACTGTAAGGAACCACAAGTGAGCCTTTGGTCTGAGATGGAAGTACTCTGTTGGGATAATATAGAACAAGAATTTCTTTAAGGTAAGAAGGCTTTAGGCCCTTAACTGCTTTATGTGTGAGATAAAGAATTTCAACTTCTCTCCTGTATTTGTAGAAAACCAATGAAGGTAAGCTGGAAATGGAGAAATATGACTTCTCATGCTAATCCTTAGAACTCTTGCTGCATGCAGCGTTGTGGATCCGCTGGAGGATATTCAGAGTAATTTTTGGACACCCCTTTACTAAGGAATTGCAGTCGTCTAATCTTCAAGTGACAAATGCCCAAACTTGTTTTTCTGCATCGCACTGAATAAGAATTTTTCAAATTGAATCCGGAGGCCAAATGTAACAGGCCACTATTATATTTTTTAAATGTATAACAGATTTAAAACACAATTTAGAAAAGTAATTGGAAAGACAAAAAAGCTATTTTACTTATTTTCACAACTCATGACTCAAGCTTAGGAGGTAGAAACACATTGTCCCCCAGTATGTTCCTTGTTTACTTTCAATAAAAGCATCTGAATTAATGAAAGATGGCAAATTCAGATTCAAAATGGTAATATTGTTTCTTCCTCTATTTTTATTTGAGGATAAAAAGCAACTATTGAAATTGTGGCTTTAATAGTCACTGGCTATGTTAGGCAATACAACATTCCCAGGTCTGATCGGCATTGATGGTTTGAAAGAAGTGAGACTCTCACTGAAGTTTAAAATAATCTGCAATGCTTCAAAACTTTAAAAGTTTCTAAAGCACCTTGCGAGCTTTAATCTTGAATGTTAATTAGTGAAACATTCTATGTGTTGTAATTGAATCTTATCTCCATATTATAATGTTGGATCTTTATATTATTTCAGAGTATAAGCTATTATGCAAAGATTGTTCAGTAAAGAAAAAAAGAAAAGCTGCATTATATTATATCAAGCCATTTTAATTTTTTCAGGCTTTTAACTGGTGAGTACTTAGGAAGCAGGAGCATCTTACTTCTTCAAGGGTTTATCAATCTTTAATTAAGTAATTATTTCCAAATAAACCATTCATAAATGCTGCCTTATCAGAAAGCAGTACAGATAATGCTAAGGGCAAAAGCTTACATTGAACATTGGATTTTCCTGATGCATTAATGGTATAAATAAGGACTTCTACATTATAACAAGAGTTCTTATATATTCATGTTATACCTGCTAATTACGATGTTTCATTGGGATTCCATGCATTTACAAATAGATATTGTATAATTAATTCTGTTCATGCATTTATCCATGCATTACCTGAATATGAGTCTTGTAAAAGCTAAGCTTTACTGCAGATTATTATTTGTAACTTTGTCATTAAACGTTACTATCAAGGGCAACTTTGCGCCCCCTAGTGTTTGAACATTATCATGGCAGCAACGGGAGTTGCCATAACAACGAAGGGACTGTCGTAAATGAGGATGCGCAACGAGAAACAAATACTCTTAGGCTAACATAGAAAAATCTAAATACTGTCATAAGTTACACCTGTATATATTATTTTAGCGTCAGTGTAGGTTTCTGCGAATAATGTTTGATATTTAAAAATGTTAAATGTGCGTTTTTAACTGTCCATTGCACATTACGGCCTTCCCCTACTTGGTTGCCGTTGTTGCGGAAGTGAAAAGTCTACGTGGGGAAGAAAGGTTGGTCTGAATGTGTTTGAACACCTTACACATAAACTGCTCTCATGTCCAATCCAGGTCACCTCCGTCCCAGTCGAACCAGTCTTCCTCCTCCCCCGTTAGGCAAATGGACGCGTTGAGCGGCATCCGGGGCGTATAAATGTGTCGGAGAGCCGTCGACAAGCTGTAATGCTGCGCCGGGTGCGGCAGTCTCTCCGGCAGGTGCTGCTTCTGATGGCCCGGAGACCGGATCTACTCTGTGGGGCAATCGTGCTCGGCGTTCTGCTCTTGCTGGCTGTCAAATTCACATGCAGGTAAGCAAGACAGACATGCGAGCTTGTTGTATGTGAAAAGACCAACAGAGATCACTGTAAAACAGAGTAGGCTTTCTTGTTTTGCTGCGAGGTAAATTGTGTTTGTTGCATTAATGAGCAGCTGCTCAGTACATAAGAAACTAACCAGGCGATTGATTTATTATGCGGTGTGGATAATGTAAAACAAGCATGTGCTGCTGGACAAAGGGATTAACCAACGATTTAATCAAGTTCAACAGACCTGAAACTACACAATGGTTTTCTGTCATATGATCTGTTTGCTTTTAAGTCACAGAAACAACAACAATACATCTACTGCTGAAGCAGTTAGTCGATTCATTGGTTACAGAAAAGCAATCGCCGAATATTTTGGTGGGCGATTAATTGATTTTCACACAGAAGTAATTCTGCTGCATTTTAAAGTAAATATAATATTTAATTGGGTGTATTTGAGCGATTCCAGGAGACAAAATAAGCAACTTGATTTTATTGTTTTTAATGCTTGAGAAATATATTGAATTTCTCACGATAGGATGAACTAACTAATTGAAAAGAAAATCAGAAAGTTTGACAATGACATTATTTGTCGTTTGCTAAACTAGTTAAAGGTCCAGCCATGCTTCTGTCATGTCATCAGTCCAGCTGCAGGTATAACAGCTGAACAGACTGAAACATGAAACAGGAAAGAAGTTAGGGGAAAAAGTAGCATGACTGTTGGTTCAAAAACGAATTTAGCATTCAGGCATTGTGTATAATCAGTTTATTATACTGTATGTTTTTAGATATAATTCTTAACCTTGAGTAAATGCTCATTGTTCTGGATTCGTTGATATTTTGTCCTGTCAGGACGGTTCAGAGTTTAATTTACCAGGCAGCTATGCACCAAGTTTCTGTGAGCCCAGGAGGAGATATTGCTGTTAAAAAAAAAAACTGAAACTTTAAGCAAAGTGAACTCTCGCAACTCAAGCACATCCTGCTTTTCATATTGTAGTTTGTTGTAGTTTTTTTTTTTTTTTTTTAACAACCCCAGAATGTGGAGATATTTCTGCTTAACCAATAATCATTTAGTGGGCAGAATACATAAAATACTCATATGGTGAACCCTTTCACACAGCAACAAAGATCTGTCTTTCTCACCCTTAATACCTCAGGTAAGATGATCTGCAGATTCCAAATGCAGGGTACCAAAACACCTGTAGACCTGGCAGTGGGAATGCAAGCTAGATCAGCGCTTAACTTTCCAAACTGTTCCGTACCGACCCAAACTGTGCTGTACTGCTCGGTGGAATCGTGACTCAAGAAAGTCGAGATTCAGGAAAGTCATGACAAAAGAAAAAAAAAATAGAGATTAACCAAGCAAGATACTGAATGAAAGTAAATATGGGATACTATGGGATTGTTTGCATTTGTTTAATTTTGTAAAGTGACTTGAGTGTTTTGAAAGGTGCTGATACATAACAGGTATTATTATTATTATTATTATTATTGTTATTGTTATCACAGTGTATGGGATTTTAACCTCCACACCTACAGGGGGACCCTCTGAGCTAGAAATACTAAAAAAAAATAATTTCTGTTGCTTTAAAACCTTAAAAGGAGCAGCCTGACATGACTAAACAGCTGCAACTAATGCTGTCAACACTAAACTCCAATAATCTGTGTGCTGCCATGTGAAAAACAAAGTGATAGAGATTAGGCTAAGTTTTTACACATATGAGGACATAAAAATCCTTACAAGTCTTGAAATTAAAAAAGCAGAACCTCTGATAAATAACAATATAACTTTTTTGCATATTACAATTTTTCATGACTTATTGAACAATTTTTTAACTCACCTTAAGAAGCAGTGTGCAATAAAACTGAGTACTCCATTATTAAATAACCTTGTAAAACCACCTGTTGCAGCAATTACTTGAAAATTGCTTGTTTACTGTATAACATTATCAGTCTCACGTTACTGAGGAGGAATCTCTTCCTATTTTTATTAACAACATGGCTCATTTCATGTAGGTTTGCAGGCATTTGTATATGCAAAGTTTTCCACCACAACATTTCAGTGAACGTGAGGTCTGGAATTTGACTCGATCATTACAACCCTTATTCTTTTTTTCAATCATTCTGTTGTAGATTTGTAAGTGTGCTTGGGATCATTGTTTTCTGTTTCATGACCAAGCTCCAGCCAAGTTTTAGCTGTCAGCTAGATGGCCTAACATTTGATATGAATAGTTTGGCGTTGGAATTCACGCTCAACCAAACAAGCCCAAATAATCAACCCTCAGCAGTTGTTATGAGGTGTGCTGTGTTTGCTAGTGTTCTTCCATCATGGTTAAATATCTCCACGTTGGTCTTATCTCATGAAAGGACATTGTTCCACAAGTGTTGCGTTTTGCTCAGTTGGAACTTTGCAAACTTAAACTGTACAAATGTCTCATTTATTGGTTTATTTGTTTAAGAGAAGATACTTTTTCCTGGCAAACAAAGAATGCTTGTTCAGTCATTTTGTTATTGTGTTATCAAAAACTTAGCATTGCATGATCAGGCCTTGGAGTGAGCTTTCTGGGAGGTCCACTCCATGGAAGATTGGGAACTGTCTTTGATGCTTTCATCTTGGGAATATAATCAACATGTCAGCTATTTGAACACACATGAAACAACTCCAGCGATTTAAAAAAAAAAAAAAAAATGTTTTGGTTGTTAATTGAATAGTTTTTTATTGACATATTTTTTATTTTCTATTCATTTCCTAGAATTTAATTTGCCATTACTTCTTTTGAGCAAATTAATTATGGAAATGTTGCCACATAGAATTCTAGTATTATCTACAGTTCACTGTTGCACTTTATCTTTTTACAAAATAAATAGCGCAAATTGTGCATAATATTTGGAATTGATGCCCTTTGTCAACTGAACAGTTGTGAACAAACTTTATCCTGCCTAACTGACTTTCACATTCTCTTATTACATGCCACCTTGTGATTCCAGGTCATCTTGTAAGCTGTCATAGAAAAATGCTTTGCAGCAAAACTTGATATCAAAAGTATCCTAAATGCTTCATGTGTTAACTACCATGTTGTAGTAACAACCCCCACTTCCACCACACACAAACACACACACAAAAGTTGAGGCTTCTGATCTTTTTTTGCTTTAACCCCTGGATATATATATATAATAAGCTTTGTTATTGTTTGACCATGGGGTCATACTCCTTCATGGATTGCTTCTCTAAAATCATTGCTGATGGTTTTCCTTATTGGCATTAAGTTAATGCTACATCCTGCATAATCCAGATCAGCAACATCTGACTGCTGCTTAATTCCTATGGAAGCAATATTTGTATACTGAAGGTTGTAGTAAGAGTGTGGTAAGGGTGGAGTTTGTCATTTAACCTACCCCCCCCCTAAGCATTTTGTGCTAGCCTTTGTCAAATAAATGACACGAAGTAATATCTCTTGTGTTGCTGTGCATCTGGGATTGCATTTACCTAATGGTAAGATGTGATATGGATCATGTTTGTTTTTAATTTTTATTTTGATCCAGCTGTTGAATCAGTCTCTTATATTTTATGTAATTTCTGAAGCATCTATGTAATTATTTCTGCATGCAGCCGTGCTAAGGATGTGGTCGCAGCAGCCCGGCCTCCTGTGCGGTTTTTCTCTGCTGATGCCCCGGTAGTGGACCTCTACTTGGGTCAATTAGATCAGGTGAGATTTGATGCAGAACATTGTGTAACGGGTCAGGTATTAAGTATGATGTACTTCACAGAATGTTTAAGATTGCTAAAGTTTCATAAAGTACGTTAAGTTTCAAAACACCCTGACTGAGTTCAAGCTGTTGCCTGACTCTCTTTGTCTTTATATTTCTGAAGCTGCATGAGTCCCGTGCTCAGAAGTTTGTTAAAAATCATAATATGTTTTCATTTCCAGGTAGAGCGTCTCAGGAGCATGGCTGAGGTGTCTCTCATTTTCTTCTACGCGCCGTGGTGTGCACACTCTATGGCTGCCCGGCAAGAGTTGCAACAGGTGGCTAAGAAGCTGGCTAAACAGGTACAGAACAACTGCAGTCGTAACCGCTACCCTTGAAGATTGTTTAAATACCAAATAGAAACTTTTAGTGAAACTCTACTGGACAATCACTAAGTCAGCAACATGAAACTAGAACTTTTTCTTACATAAATAGGGTTTTTTTTTATACTAAATTCCCTGTATTTTTAGGGAGAACGTGTATACATTGTAACCAGAGGTCACAGTAAGAATGTAGAATTAAATGGGGGAATTTATTTTCAAAAGTTATATTATAATCACAAATTCAGCATAATCCTTCAACAAGCAATGAAAAGACCTTAGCGAGAATGTATCTGACTGCTGGGATGTAAATTCAAGGGCACTAATTTTAAGAACCTCTTTGTTAGCCAAATGAGACAGAATAAAACCTGATCTCACATGACTGCGAAGGTTGACACAACATGGCCTGCTTCCTGTCTTTCTTCAGTGTCTTTCTGTGTCTCCTAAAACACAATCACAGGTGCAGTTTGTGGCTGTTAACTGCTGGTGGAGTCACGGTAAATGCAGGAGGCAAAACCGCTTCTATCAGTACCCCATCATCCATCTGTTTTACAGACGGTAAGAAAGAGCCATTTGGATTTTAAGTAAATATGAAGGTTCAAAATATCTTTTAAGAAGAAGTTTAGAAAGATCAAATGGCAATTTTATCAGATGTTTATTTACAGCCTCAATAAATGATTGCAATAAGGTGGCATGATATGGAAAACTGGGTGAGAGTACTTTGACTTTTCTTTTTTTGTTCCAGACTGTATGAAACCAAGGTTTTTTTTTCCTCATCAACCTCATTTTTTGTTTAGATGCATCAATCATTTTGCTTTTGAGACCTACAACATGAAGTGATTCAGCTGTTCATTTGGCAGTCATGTCTTAGGAGGAGACTAAGAGCAGGCTGGCCCAGTACCTCTTCTTCCTCACTCATGTCTTTGTAATGGGAGAATTTTATGACCAAGATGGTTGTTGCATCATACAAATACACATACTGATACAGTGGATAGTAACAGTAGTGCAACACAAACAAAAAATGTATTCTGCACAGGGAATATTAAAAGTATAATATAAAGTATAATAAAAGAAGTTGGAATAAAGTGAAATACAATGCAATAAATCAAAATTAAGGCAATAATTCCTGCATATTTTTTACAGGATGTGTATTTTCTGTGCTATCTAGGCTTTTCTGAATTGAATTTGTATTCTTTCTTATGTAAATACTGTTCATCACAGACATTCACATATTCAGGAAAGCTGCTCCTCCTACTGAAAACGTGCTACCAGGAGTGTGTTTTTTTTTTTTTTTTTTAAACTTTTAATGATTTATATTCTCAGTGTATCTTAATGATTGTTGTTTAGGGATTTAATGATGAAAAATAGCTTCTCTTATGTGGTACACACCTGATAAGTCTGCTGCATGTTGCTTGTTTGTGTTTCTGTAGCTTTGGGCCAATAGAATACAGAGGCCCGTTTGTGGCTCCATATGTGGAGAGTTTTATCCTCCGAGTCATCACACCACTGACCTACCTCCCATCAAGAGCACACCTTGAAGAGTTCCTCTCCTATCATGAGGTATTGGTCAGCTTTACATAATAAGATGGAGATTTGGAAAAGTAAAGTTTATTTATTAGTCTCTTTGTTGGATGACGACAGACCTTTAGGGCCACTCATAAATGTATGCATTGTTTCTGTGTTTACATGGATGGATTCTTTGACCAAAGCCTAATTTTCTGTATTGGGTGACTGTCTGTTATATATTCTCAGCCTCGTGTGGTGGGTTTCTTCCAGTTCAATTCCTCTCCACAGCCACCAGGGTACATCACATACCTGTCCTCTGCCTTGCAGGCCCTGAGAAGGGGTAAGAAGTAACTAAGTAGTCTTAGGCTAGGAGATTTTTCACTTTAAAAATTTTTATTATGTTTGATACGACTGTAATGGAATTAAATGAATGCCAGTGGGGCTCCTGTTGTTGCAAAAAGCGCTGATGTTTGGAACAGAAAGAATTATGGGCTACTTCAAGGTTATTTCTTTCCTTATCATCTTAACAAAAGTGCTGTCACTGAGAATAGGGAAAATACAGAAAGTTTGTAGTCTTTCTTTCACATTCTCTGTTTCATGGTGCAGATTTCCATGGTGTTGTCGGTTTCGGAATTGTGACTAGCAAGCATGTGGCAGAGGCCATCTCAGTTAGAGAGGATGAAACCGTTTACCTGCACAGAAGATTTAATTCCTCTTTGGTAAGAACCACTACAAGGTCACGGTGGACAGGATTTAAAGAAGTAAAGCATTGTATGATGAAATTGTGAATGATTTTACACTGGGATCCCACATGTTTGAATCCCGTCCCACCAGATTTTCCCTCGAAAGGAGCGTAACTTTACCTCAGAGGCCATCTGCAGCTGGGTGTTCGAACACCAAGAGACTGTGCTGCAGTGGCTGCAGCCCCCAGGAACAAAGTCCCGTTTATTGGAACATGAGCTGTCGAAAGGCCCAGCACTGCTGCTGTTCCTGCCACACAATCCACTGGGGTCTGAACCCAGTTCAATGCTACAGCAGGTGATGGATGCAATGTGTTCTTTTAGTGATGGCGATGCTTCAGTCTGTAACACTTGGGTATGCTGCACAGCTCTGCTTTTAGTCTTTTTCTTTTTTTTTTTTTGTTCACATTATTTTCTCCAAAGGCATTATTTGTAAATATATTTATTCAGATGACACCCAGCATTGTATTGCAAAAACTGCCGTTAGGGTTGCTCTCATTAACTTCCTTTAGCAACATTAAAGAAGAGCTCATGCTATTCGTCCATCAGCGTTCAGATCATCTTTAGTTTCATTGTCAGTTTCTCTTTGACATTGCATCAATCTGGATCCTGTTTCCTTTTATCATCAAATCTGATGTTCAAGTGAAAAAAGTTAAATCTGGGACTTTTAGATTTTATTTTTTTATGTAATATTCTTGCCCCTTTTCAGAGAGGTATTTTATTTTTGCTTTATTAAAAATTGAGGAGACATAATCCACTTTTTTATTTTATTTTATTGTTTTTTAGATACTTTTAACAGGAAATTTCCAGATCAGATCAGATCAACTGTGACTGGCCTATTTCCTTCCCTGGGAAATTATTATTATTATATATTAATGAATAGTGGCAAAATCTGCCATAACCTTTTTTTTTTTTTTTTTGTCTCTTTTAGTATGCAATTTATCTTGCATTGCTGTCTTGAAATTTTGGGGAACTCACGAGATGCGCTAACAATGTAAACAAAACTGTTAGAAGAAGTTGGACAGGAACTGCCAGTTGCTTTGTGTTGATAAGCTCCAGTTGAGTACATGTACATAAAGAGTACATGTGTGTGCAGAATAGGTAGCATGCATATTGATCAGCTTTGCTTCTTCATACTTTTCCTTACTTTCAGAAATTGTCTGTGGATTATAAAATTGGTGTATTTTTATTCCTGTCTTGTCTAGTGAAGCATTGTGAAACTCCTAATTTCAGCACATAAGAATCCTCTCTTTTTCAGTTTTTTTTTTTTTTATTTTATTTTTCAAATTGTCTTTTAGGTTGCGGATATTGCTGTGCGGTATCATTCCTGTGACCACTCCAGATGGGATAGTAGCTCCGCCTCCCACTCACTCTGCTGCCAGTCAGTTCTTCTTCCAGATTCAAGTACAAATGTGTGTGAGGTGTGCCTCAACTTGTCCCGGCCAAGCCCCCCCATGTCCTCTGGTCACTGCTTGTTCCCCTTTATGACGCAACAGGCAGACGTGTTTCACACATATCTCAGAAACTGCTGTCTCCAACAACTACCTTCTCTCGTCTCCATAAAAACTGCAACCTCAATGGGCTGTAGTAATTTTCTGAACAGCTACAGTCCTTTTAGTCAATTCAGTGCCTGCTGCAGAAAAATTGAACTTCAGTTTAATGAATCTCAAGCCAAAGAGGAGTCAGACATTCAAAGAGCTCACCTTATGCCTACTTACTCTTTGACCCCTCCATCTTCCACCCCGCAGCTGAACAGAGATGGCATCACAGGGCTAAGGTGTCAAACCAACAGGACACTCAGGTTTTATGTGCTGGATGTTGCTCTCAACTGGCCTCTGGCTGTGAGACTTGGAGCATCAAGCAACAGAAGTGCTTTTCAGCACCAGGAGGTTTCTTCACAAGGTGTTGAGAGCTGCGACGGTTCGTTTGCAGCTATTGTGAACTTGAAAGATGAGGTTCATTATGTTCTTCATCGCAGCCCAGCAGCAACACTGACAGAGTCTCTGGGTAAGACAAACAATAAAAATCATTTTTGTCACTCTTTAAGCAGGAGTAACTGAAGTGCAATAAAAGTTACATGATAAGAAATTTGTAATATGTTTGAGAAAGAGCCTTGAAAGGACTTGGTTTGCTTTTTCTATTGATATTACTCTACCATTAGTTTTAGATTAGTAGCATTTTTACTGATGCTTTTTGGCTGCAAGTATTAAAAAAAAAAATCCTTTCTACCAAGTTATGAAGGTTCCCTTTTTCTTTTGGCATAAAATCAAAATACACCTGCATAGGTCCTTTAACATTTTGCTGAATATGTAAATCTGTTACATCATTCTCAATAGATGCTTGTGTTAATAGTGCATCAAGTCTGTTAAGTTCCTGCTGCAAATATGAATCATTCAGAGAATTAGCAGTTTTCAGATTCCAATATTTGTTTTAAATAGCAGCGAAGAAATAGTAGCAATGCATCTATGAGCCACAACATTAAAGCTACTGAGCAGTAAAATGAGTGGGAAAAGAGCAGCGTGCTGGTATTCAGTAGCAGATGAGGTCGACAGCAGTGGCAACACAGCGGCTGTAGATACTATATTTACTATGACTGAGTTGGGTCAAATTTGTGCCATATTGAATATCGCCTGAAAAGCCATTTTGTTTTTAAGTGTTGTGTGTATGTGCGTGTGTGTTTCATGATAAAGAGGCCTTCATCAGGAACTTCAGTTCTCCACACAGCTTCTTGCAGAGACACTTGGTTGGAGAGGAGGACAGGAAGGGAAGTGAAGAGGAAGCCAAGCATCCAGATGAAGACCAGTCCTCTCTTCCACCGCGCCTCATCACAGAGCTGACCACTTCCTCTTTCCTGTCCTCTGTCATGGACCTTCAAAAGGTGATTACTAATACTCTGGATTTGTCTCTTTCTGGCCTCTACACCCTCAGCATTTCCATTCTCTATTTGTGCCATTTCTTTCCAGATTCTTCTGAAAATAGTTAAGTACTCCCTAACAAATTGCTGGTCCTAGTCTTTTTTTTTTTTTCTTCTTGCTTTGCCCCAAATGCTATTATTGATGAACACATTGAAGAAAATCTAAAACGCATGGTGAAGATGAAATGAAAATTCTTAGTTTGAGCCATGTCTGGTGTTTGAAACCTTGACAGGTATAGATTAGGATCATAGAGTTAAACTACAAAGGTGGCGTATTTGTGTATTTGTGTTTAGGACGTGCTGCTATTCTACTACACTCAGTGGTGTGGGTTCTGTTCTGCTCTCAACCACGTCATCATTCAGCTGGCAAGGTTATTACATGGAAACAGCACCATTACCGTGGCCAGGTACAGATTGTGTTTCTGACTGCATTTCAATATACAACTGTAGTTTAACAATAATCAAAATATACCCTCATTAAGACATTTGTATCAGTTCTATGTCACTGTTTTTTAAAAAAAAAAAAAAATGTCTCAACGTTTTTTTTGTGTTCAGGGTGAATGTGGCACGTAATGATCTTCCCTGGGAATTTATGGTGGATCACGTTCCTTCAATACTTCTGTTTCCCAGATACAGGTGAGAATAATTAGAGTGATCCCAAAAATATGCACTTTCATTAACTTAACAAAACACAATATGCAAAGCTAAAGATGATTATAACTCTCAGCTGTGACAGTTGTAAGCTGATAACATTTCTAAATGATTTAAGTGTTGTTTTATTTTTTTTTCAAATATCAGCTGCTTGTTCATTCCTTGTGTGAAATTATCAGCTCAGCAGGGTTTTGGTAATAGTAGTTTCAGTGGGCCGGCTGAAGTCTCACTTGCTTAGAGTGGTTTTTGGAGTTTACAGTTCAGCCCAGTGTTAAAGCCTGACTGTCTCATGTCTACGTCATACCTGTAGTGTGCTTTTGGTTTCCAACCTGCAAATCAATCTCAACCTATGTTTGTTACAATGCTGCAATCGTGTCCTAGTTAGAGCATTTTAAATATGACCCTGATCCTCACACTGTTCCTCACAACCAATAGCTATTTCTCAGTGAGTAACTGTGTGCTCTGTCATACACGTGTCATTAAGAAGTCCAGTGTTGGTACAAAAAGAAATCTGTGTACATGCAAAATCCTTAAATACATACAATTGTGTTCTTTGGGTTGTTTAGAAAAGTGAAACCTGATGACCCTTGAGTTTTGCATTTAGTTTTTTGCATGGAATCAAGTTCAGTATTCCAGTCCAGCTTTTGCTGACCTGGATTCACAGTCATCTCTCTGTAAAGGGCTACAATCTCTTCAGACTATAGAACAATTTCCATCCATCTTTGTTGATGTTCGTTCATTCATTCATTTTTCCTTTAAACTCCTGACATATAAAACCTTACAGTTGGGGGGGGGATTTACAGAGTTTTACCTTCTTAAATTAAAAAGAGGACATTATTGTTAATCAAATTAAACATGATGGAAGAAGAATAATTAATTTAAAGTGGGGAAAAAAAAAACAAGAAAAAAATTGGTTTGTCATGTTTGTGTTTCCTGTTTCTTCTCTTTAAGAAAACATCTTAGCGTGAAGTATCCTGATGACCTTCCAATCACACTGCCCAACCTCCTTCAGTTCATCCTGCAGCACTCCGGCTCTGCACATAATGCAGACAAACCATCTACTGAAGCTCAGGAGCCAGGGCCCAGTGCCATCCTCCACAAAGAATTTCTGGCACTCCAACGTGAAGTTCAATCACTGCATCATGCCCGTGAACGTCTTTCCCAACAGCTGGCGCAACTCTGGCGTGACAACCGACGGCTGAAATTCGGGCTTCGCAGCAGAGAAGAAAGTCTGGAAGCGCAGCACCGGGAGAAAAGCCGGCAGCTCAGGGAGGCGGTGAGGCGTCTGCAGGAGTTGGCAGACACTTCTGAAACCCTGCTGAACGAGAACACACTGCTCAGGGTCCTGTTGAGGGCGCTGAAGGACAGGACAGAGGCTCAAGAGCAGGCTGGGGTGGAGAAAAAAGAGCCAGAACAGAAAAGAGGTAATTTGGCCTCCTGAGTACAAGTCTGCAGGGAATAATACAAAGAAGAGGAGGAAACTGGGCCAAGAAATGAAGGAAGACCAGAACTGGAGGGGAAAAAGAAAAGCTGTGATTAGACATGAGAAGTGGTGAGACAGGAGGATTATGAGGTTTGTGGAGGAGCTCATATAAAAATCCAGTAAATGTAAAAGGCAGTAAATGTCCTCTTGAGAGAAAAGCAGGATACAATGGTCATATGTCTTTAAGGTTTATCTTTGTCAGGACTCTTAAAGGAAATGCTCAAAAGAAAAGGTGGATAATAGATGTAGGGAAAGGCAGAATATTACAAAGTGCTTTGAGCTTTTCCACTGTTAGAAACACGAGTTTGGGATTTCACTCCTAACTGTGACATTGAAACTTCTCAATTCTAAGGTGAAGTTGGTTTAAGGGCGAAGAAGACTTCAAAGCTAAATTAAACTTCCCTTTATTACTTATTTTATTAAGTCATCTTACGCCAGCCTCAAAGTCAAACTAATAAAGACTCGGAAAGAAAAAAAAAGATTGAAATATCTTGTAGCCAGTGACTATGGCTCAGATAGTTGATAGACAATAATTTGTAATCTGTTTGTCCGGTGCTGATTCCACTGGTGCACTACAGTTTTGTTATGGTCACTACTCTGATAATTCCAGTTGTTTCTTCTGAACGTTCATACAAAAAGCTGTGCCATAAAAAGAAAGCTGCACTCATTTTGCTTGTGGAAGTGTCTTGTTTTGGAAGGTGAAATAGAGCTGTTTGATGTGAGCGTACTAACTGAGGAAGTGTTAAGGAAATGGACATTATACTTAAAAATGAGGGAACTGTAGAACAGAACAGAGGTTCTTGGTCTTCTTGCCACTAAGGTGAATGAAGCTTTAGGTTTTTTTTTTTTTTGTTTTTTGTTTTTTTTTTTATTAAGAGCATCTGGTTTGTATTCATCCATTGCCCAAGGATCAAATGTATGTTAATGTTTTATTTTGGTATCTGTTTCTTTTTTGCATTCTGCATTTTCCTCTTAAATTCCTGGAATTCTGCTCCAAAAGTAGCTAAGAATTGATTGGTATTTTGTGAAGTTGGATACATTGTGTATCCACTTGTTCATGGGCAACATTTTTTATGAATATGAGTTGAATTGCATTTGTACTTTATTTTTTAGCTGCATTGAAATCTGTTTGTGTTTCATTTTGATAAAAGAATGAAGCAAGACATTTCTGTGTTATAAAATTCTTTCAAATCTAAGCTTTCTAAAAAAAAATTCAAAAAAGAAAATCCTTTTAATGAGTACCAATCTCCACAGGCCTTCCTTGTAATTTGAAGCTTGACTTTCCTGGAAAAGACTAATGAAGCTGAGAAATGGCACCTGCTCACATGCTACAGTGAGCTTATGAGAAGAAAAAATAACTTTATTGGAGGGTTTGTTTATGGGATAGCTACACTGATTTATTTTTACAGTTTTCATGGAGTCACTAGAATATTTCTATGTAACTATTCAGGTATTAAGAATGAGATGCTGCAATTGTTTACATGTGAAATATTGCACCTGTTTTTACTGATTAAAAAAAACTTTTCATCTTAACGTTTTGGGTCATGTATTACACTGGGCCGGTGGCTTTTGATCACCTGACTTAAGTTACTGAGCTTCGTTCATTTATTTTGACAGTTGTCATTGTTTACCAGTTGATAATTTGTCTAATCCCACGTCTTTGTGTTTAAATTTGAATAGATTCAAATAAAACTTTTACCTTGCATCCACCAGTCACAATATTCAATGATACCTGTTCAAGTACTCAGTGATGCAAATAAATAAATAATCAGCCACGTTCAAGAAGAAGAAAGGTGAGCGAATAGATTTTGAATATGGCATGGCTTGGCTCCAACAGACTTGAATACTTTAGAAACTGCTGATCTGGGATTTTCATGCACAGCCATCTATAGGATTTACAGCAAATGATCTAAATAAAAAAGTAACTATCTGATGAGCTGCAGTTTTCTGTGCAAAAATGCCTTGATAGCAGAGGTTGCAGGGAATAAACTGGACATGATTGAGGTATTAGCCATCAGCTAAGGTATGCAGCAGACTGACTGTCTCATCACATCTTGAGCAGATAAGCTGCAGTGGCAGAATATTTTACTGGATGCCATTCCTTTCAGCCAATAACAGGAAACTGAAGCTGCAGTTTGCACTAATTTGCCAAAATTGGGCAAAAGAAGATTAGAAAAACTTGGTCTGGTGAATTTTGGTTAGAATGTTGGCAAAAATTACATGAAAGCATGGCATGGGAGATATTTTCTAGGCATGCTTTGGGCCTCTTGTTTCCAGCTGAGTAATGCTACAGACCTACCTAAGTGTTGCTGCTGACCATGTTTATTCCTTCATGACCACAATCTTTCAAATTATCCCAAACATATCACTGTGATAACTGGACCCAAATGGTGTCAACAGTCACCAGGTCTCAATCCAACAGAGCACTTTTGTGATTTGATTTAACCAGGAGATTTACATCATTAATGTGCAGCTGACAAATCTGCAGCAACTGTGCGATGTTACAGTATCATGTCAGCGTGGACCAAGATCTATGAGGACCGTTTCCTGGACCTTGTTAAATCCTTGCCATGAAGAATGAAGACAGCTTCAAAGGAAAACAATAAAATTGCTAGAATCTGGGATGTGTGTCAGGATCAGATACTGACATATATTTATGCTGTGTTGAAAAGACTGAGGGGATCTGAGTGTGACTGTAGCACTGCTGTGCCCACTGAAGAGTTAAATGCCACATCTAATTTGAAGAAGCAGAAACATGTGCCACTAATTTCACCCTGACAGGAGCGTTATTCATCTCCACTCGGTGTCATGCTTGGAAACAAATACCTTATATGTGGATTTTTCTACATCTCACAAACACCAGCTGCAAAATATTTTTTCCTAACATTAGTTTACAACAAACAAAAATCAAACAAATAGTAAAACACAGATGGTTGGTTTAGAAATGGAGTCACAGTCACATTTAACATGTCAGTTTGAGAATCACTAAAGGCAGTAATGTAGTGTGTGCCTGAGCAGTGGTCAGGGACTGGGCCAGGGAGGGCTGAATTTAAATAAATAATTAGATGAATAAACAAAAATGTGCTCTGGGTATAGGTTGGGTGGGCAAATGTTCTCACAGACAATCTCATGACTTCCAGAGAAGCAGTAAGTCTTGGAGGAAAGGTGTGGCCCTGGACATATTTTCTCACTGTGAGGATACGGTCCACTCTGAAGCCACACATTTATACGACACAAACTGACTGTGAGTACCGATTCTACTTACTTTTGACTGATCTGTAAAAATTATGCTAGTATCATTTAGGTTTAAATGGTTATTTTCTTGAATAGTTGTCCCCATTAGGCGGGTATTTGTTTGCAATGATGCTCAATCTGTATACACCGTACATCTCCAACGCTGACAAAAACAGTATCTGTAATATGTAATGATGACAAGTCTCTGATATATTGTCTTAGTAAATTTATTATCAGCTTAAATGATTATCAAAAATTGTACAAATAAAGCCCTAGACTAACTGAATGTAATCAGATAGCGGTTCAAATCATAGGCTAGATTACTTCTAATATGTCTAGAAAATAGTCAAAGTCCATCACAAACATGCAATTTTAATATCTTATCTTTATGTTTTTACTTTGTATTTCCTTTTATCGTTGATCACAGGAATAATGTCAAATACACAGGTGCCCACTGGTGAGTCTATACAGTCTCTGATACTTTTTACATTTATAGTCAAGACGAAAGTGTTGCAACCCAGCTCTAATTTCCTGCAACTTTATTGAAAACCAAATGCTCTTCATTCTCCTTTTACCTCCTTTACTTTCATGTAGTGATGGTCAGGCCATTAGACAACAATCCAGCTCAGATTACTTGTCCCAAGTGCCATCAGACAGTCCTCTCCAAGGTGGATTACTCCAGTGGTTTACTCACCTACCTTTGTTGTGGAGGACTCTTCCTCTTTGGGTAAGTGAAAACTCTATCACTTATTTAACTGTATTTACAGATATGGCTGCAGTAAAGTATCACAGAGTGTAATTTAAAAAAGGGGAGGCTGTATATCATGAACCGAGTAAAGAATTTCCTGTACTATTAAAAACGGTACAGGAGTGTGAACTGGTCACTGGTCTGTTACAGGGCCACACAAAGAGAAACAACTTAACCTGCTTCAGATCAGTTCTGCTTATTTTACACATCTGAAGAACTTTGAGGGAAAATTAGATAATGCTCCAGGTGGACTCATCAGCATTTTAAATAATTCCACCAGAACTAATAAACCCCAAAATGCCAATAAGAATCCAATCAGTCCTGCTGGAATATTTGACTGACGATTCATGCTGATGTACTTCTGTAAAGTAGCTCCCGACTGATTCTAAAATCGAAAGATATTAAGAAAAAAACAAAAACAAAACCAAAGAAAACCAAAATAAACAATTACACATCCATCAAAAATAATTATACTATTTTCATTTGTAATTACAAATGCATGGGGACTTGATGTTTTTATTTTTCATGGTCAGATGTGATCAGGTGATCATAACAGTATCTGCTGTCCTTCACAGCTGTGTTTTTGGATGCTGCCTCATCCCGTTCTGTGTGAACAGCCTGAAAGATGCGACGCACACCTGTCCCACCTGCAAGACCGTACTTGGAGTGTATAAACGCTTGTGAGCGATATTACAACTGCAAAGATTATTAATCAGTTACGTTAGTCAAAACGAAGTTAATTTACAATCCACTGAGCATTTTAGTCATTTATTAAAATAAAACAAATTGCTGTTTTCATGCTTCTTAAATGAATTTCATGCTTTTCTTTGTTGGACATGATAGATCGAAGGCCCTTTTTTTAAGTCCTGGCATGATCAGGATATGAACTGATTAAAACCCAGTGTACCCAGTGAACTGAACAAAATGAACTGAATACATTTGTTTCTTATATTACCACACAGAGGACATGATGTGCCCCCCCAACCGGTGGGTGGGTGGGGGATACATCGTGTCATCTGATTGACACGATTCCCTCCTGTGAATACAAATAAACTGACAGCGGCTGATGATATTCAGTGTGGATTTATTATGAATCACATGCAGCATAATCAGTGTAAGTTTGCTTCAAGAAAGCTAAAACAGAGTTAAAGCCAACACCTGAAACCAAGAAAATCAGTTTTCTTTAAACTGTTACAGTTTCAGTTTTTATCAGTATGACCTTCATCAATCACTTTAAAGGTGATTTAATATATTTAATTTTACAATAACTGATGTTTATATGTAGCCAAAGTCGCAAATTAGTAGGTAAACATACACACGTGGACAAAATTGTTGGTACCCCTCAGTTAAAGAAGGAAAAACCCACAATTCTCACTGAAATCACTTGAAACTTACAAAAGTAACAATAAATAAAAATTTATTGAAAATCAAATAATCAAAATCAGCCATCACTTTTGAATTGTTGATTAACATAATTATTTAAAAAAACAAACTAATGAAATAGGGCTGGACAAAAATGATGGTACCCATAACTTAATATTTTGTTGCACAACCTTTTGAGGCAATCACTGCAATTAAACGATTTCTGTATTTGTCAATGAGCGTTCTGCAGCTGTCAACAGGTATTTTGGCCCACTCCTCATGAGAAAACTGCTCCAGTTGTCTCAGGTTTGATGGGTGTCTTCTCCAAATGGCATGTTTCAGCTCCTTCCACAGATGTTCAATGGGATTCAGATCTGGGCTCATGGAAGGCCACTTTAGAATAGTCCAACGCTTTTCTCTCAGCCATTCTTGGGTGTTTTTGGCTGTGTGTTTTGGATCGTTGACCTGTTGGAAGACCCATGACCTGCGACTGAGACCAAGCTTTCTGACACTAGGCAGCACATTTCTCTCCAGAATGCCTTGATAGTCTTCAGATTTCATTTTACCTTGCACACATTCAAGACACCCTGTGCCAGATGCAGCAAAGCAGCCCCAAAACATTACTGAGCCTCCTCCATGTTTCACCGTAGGGACAGTGTTCTTTTCTTCGTAGCTTGGTTTTTGAGTCTATGAACTAGAGTTGATGTGCTACCAAAAAGCTCCAGTTTGGTCTCATCTATCCAAAGGACATTCTCCCAGAAGCTTTGTGGCTTGTCAACATGCATTTTTGCAAATTCCAGTTCGCTTTTTATGATTTTTTTCAGCAGTGGTGTCGTCTCCCATGAAGTCCACTTTGGCTCAAACAACGACGAATGGTGCGATCTGACACTGATGTACCTTGGCCTTGGAGTTCACCTTTAATTTCTTTGGAGGTTGTTCTGGGCTCTTTGGATACAATTCGAACGATCCGTCTCTTCAATTTGTCATCAATTTTCCTCTTGCGGCCACATCCAGGGAGGTTGGCTACTGTCCCGTGGGTCTTGAACTTCTGAATAATATGAGCCACTGTTGTCACAGGAACTTCAAGCTGTTTAGGGATGGTCTTATAGCCTTTACCTTTAAGAGTTTGTCTATAATTTTTTTTCGGATGTCCTGGGACAATTCTCTCCTTCGCTTTCTGTTGTCCATGTTCAGTGTGGTACACACCTTTTCACCAAACAGCAAAGTGACTACTTGTCTGCCTTTAAATAGGCAGACTGACTGATTATGAGTTTGAAAACACCTGTGATGTCAATTAAAGGACACACCTGAGTTAATCATGTCACTCTGGTCAAATAGTTTTCAATCTTTTATAGAGGTACCATCATTTTTGTCCAGCCCTATTTCATTAGTTTGTTTTTTTAAATAATTATGTTAATCAACAATTTAAAAGTGATGGCTGATTTTGATTATTTGATTTTCAATAAATTTTTATTTATTGTTACTTTTGTAAGTTTCAAGTGATTTCAGTGAGAATTGTGGGTTTTTCCTTCTTTAACTGAGGGGTACCAACAATTTTGTCCACGTGTGTATGTTCAAGTGATCTCTGGCTCTGGACTCCTCAAACTCAGTGTCACATAGTTTTCTTTCTACATTTGTGACATTTATTTATATATTCATCTGCTACAGACACCACAGTCCCAAAAACACAAGCAGTTAGTTGTTTTTTGGATCAGATTTCTTCAGAAGCATCTGAAACCTTTCTTGTTTACTTCTAAGTGTACCTTTTCCTTTCCATATTCCAGTTGATATAAATCACATTTGCTGTATCCCCATTGATGCCTAAATTAAAAGTGAAATATAGAGTGATTGTCTGACTGTCCTAAACAACATATTTAAACACATTAACAAGAGGTTTATTTGTAAAAATAAATAAATAAAAAATAAAGTGATGTACTGCAAGTTTGGAGCCAGAGAATCCATAATGATTTTTAAAACTGTGAATAATGCCATTCTGTCCTGGTGACATCAGAAGATTCATGTATAGAATGAAAGTACCAGAAAAGAAAAAAATATTAGACCAGTAGTATGTATATATGATATCTAAAACAACTTATAAAAAGGTTTCAGAGCAAGCAAACAGAAAGATGATGTAATCAAGAACAATGTTTATGTACAGGGTTTGACCTGAGACTCATTTTAATGCTTGCAGCGTATGATGTGGTTTTCAACCCGCCTGACGTTCAATTCCCCGTTAGTTGCATCAGGACTGACTGAAAGACAGTTGACAGAGGTCACTGATAAATTCAATAAAGCCAGAATACAGAAAAAAGCACTGTATAGAGGCATGCAGACGATATGGTCTTGTCTGCGCAGGCAAAAACTCTTGGAATCCATAGGGAAATTAGGTCTTATTTCTTTGATTTTCTGCTTGTGTTGTCAGTTCTGATGATGCAGAGCTTGAACTGACAGAGTCAGGCAGGAAAGCTCCAACTCAGTTTAAACTGTAACTGCACATAAAATATTTCCTTCATAGTAAACAAAACAATATCTTTATCATCATTTCCTTCAATTAGTCATAAATAAAAGCATTATTTCACCCTGTTACCCAATTATCAATTTCTGGATAGCAAATGACTATATTCAGCCACGTGATTCTTTACATTGTGATCTGCTGAGAGGTGAGGAGGAGTCCGATGAAAACCAGGAAGAGGAGGCTGGCGTCTGCTTGGATGCGGGCACTGTTACCTAGAATATAAACACATGCACGCTTTAGAGACTGGCCACACGATACTTTACGCCCTCCACTTAATCTTCTCCTTAAGGGAACATTAAAGGTGGACTTCAATTGCTCTTTTTTATATCATCATTAAAAAATTAAACAGGTGAGCAGTGAGCAGTTTTCCATGTAAACTATGTACAGTTGGCAAAAGACCCAAACAACCAACAGGAGGTAGGGGTTGATTCATGATTTACATGCAAATTTGAGAGTTTCTCAAAATAGATGTCCCAGCAGCAGCTCACAAGCCTTAAACTCCCCACCAGCTACTTAGAAATGAAGAAAGCTTTTCGGTATTATTACTATTAAGGTATTGTGCAGTGCAAGTCAGTTCTTGTTACTGTCATCTAAGCAGTTGTTCCCTGAATATTGGTTTAACACCGCACAGCTCATTTAGGACTCACCTGTGGAGCCAGACCCAACCGTAGTTGCTGTTGATGAGGTCGATGCCGCTGGAGTAGAACCTGTAGCACCTTGAGTACTTGAAGTATTAGAGCTGCTGGTCACTGTTGGGTCAGCCCTGCCTCCGAGAAGACCCACTTCCAACTTGTCAAGCTCTGACTGATATTGTCTGCTGATCCAGTTTTGTACCAGCGTTTGGTTTTCGTAAGACTTCAGATCTGGCAGGTTGGAGCCAAGGAGATCTCTAACCTCACTGACAGTCAGATCCTAGATAAAGAAAATAAAACAAGCAGGATATAGAAAAAAAAAATGTTCCAAAGTTATAACAAAGCATGCAGCAAGTGACGTCATTTCCAGAGGCTGGGATGGTGCGTAAAACATGGATTAAAAACAGACAATCACAAGACTGACCAGTACAACACTCTCATTCAGACTGGTGAAGGTGGGCAGGTCCATGTTAACATTGGAGGCTGCCAAACTGCGGATATAGGAAGCATTTGCACCTCCTGCAGGACAAAAAAAAAAAAAAAAAAGAAACAAACAGCGCATTTACTATCAACTGTGCTGCTGAAAAGAAAGCTTTTTTTTTGCCATGTAGTGAAGCTGTGTGTTTGTGTCTGTTTGCTTACCAATGTACGGTTGAGTGAGCTGGTAAGAAGAAACAGAGACAGTTGAGCGAGTGGTGCTGCTAAATGCTTGACTGGCGATGTTGAACAACTCTTTCTGTTTCTCGCTGGTGCAGCTGGATACGTTCAATGCATCAGCATCTCTGCATGAGACACAGACAATGTGAGAGAAATGAAAAAAAAAAGTTAATGTGTAATTTATCAATATGGAACTTACTTTTAAATATATCACTAAACTGTGTGCTGTTTTCAGTGTATCATACTTATGACATCGAACAGAGAAATATTTTCAGTCAGGTCGCTGTTATTTCTGTTTGTTTATTGCCTTTTACTGTGAGGTCAAAAGATCCTGGAAAGCATTCATGAATGTATGATAACTTGTCATCATCTTTCTGTTATTTGCCAACTATTGTTTTTTGGAAGATACATTAGTATACCGAAGCTGTAAACTCTTCATCACCTCTGGAATAAATAAATAACATTATTCTTTGTTCTCACACTGCAGGACAGTGCATTTGACACTCAGTTAACAGACAAATGTTCTGATGTCTTGCTTCAGAGCTCACTTTGTGTGATTTAGATGTCATTTTTCTCTTAAAGGTGGGAAGTCATCTTGGCCCAGAGGCAGCAAAGCAAGCCCACATCGTTCCAAAATCAAATCAGACCCAACTCTCTTGCTAAAGATCCCTGACTCAGCAGCCAACACATCTTTGCAAGTAAACGTATTAACAGGCTCAAACAACACAAGTCTAAAACCCCTTCAGCACAGACCCAGTCCAGACTTCTTACTTGAGGCTTTCTTGGGAAATATTTCCCAGAACACCCACATCCAGGAAACACAGGTTAGGTCCTCCGATGGCGTTGAGCTCCGCACTGCCAAGTTTGTTCCCATCAACACCCAGATACTTAGTGATGATGGCTTTAGCCTGGCAGACAAAAGCACGCACTGATGAGAGCACAGAAGTCTATGAAGAATGCTCACAAACATTATTCCACCATGTTTTCTCACCAAATTTGGTTCCCACTCCCCGTTTGATGAGTCCATCAAAGCAGCAAGCGTGTCAATTTGAGTGATGGTCCATGTGTTGATGTCATCAGTGGTGGCAACACGAGAAGCTGCGCTTAAAATCTGAACCTGATCTTCTGGGATGGTGGAATTGTAAACCTACAATTATGAGAGAATGACAAGAAATTTCAAGAATAAAATTATCATTGTTTGCAGCAAAAGATGCAAAGAGGTAATGAAATGTCAAAAGAATGATAACAATAAAGCTGAGAACCCAATACACAACAATAGTACATCATAAATAAACAAATTCTGAAATCTTGCAATTGTATTTATATACAATATAAATGAAGGCATTGCAACCAAGCAGAAAACATGAATTGGAAGATTATTTTTAATGTTATCTGTAGAGAAATGACTATAAACGGACACCAAAAGTGAAGAGAAAATACATGATAGACGATGCTGACTTACTGATGTCATTTTGAGGCTAAACTAGATTGAATCTATATCTCTGGATTGAAAACATTTTGGACCTAAACAAATTTATCCAAATTTAGTAAACATGGACATAAAATGACATGTGAACACCAAAGGTTGGACTGGGTCTGTGCTGAAGGGATTCTTAGACTTGTGTTGTCTGAGCCAGTTAATACGTGGACTTGCAAAGATGTGTTGGCTGCTGAGTTGTGTTTATTGACATGTTTTCAATTTGATCAAATTAGAGATTGGATGTGTCAGAACTTCCTTCAGTTAAATGAAGTCAAAACTGAAATAATTGTTTTTGGAGCCAAGAAAGAAAGATTAAAAGTCAGCACTCAGCTTCAAACAGCTAAGTTAGAAACCAAGGTGTAGTCGATGGACTCAGACCTGAACTTCAGTAGTTACATAAAGACAGTCGTGAAGTCAGACTATTATCACTTAAAGAACATAGCGAGGATTAATGGACTCTCTGCAGGAGTCCATGCATTTATCTTTGGAAGACTACACTACTGTAAAGCTGTCCTTACAGGTCTCCCTAAAAAGACCATCAGACAGGTGCAGTTAGTCCAGAACGCTGCTGCTCCAGTCCTCACTGACACTAGATGTGGATCATGTAACTCCAGTCCTCAGATTGTTACACTGGCTTCCTGTTTGTCAAAGAATTGACTTCAAAATCCTGCTGTTAGTTTACAAAGCACTGAATGGTTTAGGACCAAAATACATTCAGGATCTTCTGGTTCATTATGAACCCACCAGATCCCTCAGGTCATCAGGGTCAAGTCTACTTTCTGTTCCCAGAGTCAGAACTAAACACGGAGAGGCAGCGTTCAGTTTTTATGCTCCTCAAATGTGGAACAAACTTCCAGAAACCTGCAGGTCTGCTAAAACTCTCAGCAGTTTTAAATCAGGCTTAAAAACATTTTCTATTTGCCACATTTTATCAAAACAATTAACTTTTATTTTTTGCATTTTATCTACACTTTTAATTCCTTTTTTTTCTAAATCAAAAACAAATGTTGATTAACTTTTTGCATTTTAATACTTTATCTTAATTTTATCTCCTGTTTTAATGTACTCTTTAATGCTTTGTAATGCTTCTAATGTTTCATGTAAAGCACCTTGAATAGTCTTGTACACGA
This sequence comes from Hirundichthys speculiger, assembly GCA_018398805.1. Lineage (NCBI taxonomy): Eukaryota > Metazoa > Chordata > Actinopteri > Beloniformes > Exocoetidae > Hirundichthys > Hirundichthys speculiger. The sequence continues at coordinate 149,660 of JAGFBZ010000044.1, forward strand.
AATGTTTGCTAAACAAATAAACTTGCCTTGCCTTCAATTTGGCTCCACTTGGAGAAAAAAGTCCAAAGCATAGAGAAAGATACAAAAAGACTAGGTGGCCAACAAAACATTTTAAAACACATTTGCAGCATTAAGCTGGAGGTATAGAGAGATCTGTTATACCACAATGCAAACTTGTAAGGATAATATATCAGGGAAAAAAAAACAAACAATTATTTTCCACCTTTCAAAAATGTTAAACTTTGCTTAAGAACTCAAAAAGAAGTGCAATGAATGTTGGGAACACATTAGATTAGACCAAGATATGTTTGGCTCAAATGGGGCGCAGCATGGTTTTTGTGAATGTGGCCAGGACGGAGGAGCAGAGGAGTGATATTCATACATGATAATGATCCAAAGTAGACCTACCAGTTTGTAAAGAAGACTAAAGAAGGTAGAGAGAAAACTGTGCCCTGGCTAACTACATCTCCTTTCAAGAGAAAGAAGAGGAAAATAACTTTCATGACAAACTGTGCAAAAAGAAAGTCTCATAAAAAAAAGACTTCTCTCTGGAAACTTGTACGACAGCTTTTTTTCCTGACCACTTTTTTGCATTGATTGTTTACTATGACTATATCTGAGCTGTTTTATTGTTGTTATTTCTACAGTACGTCTAGGAGACATTGAACAGGTTTGTGATCTCCTCTGTTTTATGGTGTCTCTATATGTGAAGATCTGAGAATCATTCACTTTTGGAACTATCCTTTATTTTTCTTTGTCAGGAATTTTTTTTTTTTTTTTTAGAAATGAATGAATGAATGAATGAATGAATGAATGAATGAATGAATAAATGAATGAACGGATATCTATATAATACATAAAAGGCTTTTATGTGTACATCTCTATGTAATACATGAAATTTACTTATTTTTTCATTCTAAATGACTGACGAAAACAATAATAACTAGAAAAGCACTCGGAGAGCTCAGACCTCCGCCAAGCACAACAGTTCCCCCATATATCGATTTACAGATTGCGATAAAATTCGCTTTCTGGATCAGATCCGGATCAGCCTTTGAAATTCGATAGAGGTTCCCATTGTCAATCCCTGAGTCAAATTTCATGAGATTTGGGCAATAATTAACGGGGATATTGAGAAACAAAATTTTCGGCCCCATTGACCGCAATGTTATCGAAAATTTGAAAGTGAGCCAGAATCCAGTATTTCTTACGGATCACACCCAAAATAAAATCAGTTCTTCCTTTTGACATTTCTGACAACTCCTGAAAATTTCATCAAAATCCATCCATAACTTTTTGAGTTATCTTGAACACAGACAGACAGACAGACAGACAGTGTATTATTATTAATAATAATATAACACAATTATTATTAATAATAATACACACTGTTAAAAGTGCTGTAGTTTAACAGAAGGCTAAAGCAGCTGATCATACAGTGCAGTGATGCTTACTTGGACCACATTTGTTGACGTGGTTACTGCCTTTTCTTCTTTCTCAGTGTTCAAACTTTCCTTTAGACCTGTTGTAACTATCTGCCACTTACCTCTCGTAACTTGCTGAGAACAATCTTGAGGTACTCCTCCTGATCCACCTTCTGAGTGATGGCGTCCAGGTTTTCACTGACAATCGTGGCATTGAGGCAGCAGTTGAACTGGTTTATATCGTCATAGTCAAAGGGGAAGACGTCATCGCTGATAGTCACCTGGCTGATCCATCCTACTGTGCACTCGGTGGCTGAAACAAGGGAAGAATGGATGAAGCTGTGAATTCTTAGACAAAAATGTGCAAAGCAGTTAAGTGAGGAAGACTGACCTATAGATCGCTTTGACTTCCTTTTTAACGACTGTCTTATTTCTCTCTTCATCCTCCTCGTCTTCTGTCTGCTCACTCCATGGACCCTTAGAACTCTCCGGAAGTACTTCAAGAACGAGCGCATCGTTTTCTGCAAAAAGGAAAAAAAGAAACCCATCTCAGTCCAACATTATACATGTGACCTTTTTTGCTATAAATACCTGTATTCATCAGTTACTCACTCTGTCAAAATATTCATAGAAAGTTGACTGCAAATACAAAGGTAATATCCCAAGGTCCTTCAGAGTTTCTACATTCCACGATGAGGGAGCTCTGGGTCATTAAAAACAAACAAAAAAAAACCATAATTGAAAAGGGCATAAATTGCATTAAACCGAGCTCCACATTGTTGCTGCTGACATACTTATATTTTGTTTTCCCGCTTGTCAGAAGAGTTTCAACTGCAGCTGCTTGAACGTCAGTGAGATCTGGACAGTTCTTGAGTTTTTCCAGGATGGAGGGATCAGAGTTCTGGATGTAGGACCCATCCAACACGCAGCACATGTTGCCCAAAACTGAGATATTATCCTCAGTCAAGCTTGTGTTTGTTATATTCTTAAAAGATTAACGAACAAAAACAAATCACAGATTAGAATATGATAAGAATTGTACAGAACTGATATTTATGGTGAGGATTAAAATTCTGTGTCTTTGCTGACAAAGAGCATTAAAATCCGCAACTGCGGGAATTTGATTTAAGTGTTTATTTGATTCTGAACCAGCTACAGTGTTTGTTCAGTGGATGTGAATGTAACACTGGGCAGTTCCTGAGAAAGCAGGTTTAAATATAGTTCAAAGATTGAGTTTTTACTATTACACATTCAAGAATTCTATGCCAATTTGCTTTGCCAAACAAAAACCTGTTAACAGAAAACACAAATACAACTGCAACAAGCCACAAGAAATCTAACTTTGACTAGTTGTAGTGGGGGATGATGATACGGACTTGGACAATGCAGAGGCAATAGAGCATGATTAAGATTTAATCAATAAATGTAAAGTTTTCTGTATAGGATCCCAAGTAGATCTCACATCCACCATACAAAATTATGGATTCAAACAGAAGGAGTTTCATGTGTAAAACGCAAAGGAACCAGTCAACTTAAAAGGGTTAACTTTAAATCAGCCCATTAACACCAAAGCTTATTTAAAAGGCATGATTTTCCTTGAGAAATTTGTAAATGTATCATATTAAAGATAAGAGGTGGTTTTGAGGCTTTAATCACTGCGCAGAGAAAAATCTAAATGATGTATTTTCATATAAAATTTGAGGATCTATCCATAAGTTTCCTCTAAATCTTTCAGGGTCTCACCAGGCAGCTTCTGGCATTATTGAACAGAGCAATCCGTTTGTAGTTGAGGGCCGAGGAGAACAAAAAGAAGTCTGCATCAGCCAGCTGTTCGAAATAGGACTTGCAGCTGGCCTGTGGCACCAGTGAGTAACTGCAGGAAGAAGAAGAAGAAGAAGAAAAAGAAAAAGACAGCTATGTCATAGAGGGAAACCCTCTATATAACCATAACATACCATAAAAGAAATGTGTCAGGTCTTACTCATAGTGCAGGAGCACATCTGGAGGATAGAGGGTGAAGTTGGTGGCATCTGAGTCTTGTTTGATATAGTTATACATGCAGGTTAGCTGAGGAGTGAAAGAAAATGAACAGCTATTATCCATACGGCACACTGTCTTTACTGTTGGAAGAGAAAACAGGCAAACAAGTGAAAAAGAATATGTACAGTACTGTGTGGTATAGTTTCCATCTTGGTCCAGCAGAATTTCTTTTACTACATTTTAAGACATTTATATAGACTTAAGCATTAAGTACTATTTTGAAAGTTTATAGATTAACTTAACTTAGATTCATTTTTTTCAGTCTAAAGATCTGTGTTTGCACTTTTTTTTGTCCCCAGAACAGAGTGTGTCATAATATCTACTGCAGAACGATATAAGTAATCCGAGTAAGCACACGTTTTTCCGTTGTCTCACCTGACTCTCCACCAGTTTGACCTTGTTACTGCCTTTCCTCCGACTCGCCTTGATCAGTTTCTTGATCTGCGCCCTTTTAATCAGTCTTACACTCGTACATGAGAACCCTTGCAGCACAACGGAGGACAAACTGCACAGACACACATGCATGCACACTGTACACACTGAAATTCTTTTGAAGGGCTGTTTTTTTTTTCTGATATGTCTTGAAAAAGTAATAAAAATCTCACCTATTTGCACTTCCCAGCTCAGTAGTGGCAGTCTCTGTGGCTATTACATTGAAAAACAACTCAACCTAACAAAACAAAAGAAACGCAGCCGTTTGCAAAGACAACATAGCAGTGACGACATGTCTGAGGGCTCCTTTAATTCAACTCCCTACCTGCTGACGTTTCCATTTCTTCTGGTTGAGTCTGGTGAGGACAGTTCGACTACTTGAGAAGCTCTGGAGGCGAACTCGGGGGATATTAAGGGCCAATTCATCTGGAACATTCTGTATGATCGTCTCACTGTCGGTGTTCACTGATATGATCTGACAGAAAGACAAGAGGTAGTGAGTGATCAGCATTTTTCTGTCAGTCTGATAAAGAGTAACTGCTGTAGCAGAGCTAATGTTTTTAGCATTGAATTATTGAGAAATGAAAAGTATATGCAGCTCTAAATAAGCTTCTGTAGTCTGTTTTTGAGTTTTTGTTATTTTCTTTAAACTAGCTGACATAACTCAGATAAATCACATCCACATTTAAAGGCATATTGTAACATTTAGCAGAGGCACCTACTTTTTTTTTCTTGTTTCAATGACATAATTAATAACACTTGTATGTTCTTACAGTAGATATGAGCTACTACCCAGCAGCCCTTTAAATTGTGCATGATGTTTAATTCACACAAAAAGCTAAATCTTAAAATACCTTCACACACAGTTTCATTATTTGCCTTTCTTTGAAAGACAGCAGGACAGATGCAATGTGACATTCAAACTTTAAATATAAAATCAGTAAAATAACACTGGCCACCATTCAGACTTATTTCTACTTAATGGAGCGGATCATACTGGTGGGCTCTAGGGTTGTGAGTCATGCCCACATTAATGTTTTGCTCAGCACAATACAAGCAGCTTCCATCCGCCTGCCTGAAAGAGTTACTAAACAACACATTGTGGGAATTATTTACTGCCTGGTTGCACTGACTTCAAAGAAACTCCACAAAGTGACTTTGGCCAGGTAAGGACTTTTGTGTTATATCCCATATTCCCTTATATTCCCATATTTCTCCAGTTAACTCTTTTTCCTTTTAAAAGTCCATATTTGTTGAGTTTTTTGGGGCTAAAACAACAAAATGAAGCGTATTCATTTCCTATTGAAAACCCTGCACCAGAAATTAAAATGCTTTACCTTCGTGACAAAAGTCTGGTGGATTATCTGTGAAGCGGACATCAGGTGTGCTAGGATAATGGGGTTTCTGGATGCAGTGAGAAGCTGTGAGGCACTGATTCTTTGGTACACGTTGGAGGGTATGCCCACGATGAGGGAGCCCAGCATTGAGAGTGACGATGAGCTGTTTATCTGATGGGATGAAGCAAACATGCAGGCAGCACACGGATGAAAGACTATGACCAAAAAGGTGACTTATTTCTTTTATTTCTCTTTGCACACAGAAAAAAGAAAATCTTAAATTTTATAATCAAATCTGCAAAGGCAGCAGGTACCTTCATTGTGCCTGAGGATATCAGAGACTGGATAATGGCCTTTGCCTGACCTTCCCTCCAGCCCATCACAGAGCTGAGAGTGCTGAGAGCCAAAAACAGGTCCTGAGGCTTGATGGCTTTGATCTGACTCATGGACATGCTGTTGCTTTCATTGCCAAGGAGAGAAATTGTTGTCGCATCAATGTTATCACCAAAATTGCCAGTCAAAGCAGCAGAGATCTGCAGGTGGAAAAATAAAATAAAAGGAAACTGTCAGTGGCTGTGACATGTATGTTCTTGCTCTTGGTTACTGGGGCTCTTTCACCTTTGGACTCCCTTTTTATGACTAGCTTGATTTCCAGTTTTTCCCTGGTATTTCACTCCCTTTGTTAGCTTGCTCTGTTTCAACTGTCTACACTTGTGTCTACATACGCTCAGTTCTGTGTTTTCGCATGATGATAGCCATCATTCAGACACTTTTGTATCAAATGGAATACTTTAGGATCTCAGCCAGCTGGCTGTCTCTGTCACTTCTCTATTATTTTATGGTTCTATGTCCAAACTGCTCACAAGGCCTGGAGGAGCTTCCAGAAAGTATACAAACCCTTTCATCTACTGCTTCTTAAGTGATGATGATCACTAAAAGCATGATTTTTTTTTCTCCTCCAAGTTTTTTTCAAAATAACCATGTATAATTAGCTTCTGTAGACGCCCCTATTGCTGAGGGATTCAACAATTTTAGTGTAGATGACTGGATCAATGTCAGATAAATTTCTTCCTGAGCATGAGCAGCCAACCGTTCCTTGATTTTGTTGTCATTGGTGTCCTGTTATCTGTTCATCCAAATTTGTCAGGTTCCTGAAGTTTTCTGATGAACTGTAAGGTTTATTTGTGTGTGATACATCGACTTATCACATATTTAAGTTACTTCAACCATCCAGTCGAAACACGCTAAGTGCTCTACTTTGATTCAGACTCAACGCATTTTAGAGGATTGCTGATAATTGCGCTAGTGATTACCAGCCATGTCCACTTCAGCGTTTTTGGACACACTCAGTTAGACCACATTAGCACTAAATTAACACTAAAGTGGGTTCTGCCCTCTGTCTGAAAGGGGGATATGAGTAATTTGACAATAACACAAAAAATAAAATAAGAACACTTCCTCAGCTTTGACTTAAACTTATCTGCCTCTAATATGAGTCTAAAATGTCAAAAAATAAAATCTTTTAGGTCAGTTGAAATCTAATAGCATGCACAATATTCACATGAAATGCGTTTTTGCTTGTGATTTTTTTTTTTAGACTTCTAAATTTTAACTGTAAATTCTTAACTCACATTTTTTTTCTCGTGTTTTTATGTTTGAGTCCATTACCTGTGGGTCTAGGTCTGTACAGACTGTGGTGAGGTTGTACAGAACTATAGTACTTTCTTCAGCAGACAGCTGGCTGAATGCTGGACCAGGAGCGACGCACCGACACAATAGAGGAAGACTAAACAGAGAGTGGCAAAACAGTGTTTATACTGTCAGAATAAAAAAGATTACGTACAATGTTTTTGTGGTAATGTATGCATGTTTAAGCCTTTTGTAAGTACAGCAAAATTTGACAGCCTGAACTCACAGCAGGGGGTTGAAGTTGCTGTTCTGCTGATATATCAGCTGAGTGTAGAAGTTGGTGAGATTCAGCGGTAAGACTGAGTGATTGAAGAGTGCAATGTTAAGAGGGTTCACAGTGAACACCTGGAGAACCTGTGGAGACAGAAGGTCAAGTGTGTAAATATTGAACATTTTAATTGTTTCCTTTTTTAATTCCACTTCCTGTGAAACAAATCCTGAACAGCAGTTTAAAACCACCATGTATCAATGCCACTTTTAACCACATGGTGGAAGCATAGCACAAGAAATTTCATGCATTCAACAAAGTTCACCTCTCGTGGTACAAAGTGGCATTACAAGACCTGCTGGACAATCCTCACTCAGTTGCACTGTATTGTCAAATGCTCTTATGTCAACACAACACAAATTTATATGTTCCCTGTTGACAGAAGTGGTATTGCTGTATAGAGTAAATGAAACATCCCCTGATTCTGATTCAGTACCTCTTCAGATCCAAATGACTGAAGATCCTCCAGAGTGAGGAAAGGCATGAAGGGGCCGATGTACTCGACAAACCAAGCTGTAGAGTTTAGCTCTGGGTCACTGCGGTTGTAACACCTTGGTGTTGTTGCTGAAAAAAAAAATTAATAAAACGTTCCACAATTTTCAACTTCTCCCAAATTACCTATAAATCATCCCAATCAAATCCAGAAAATACCTCAAATTTCATTTACTCTGTTTTGCTAAAAGAAGCTGACCTGATGTGAGGTAGACTCTGATGGTCTTGAACACATCTTGCCTCTCAAAGTCAGAAACAGTGTAGTTGTAGTCACCAAGAACCAACACCCTGGGAAAGACAACGTTAAATCAGTGGGCGCACACTCAGACAAACATACAATTGCATATATGTGTTGCATTTAGTTGCAACAAAACATACAGCTTCTGGAAGGCCATGCACGAGGTGTTGTATGTGAAGGTTGGGCTGATCAGGCTCTTTGTGAGGAAGGCCAAGTAGTTGTGGAGACTCTGGTCAAACCAGGTGTTGACCTCTGACCTACTGGTGCTGCTGAGAGCCAGCGGCCAGACGCAAGCTAGAGTAGGCCGCCTCACCATATCTGGCAGTGACTCCTGCAGTAAATACACAGATTGTTGTCCTTATATCATCACAATATCTTTTGTACATCCTTGTTTTTCTGTGTGTGGTTCATACAGTTTCTAGAAACGCCAGTATCTGGTTATAGCTGTTATAGAGCTCGCAGAGCTGTGCTTCATCGTCCATAACATCAGGGCGACGCAAGAAAGTCCCCAAGATCTGACACAGGCATGGAGTTTATTATCTGGAAGGACAGAAATCATAAATGATGTCATTCTGCTCTTTGTCAATTCGTATTTACTCCAGACAGCCTACAACTAAACACACCTGATGCATTCTGTCGTGAGGCATGAGGGAAATGAAGGCAGTCAGGTTGGGGAACTGAAATCCTAGAAACGAGCGCTCAAGGAATCTGTAGAAACTGTGGTTGTAATTGTCACCGTAGCAACGGAGAGGTGGAGGGCCTAATATGGAAGGAGAATGAGAGAGGTTACCTTTTTACAAAATATGAGCTTTTAAGGAGTTGTATATATTGGGTTTAGTCAAATTTTCTGTTAAAGCGAAGTATATACAACTGGATAGAAAGCAAACCAAAAAAAAAAAAAAAAAGAAAGAAAAATACTCAGTGTAGTACACCTGCATACAGGAACCCCTGAAATTAAAAGAAGGTGTAATTTCTGTTTTACATGACTATATTTAATATTTTATTATAAGAAACCTTTGTATCACTCTTCCAACTTAAAGATAGACCATTTCTGTGTGTCAGGGAGCTACAAGTGGCACAGAAAATGACATTTTCACTGAGTAGTCTGATCACTGAGCAATAAAGCTACACACATTTCTAAAGGCCAGTTCATGGTTTCTACCTCCACCAGGACAGTGTGACGTAAATTCATCATCTACAGGTCTGCCCATCAACAACGACAGACTGTCGAAGGTGGAACCTGAAAACTTCCAAAAGTGTTTTTTTTGTTTATGTTTTATTTACCTTTGAGAGCCTGAATGATATGATTGTGGATTCCTTTCTGTGTGTCTGCACTGAGTGTTGAGATAGTCAAATTGAGGTTGTCCACACTAAAATAGGCAAAAAAAAAAAAATATATAAAGGTTTTCACAGAGAAATCTAAAGTTAACAAATGTATTGAATTAAAACTAATGATTTCTTTTGTGTTTCTGCTTTTAGACTCACCCCTGCTGCTCAATGCCGCAGCTTCTTCCTGCCAGTATTCTGAAGAATGGAGCGACATGGTAGGGCGACAGGTCAATATACAAGGGACGCAGTCGCTTGTTGAGCCACAGCAACACGGCCGAGTCATCCACCGACTCATGGGAGAGGTTTGCGCGATCAAACACAACTTCCAACATGGCTGACCTCACCACAGACGGCACCATGATTTCATGACCCTGAAAGAAAAGAGACATGACAAGACAATGATGCCATCTGTTTGAGAAATGACAAAAAAATGTTATTCCATTATAACTTAACAATCTTGATGAAACATTAGCATAAAATTAGTTATCTATGCATTGACATTGCTTTGTTTGATTAAATCTCACTTCATTATGTCGCCAAGCACCAACTGAATGCAGCATGTGAGCAGGATGTGAGTGTCATGAATGCTTACAGAGATAGCAATGGAGAAATCATCAAAGAAGGGAGAGAAATGTTGGTCCGGGATATGTTTCATCACCATGGTGACCTGGTCAGATGACGTGAGCTGGCCCGGTGTGGCCGATACCTCTGCCAGCTGTCTGACTGTCAGCTGTGGCAGAGCTTCCATCTGCACACACAAACACACATACACAGTTGCTTACTGTTACGTTAATGGTCAGCAGATGCAAAAAGAAAAACAAACATATTAACAAACATTAAAAGCGTAGAGATAAGGCGTCCACAACAGACCGCTGAAAAGTTGGAGTAGAGCTGTACAAGGTCTTGGAAGGACATGAGGACAGAGAACCCTCCCAGGTTCTGCTGCAGCCACTCTCCACTGTTGTTGATGTGTAAGTTGCAGGCAGGATCTGAACCATGAAACACACAAATTCAATTTTACTCCCGTTAAATACATAATGTTTACAGTGTGAATATATAAAGAATGAATGTTTGGGAGACACATCAACATTTTTAAGCCATATTCACACTCTTGATCATATGAGTTAGTAGTTAGCTGTTGGTGTAACACTTAAATATATTCCAAGATTTTTGAGGATCAATCACTTTTCTTGCATTGCTATTACTTTTCTTGCAACAACAATAGTTGTTTGTGTATTTGTGATCCCTTCAGATTTTTCAATATGTTTGTACAAAAACTGTATGAAAAAAATAAACCCAAAGCATGATATTACCATGTAACGACATGGAAAATTTGGTAACTCTATTATAGTGACCAAATTATCACGGTTTACGATATTATCACGGTATTCTTAATTACTGTACAAATGTCCAAAAAACACATACATTAAAATAATTTCACAAAATCTTGTGATTTTCTTGACATACTAAAACATTAGAAGCCAAAATTTTATCAAAATGAAACTTTCGCATTAAAAGGGCAAACAACTGGCACAGAAAGAGGTTTTATTTTAAATTAGATTAAGTCAAAGATAAACAGTAATCGTTAACACGTAAAATTTCGCCGCGCTTTACCGTGATACCAGTAACTGTTCCATCCCTAGTCTGCAAAGCTCCAGATGAGTAATAGTTTTGCAGGCCTACATATATTTCATGGCGGGTTGCCCCTGTTACTCCTTGATTTTCCAAACTGTGGCCACTGTGACTGCTCTCTCTTGCAGGTATGACACCGAGTATTCATAAGTACTTTACACAAACCCACTTCAAAATATGAAATAACAAAAATATATTCTACCTTTAACTAAAAACACTTCACTCACCTTAAAATTCATTGGTAATCCTCAAGGTTCATGTACTGTAAATTTGCCACTTGCACAAGCCATGTAATATATCAGACTTTTATCCATATGTGAAAAAAAAACCTCAAAACTTCCACACTTTAGTCCTGTTTGTTTATTTTTCCTTTCTGCTTTAAAAAAACTTGTTTGAAAACCTGATGATGTTTAAGGTCTCTTTTATACAAATATACAAGATTCTAAGCTTAGGAAGCAGCTCTGTGCAATTGCACAGTGTATGACAATTGTTTTGCTATAAATAGTTTATACTTGAACTACTGGCCCCTGTCTTTGTGGTTTTACAGGTACCTACCTGCAGTGTTGTTCCTACTCAGGTAAACCTTGATGAAGTGTGTATCCACAGACATCTGCGTGGCAAGAGTCATCTGTGGCTGGACGTGACTGAAAATCTGCACACTGAGTTCAAAAATGGGATGAAAGGGCACTAAGGTAAATAAAAACTATGGCAATATTTTTGATATAACAAGAGAGACAATCACATATATTCTGAAGCAGTTGGAAATTATAAATGATGTGCTACTTACATGCGTTGGTAAGTGCTACAGCTCATATTCTTAGTGGAGAGACATGAAAGGAAGCTGGAGGAAACAGCAGGCAAGAATGGTCGAAGGCGGCGGTTTAACCACAGCTGGATGATGGTGGGATCATTAAGATTCGTGCTGATTATGTCCAATCGGATTTCTCGTATGGCATCCAGAACCATGGACACTGAAGGATTTCTGGGGTCCAGTGTCTGTCACATATATAACAATCCAATGAACGTAGTTCCTTACAGTACTTACACTCATCATTAAACTATGAAAAGAAAGGTTTTTTTTTGTGGAAGATAAGAATTTAGTAAAGTAAAGCTTTCCAGCAGGTTACAAGTACAATAATTATTGTTTTGCTACTTCAGTAAATATTGTAAAACTCAGTTTCATTCATACAGTGTTGGCCAGAAGATCCAGAGCTTCATCCAGCACCAGAGAAGCCTTAGAGAGAAGAAGTTTCCAGACTGGTGTGGAGCCACTGGAGTTGGAGGAGCGATTACACTTCAACATCTCTGCCAGGTCCAGAGCTGTCAATTCTGACAGCTGTGTAATGAAAGACAACAGATAAACAGCGCTGAACCTTCAACAGCGGTAGTTTTAAGGAAGCTGTTAATCTGAGATTTATTTTGTTTCTCACGGAGGCACAAGAAAATTCCTTCCACGGCAAAGTCACAGACGTGTCCACTCAAGCTTCCGCTGTTCAGGTGATGCTGAAGCTTTGTGCTGTGGTTTAAAAGGAAACACGATTTCAAATTTTTTTATTATGATTCATTTGGAAAAGTATGTTAAATATCAAAATACCACTGGATATTTTATATTTTACCTGTTCACTCCAATACAGATATCTGTCTCTGTGGAAAAACAGCAGTAAATTAATTCAAGAAATCAAAATAAGATAAAAAAAATATATATATATGTATAAATCAACTTCCCTATGGTGACTTACCATTTGTCATGATAACATCGCACTTGGGAGAAAAAAATATAAAAAATTGCTTTAAGTCTTTAATAACAAAGACAGTTTGTGATAGCAACTGCAAAAATCTAAAACCAGATAAAATTACCTCTCCACTGTATATGGTGCATCCTAAAATAAAAAGATAACAAATAAAAATTAGTGAATGACATTACAATCAATATTCATCTATGTCCTTTTAAAAAATTAGATGAAATGAGATGGAGAGTTCCAAAAAGAGTGACATGATTTGTTATCCTCCCTGCACGTAATTAGGGCGCAAGAATACATTTTTATCATTTAGCACAAACAGCAAGACGGAATCGCTTTATTCCAAACTAGAATCACTTCCCCCTGTTTCTATGGATCCTACAACCAATCAAATTCAATTTTACATTGACATGTGCTGGTGTTAAAGGTAGGGTAAGTCATTATGTATGACTTCTAACCCTATTCAGTACTCTTCAGTAAAGATCTCCTCAATTGTCACGAGCCATTCACCTCATGAGTACACTGCAGAACAAAAGTCTTCATCCACAGCCACATCTCTGTCTCATTGATGTTTTGGTTTCAAATACCAACAGATCTTGCATCATCCAGAAATTGCTTACCCTATATTGAAATGTAAACAGTTTTCCTTTTTGTGTGTGTAAACTTCTCACCAGGTGGTATGTGCTTAGATAAGGCCATTTTAGTGTACATGATGGATGAAGCTATATCCAGAGAAACTGTAGCTGTAGCCAAGTCAAGTCTGGTAAACCTGGAATATTAAAACATGTGAAAATCAATCACATTTCTAAAGTTTATTTAATCTTATACAGCATAAATTATCGAAAATGCACCAAGCATGTGGTATTTTGATATGAACTCACAGTGTTTTCAGTGCTGAACAGGAAAGGTTCCCCTTTAAGAAGAAAAACAAAGTTTACAACTTTAATTAAGTGAGAAATGTGAAATACTACTGAATGAAAAGGCAGGATTTCTCTCTTACCTTCTCAAGGAATATGACAAGATACGACAAGAACTCAGGGAATTTCCTTTGTTTGGGCGACTCAGTCAGGTAGTCAAAAAGCATGTTGATAATGACCTCTTTGCTTGGAAGAGCGGGATGCATCAGCACCAGCAGCTCTGCACTCTGATTTGGACTCAGGAGCCTTAAGGCCTCCACCTAAAGTGAGTGAAATGAACTCAGTTCACAGGATCTTATAATGACGGAATCATAACCAGCGTTTCCACTTTTTTAAGTTATTCTAATCAAAAGCTGATTCTTACAGGACTGAAATCTGGGTTGAGTAGGAAAATCTCTTTGAGGGAGAGAAACTCTGAGAATGGACCCAGATTTTTTATTAGCCACTCTACACTGTTGTTGGAGGCAGCCACACATCCTGGACCTGAAACAGGTTTGAAAAAAAATGCAGAAAGATTTTTAAATACAGTTTTTTTGAACAGGCCATCACAGTATCGTTGAGAGGTCCCAGTACCTGAGTGAGGGTTCTTAAGGACACGGAGGATGAACTCATTTAAGACTACATGCTGCTGTTGTAGGGTCATGTTGTCAAACTGATGGTTAAGCGGCTGCAGTCTAATGAAGGAAAAAAAAATCAAGAACAGAAAAAATCATAATTTCCATATGATACTTTTACATCTGGGTCATAATCACACTATAGTAATTTAGTAGATGCTCTTGCCCAAACTGCTCAGAAGAGAGCACCGATCTTTGGCTGCTCTTACTTGTTACTGGAAGAAGTGCCAGATGAATGTTCATGCAAGGAGCATTCAGACTCTAAGGACAACTCAGAGTAGCATGGTGGACCAGTTTTCTATTGTTAATAATGTTAGGCTCAATGTGGTTTGATTTCCAGCTATCTCCCACAGCCAGGTTAAGGGAGTGTGATACAACAGTAATGGAAAATACAATTCACTTTTTTTTTTTTTTTTGAGCTTTCAAATCATCAAATTGGGGTTGTGGCATTTTAAGCCAAAAAGTTTGAACATCAACTGACTTCAAGAGGTACACACATGTGGTGTGACATACTCAGCATGGATGTCATAATTGCTGGTTAGACAGTGTACTGTATTATGCTTACATTTGCTGGTATGTCTGGCAGCTGAGGTTCCTGCTGCTTAGACAGTGCAGAAACCTTCCTGATGCAGAGGGCAGGAAGCCACTCAGGCGGCCCGAGAACCATAACTTGATTATGTTGCTGTCCATCAACTGCTCATCAGTCAGCATCGACAGCCTCAACTCTCCAAGCACATCTAAAATCACCTTCGCTGATGGGCTTACCATGCCCATGGACTGAAGGAGACATAATAGGTTGTTTCACAAAAACATTTTACACATCATCCTTATAGAGGCTACCCAAGTACCTTGAAATGGTGCTATTTTTCTTTTTATCTGTTAGGTGGCAGTAAGGCATTGTTTTTGAGGCTTTTTGCAGACATGACCACTTTCAGTAAAGAAAGCAACAAGGCAAATGAACCGATACAGATCATTCATTTATAATTTTCTACCTTGTAACAAACATGGTGTACTAATGTGATGCTGCAGAGAGTAAATCACATAGATCCAAAGCAAAGAAGCTCCACATCTATCCCCTTATGGCTGATGTGATGTGAGTAAAGTGGCTTAAAGATCTTGTGCAGCAAAGATGGAAAACACTGATTTGGCTTGAAGGGAAGGACAAAATGAGGAAGAATACTGACACGCTGAACCTCATAAGAAATTAAATGGTAAATGGACTTCACTTATATACCACTTTCTCCGCACCATCAAGGTGCCCTAAAAGCGGTTAACATTGGCCTCTCATTCACCCATTCACCCATGGTAGCGGCTGCTGCCATGCAAGGCGCTGCCAGACCCACTGGAGGCAAGTTAGGGTTCAGTGTCTTGCCCAAGGACACTTTGACATGTGGACAATTGGAGCCAGGATCGGACCCCCAACCTTACAGTGACTGGACAACTGGCTCTACCAACCGAGCCACAGCCACCCTATTACAGACTATGGGCCCATCACTTCCATGAGGAAAAGTTTAGCACTGATGGCTACACAAGTGGTGATTCTGTTTACTTTGCCTGGAATAACAGAAGGAGGCCTCTAGCGTGGGGAAGATCAAAAAGGCACATATCTACAAAAGCCCAGATGAGTGCTGAGCGCTGCCACCTTATACATCACTGGGGTAGCCTCTAGTAATCACATAAAGAATCGATTTAGAGTATGTCCTTTGAGATAACTGGAGTCACTGACCATGTTAGCCAGTATGTCCAGTGCTGGATCCAAAACATAGGAGAGTTTAGTGAGCAGCATCTTCCATAACATCTTGGAGTGGCTGTTATTTCCAGGGAGATCACATCTCAAGACAGCAGCCAGTTGATTGGCTGTGAAGTTTTCTAGCTGTGAGGGATAGTGAGACATCATTTACTTACTCTTTACAATAAATCTCTTCCTGACTTTGGCCATATAAAAGCAGGCAATTACCTGTGCACAAGCATATTTCTCCAAGGTAAAATTGCAAGGAACATTCATGGACATGTTCATGTAAGACTGTAGATCTGAGCTGTGAGAACACAAGAAAAAGCAAATACATATCATGTAAGGACAATGAAATGGAAAAGATAACTATTGTAGTTAAGTGTTTTAGTGGGATACCTGTCAATATCTCTGCAGATGTTAGTTCCTGTCAAACAGCAAGTGAATGATAAATGATTTTAACTCTGAAAGCTCCTGCATTAACAAACAGTGTATTAACATGAAACTTTGACACAAAGAGAACTCTTACTGTTTATCTGGATTTCCGGGCACTGTAAATAACAAATTTAAATTTGTTAGAGCATATACACCACAAAACATGGAAATCACAGCTAAATATTGCCATAATGATAAACAGAGAATTATACAAAAACGAGAATTATGCAGAATTATACAGAAATCTCACCGTGATGTCCGCTGGCACACACTCTGTCCAAAGCAAAGCATGAAAAATATTAAGTCAAAACCAGCCTGTGTGTGTGTGTGTGTGTGTGTGTGTGTGTGTGTGTGTGTGTGTGTGTGTGTGTGTGTGTGGCAGAAAAAAGAGAAACTCACCCTCTGGTGCAATGTTTATCAGATCATCGATACGAGCCCAGACGACCGTTTCCATGTCTGGAGACAGAGCTGGTATGGCTCCATACAACTGAACGAAACTTAGGGAGAAAAAAAAAAACCACGAAAAAAACAAATTCAAAATGTACAAAATGGTTTTACTTTTGTTATATAAATACATAAAATAACACTAGAACTGGCCAAGAAAAGGTTATGAAAAATCACTTGCTCCTCTGCCTTTTGCTTTTGTTTTACTCCACTTTTTCTAATGATGTGCTGTTTACTAATGAAAGAAAAGAAACCCACAGTGAATGCAACACTTAGGGAGGATTCATGAATGCGATGCGTTCAACTGCTGCTTGGAACTGAAGCAACTGTCACTCACAGGATCAGACACACAGTTAGGAGATGTGATTGGCCTGTGTCTGTGGTGCTGCTTGAAAAGATGATCTATTATTATCTTTCCTGTAAGTTTGCCTGGCAAAACAAAATTAACGACCCAGAATTTATATCTGCGGTATATATCACCTCACTCAACATGAATCTGGAGAAACATTGATGCCTGATGGCTAAAATGTGTGAATTCTGCAATTCAGTTTCATATGTGGCATTTTGTACATAATTTCTGTTAGGAGTCACTTTGAAAGCTGAAATAGAAAATTAGAAATTAATCTATTCACGAGTCTGTGGAGTTTGTAACTATATTTGTACTTTAATGTGAATAAAAAAAAACAACATTTGTAACTGGCAGTCCCTAAAGTATGTTATATAACTGTCTGAGGGTACTCACATGTGTTTGTAGACACCGCATGGAGGATTAACCTGAGGAATGGAGTATTTTAACTTTTATTATGCAAGGTTCTTAAATGTTATTTGCCACTTAATAATTAAATTTAACATTTAGTCTATTACCTCTTCCGCAAGTTTGACCACAAAGTGCAGAACCTCTGGAAATTTCCTGACTTCAGGTGACTCCACCAGGAAGTTAATGACATGACTGATGACAACATCTTTTTCTGGTGGCGTTGGAAGAGGCAACAGCAGCATCTCTGCTAACTGTTCTGGGGACAGGACGTGAAGAGCATCCAACTGAGCCAGACACGGAAAAGAAGAGGAGATATCTCATTACATACAGCACCATTATGATACTTAATACTGCAGATAAGATTTAGTTTTATATCTAAGTTTTAAGTTTTAAATCGCAAGATGCAACATGTTGATGTTTTCCAGACTTACTCCAGAGAAATGAGGGTTGAACCTGTAGAAGTCAGTGATGGAGGCGAAGCTTGAGAAGAAACCAAAGTTGTTTTTCACCCATTCTGCACTGTCATTGGCTGAAGAGACACACTGGCGGTCTGAAATATTTTTGTGCAAAAAGAAAAAAAGCAGCTAGGTTTATGTCAACAAAGCATATAACCCTTTATTACAGACACTTCATTTTTTATGGTAAAGAGAGCAAATAAAAACCAATAACAATGTAATAATGTGAAACAATTAGATTTATATGATCAAAGTATGCTTATTTAACATGTAAAGTTACTTATGACAAAATCAGTTAAATCCACTCTATGTAGCAATATTATTTCTGGCCACATAGCCCAGCATATCACAAGAAAATTCATGGAACAGCCCATGGCACAACTACTGGTGTTCACTATGCATGTCGAATTGCTTGCATTGCAAGAATCCCATTTATTTTCTATAGAAAATGAAAGGCTGTGCAGTCTTAAAACACTTTTAAAAAGTTGGGAGTGGCCCAGTTTTTGGCTAATCAAAGTGTCCAACATAAAGGTGTTATTCAGTCAAAGCAGACATCATTCTCAACACCATTGCATTGGATTGGAAGTTTCATCTTAGGTGTCTTGCTCAAATGGTAGCATTGGAATGGAGTAGGCAAAAACTTCATTCCACATTTGAAACCATAGAGGAGAAGCTGACTGTGACCATGGCCAGTTTCCCATTTCTTTATGATCCCTCACTGCCTGCCTATCGGGGCAGTGAGTAGAGGTAAGAGGCTTGGAGGAAGGTGGCAGGAGGCTAAGAGCAGAGGTACTGACCTCACATTTGCTGGGAGTATCTAGTTAAATATGTTGTTTATGTCTATAGATTACAACTAAACAACAAAGTTGAAATAAACTCTAGATGTGGCTTTAATGTTAAGTACACACCTCCACTGCACATCTCTATGTGAAAGTCAGTGGAAGCATTGCATCTGCATGTGAAATCGCTCATAGTATAAAGGACATGTGGTCTAAGACAGAACAAAGTCTTTGTGGGACAAAGTGCTACTACAAGATGTACCAAACCATCCCCACTCATTAGCACAGTATTGTCAACACAGATCTATATGCACTCATGTGGTAATGCTACTTAGAGTGGGTTTAAAAATTTGGATGTAAAATACGTACATAAACTGTGAAGCATTTTGAAACATTGAGAACTTAATTTCTCATAAGTCTACTTTTTTTTATTCTTTTAAATTCAGCCACATTTTTAGTGCAATCTTTTTACTTTTATTAATATTATTCTATTCTCAGGGTGATGTTTTTTGTGATCTGAATTATGTACTTTCTTTAGAAGAAAGTCTATTTTCCTTGTATTACGTTTCCAAAATGTAATTTAAAGATTTTTTTTTTTAAGTTATTGATTGTGAACTGTATTTTAAATCAAAAAGGCTTTATCATCTCAGTGTTCCTGCTTATTTTTTACCTTCATACCTCTGGTATCGCTTTGCTTACCAGAAGTGTTGTGGTGCAACAGGAAAGAGTAGATGAAGTGCTTGTAGATGTTCTGACTGGATACTGGCTCAGCATCTATGAAACTCATGTGTTTGCCCATTTCTGCCACTCTGCAAACAGCAAACCCAGAACATGAGAGTTATGAGATAAAAGCGTCTGTGTTCTTGTACAAAGATAATGTAAAAAAAAAAAATCCACTCAAAACTGTTAACTCACAGGGTTTGGTAAACAGGGCAGGAAAAGTTCTTGGTGCTCAGACAGGAGAGGAGGTCTGGATGTACATCCGGCATGAGAGGCAGCAGTTTGATCCGGAACCAGAGCTTGATGAAGTCAGGGTCCTCCAGGTGTTCCTGGGTCAGGGACGGAGAGTCCCCCTCCCCAAAGATCTCCTTAAAATCGGATGCCAACTCTGTGAAGTTCTATAGGAGCAGAAGAGTAAGAAACCCAGTTGTGTACTTTGTTGAAATTGTGCCCATTCATAATGTGTGACAGATCAGTGCTGTTGGTATGCTCACTGCTGTGGACAGCTCTTTGATCAGGGAGTTCAGACGCTCTGACAGCTCTACTATCAGTCTCATGACTGTGGTCTCAGTCATTGTCAGGTTTGTACTGGCACCACAATGCAAAACGTGGGCCACATTTTCCACCACATTTGTCAGCTAGTAGGAACAAAGGTCGATTGTTAGTTTTTTAGAAACATTATTACAGGCTTACTGAATGTAAGAAATTTTATTACAAACTTTCAAACTGGGTTTAAGAATGAATGCCGCCTCACCCCACAAGGGTTCCTATCAAGTGTGACGCTGCAGACATCCTGTATCTCAGAGGATTCGTTGTCCATGCCATGATCCAAAAAGCTGCACAAAAACAAAATAAAAGCTTTAGTATTAGTGACTTACAGCACAGAAACATTTTTTACTGATTTTGAGGAGACAGAGCAAACGCGTGCAACTGCATCTGTCTGCACTTGGCAAAATTTCAGTTTGCAGCCATTTCAGCACAGACCCACTCACAGCTGGAAATAGAAAATGTGGCTGGTCAGTTGACAACCTTCTTTTTAGGTTGTAGCTACTCACTCAGATTGTCCTGAGATATGTGACTAAAGGGACACTTGATATCTCAACCCTCAACCTTCCAGATGAATTTGCATAGAATGAAGCTACTAAGGAAATGAAAATGGCTAAGGACATGTAACAGGTAATGACTAGGGCTGGGCAACAATTAAAATTTTTAATCGATTAATCGCATTATTTCCCTGATTAATCACGATAAATCGCATTGTATACACAAAATCAAATAATAAATTCAAAAGTAGTGTAAAGGTCGCTTTTATTTAAATGTTCTGCTGCCATATGAACTAAAGTGTCATAACATTTGTTGTTCAAACACTTTTAACATCAGAACTTGTCAGTAACACATATTTAGTGTAAATCTCATCTTAAAAAAATGTAAAATGAAATAAAGCTTATTGCCGCTGCCAGGGCACTAATGTCTTCCTGTTTTTATAAAAATAAAAAAAAAAAGTCTACAAACAAAATCCAACAAAATGATTGTGGCTCAACACAATCAAAACAATAAAACAGGTAATTTCTGAGGTAACAGCAGAAACATTTAACAGGGAGTTCAACTTGTCAGTTGTTACAAAAAACCTTGTTTCTGTCAAATCCTCGTCTGGGAGAACTTTAAAATGAAAATGTCCTGGTTAAAGTTCAGTAACTTTACCAATCCATGTATCATTCATTCTTTACATTTTAAATTGTCAATAAAAAAAATTTAAAAAAATTAAAAAGTGACATTTTATTAAATTTTTCATTTTTTAATCTAACACAAAAAAACAAAAAAAAGCCTTTTTTATAGATATATTTCAATTTTAGACTTGGATCAAAAATAAGAAATTAAAAAAACGGGCCACAGAACTGAGTTTGTTTTATAATCGAGGACTGGACTTTCTGTTGTCATTACACATCTGTGCCACTAGATGGAGCTGCACTGAAGTAACCCAGTAAGAGAACAGCATGGAGCAGATCTGATGTAACATGGAGGAATGACGCGAAAGTTTTGTTGCTGTCTAGAATATTTTTTTTTGACAGAATTGTTAATATTGCCTCCTGAGATGCTACCTGAACTGTAAAGTTCATGGATTTTTACCACTCTCCATGTCTGTTTTTGCTTTTCCTTATGTTTACTGTTTTCCAGTTCCGCAGCAGCCAGTAACAGACTTTTCAAAACAAAAGCATGAGAGCAACATGCGTTAACGTGCAAGTTAACGCGATAATAACGTGTTAACTTGCCCAGCCCTAGTAATGACACAAATGTGCCTGACTTCTCTATTAATTTATGAGCCTTATATGTGTATTTCGCTGAATCTAATGCTTCCCACTTCTATCCATAGAATAAAAAAAACCATTAGCATTTAAAATAAATATATCTCAGGATGAGAAATGCTGATGTTATTGGTTCACTTTTGGCATGACTTACAACAACTGGTGAAATGCAAGTGTGATGTTTTCATGCATCAGGATTTCATTATTTGGCAAAAACCTCCGTAGCAATGGCATCACAACCTGCTGGTACCAGTCTTCAACATTTGTAATGTCAAATGGTGGGGTCTCTGGAACCATGGATATGTCTGCTGGCTGGTACATGTCTGCCAGCTCAGCCAGGGTCCAGTTGAGCAGGAACTGAGTCAAGGTGGACCCTCTTATCTCCGAAACATTTCTCTATAAGAACAGCACGCCCAGAGTCAGAGTCGTTGTTGCTTGCAACGCATCAGTTTGCACACTAATTTAAGGAACATTACATTGTGTGTAAGTTAACTTACCTGACGTGTGAAGGACACGAAGTCATGAGCAAAGCTTCCAACAGGTTCAAAAGCTATCACGAAATTCGTCTACAAGCTGAAAAAAAAAAAGAGGTGAGCTAAAATGAAATGTAATCCCTTACAGCTTTAATTGGCAATTAAAAGATCTGAGCTTGTTAAACACATGCATTTTATTACCAGATAAAATCAATATCTTTATGTCTAGAATGCTGTACTATTAAAGTTTTGGGGGAGCATTTGTGGGAAACTGAACAACTGGGATTATACTGTTGATTAAGGAAAATCATATTTTTTTGCCATCTGATGAATGGAAAAAGGTTGAAAAAAGAAGGAAAGCTAGCATTGTTTTATGTTTGTATTCTCTGTATTATCAGACAATTTTACCTTTTTTGGAGGCCTACAAGAGAACACCTCTACTGGAAGGAGGTTTCCATCATTTCATTCACAAGTGAATGGAATGATGGAAGTTTTAAAGTGAAAAAAAAAGCTGTGTTCTCCACGACTCCCTCAACTGTACCTTGAAGCTGTCAGGTAGCTGCATAAATCCCATCAGTGAGGAATGGCTATAACTCGATAACTGTTGCTACCCATTTTTTTTTTAACAAGAAAGTATTTTCATATTTCATGGTTAGCTTAAGGAGCTGGTACCCATTTAGTTTAAGTAAGCAGAGCATGAATCTCTACTTGTTTTGTAACATTTGCTAATGGCTAAGAAGAAACGCTGCAAATGACTCCCATAAATCATCAACCACTGTTTTCACAATGAATAATGCAGACATTTAAATGAAAGTGATGTTTCTTTTTTCATTAGCTTTAATGGTGACAGCCTGGTTGCAATATTTCCCAGTGTTTCCAGTCATTGTACACATACTATAAATAAAAGATGCATATATCCTCTGTGACATCATCTTTTGGTTTGTAAATTTCCTTTTTGAAGTATTTTATTCACTGCAAGGCACCAACATTCCAGCAACAAGAAAATATACCCATACCTCTCTAAGGATGTCCTGCAGAGATGGTGAGTATGAGCTGTATGCTGCTTTTGCAGGATGGGAGGGTAACATAGATGGGTATCCAGGGCTGGTCCAGCCATGACCCCCTTCCTGGGCCAGCAGTGGGTGGAGGTCCAGAGTCCCCTGTCAACAAACTGTGGAAGACCAGGGATAAGGTGCCATTGTCTAAACTCTCCACTTCAGGGCTCAAGAGCAGCTCTGCTTTTTGTGCTGGAGACAGAAGGTGAAGAACCTCCAACTGAGATGAAAAATGACAGGAGTAAAGAAAAACAAAAAAAAAAAAGACAAGAGTCAGATTAGAAGGCAGTACTGTGGAAAAGCAATTATGTGTTTGCTATAAGACCTGTGATTAACTTAAATATTATATGAGAAGAATCTCTTGAGATTCTCTGGGATAAAATATAAATAAGTAGATAAAAGCTCTGTTGTTGGAAATTCTACAAAGTCTTGACATATGTCAGTCTAACTCACTCCACTGAAGACCATGTTGAGGGTTGAGAAGTCCTTCATTCGGGCCATTGCTTTGAAGGCACCAAAATTCTTCATCAACCATTCCTCACTGCTTTCCTCTGGGTTCACACAACCTGTACATAGATCACAATGACTAACAATGCACTGAATGTAAACAGCCAACACATAAATATGTAGCACTCAAATAAACAAAATACAGCCTTTTTTGAAAGTCTAAAATGTTGCATGTAATATATTAAAAAAAAAAACACATCTTCTGGACTTTACCATGTTTTAAAGTTAGGTACAAGCACAGATTATCAGTACCTCATGATAATTTTTTCTACTTACTTTTCTATTTATTTATCAAAAACCTAAAATGCAAAAGTAGTATATGAAAAAAAAAAAACCCTCAAGTTGACCCTCATTGCTTCTGTGCTCATTAAGAGTGCAAAAAGCAGATAAGCAGATTAAATACACTTGGTGAATTGATCAGGACCAGGTGTGACCACCTCTAGAAAAGCACAGTAGCTTGTTGATGTGCAGTTTTCAAGTGTGTGCAAAACATAATGCCAGCCTAGATAGACATTAGCACTGATTTTGGAGAAACCTTTGTTCTGTCCTAACAATACAGCCTGCCTGAGGACTGCGAAAATGCTGCTATTTTGAGCAGGTGGCAGCACCCTGTTGCATTTGGGACTTTTTGCAGACTCGACCACTTTCAGTAAAGAATGCAACAAGCTAAAACAAGTTATACATATCATTCATTTTATACCATCTTCTACCTTCAAACAACCATGGTGCACGGAAAGCTTATTCTCTCTACAAAGATCCCAGGCCCAGCTCCTTAGCTTTTAAAAGTTGCATCTGAACAAACGGCATTACTTCTCAATGTGCTTTAAACAGACGAGACATAATTCATAATTCACACCACCATTTTTTGTCACTGAAGTTGACAATGAACTTGACTGCAGTATTTTAGATTAGATTAGATTAGATGTACTTTAATCGTCTTCATCATCATTCATTTATTCACATTTAGAGTCAAATGTGAGGCTGTCTGGTAATATATGACTGTTTCTTGTTTTTGAAAATACTTCAAAACTTGGTTAAACATTTTGCATACTCACAATACAAATTCGTTATATTTCTCATTCTTAGTCTTATTCATCACATAAATGATAGAACCCAACCATTTTGGCAAAATAAAAGTTAGTTTGTAGTTTACTTGGAGTTGTGGTTAATTGAATTAAATTCCCCACCAGAAACTGAGCCTCCAGACAGAAAGGGGTACATGAAGAACATATAGATCCATTTTTGTCTGACTGGATCCATCTCAGAATAATGGTGGCTGAGCTCCTTCACCCTGTAAAAGGAGACAGGATGAGAAGAACTTGTCACAAAAGCTGCTGTCACATCGGCTCAAAGGTAGACAGAGAGGATAAATAGATGCATACACAGTCTGGTAGGTGGGGCAGCTGAAATTTTTGGTGCTGAGGCAGGACAGGAAGTGCTTGGTTATAGATTTCAGCAGTGGTTTCATCTTGACTTCCAGCCACATCTGGACCAGTGCTTCATTCTGCAGAGGGTCTGCTCCTGGTTTTAATTCCAGTGCTCCCTCCAGACTCAGAAGTGGCACACCTGTCATGCTGGATCTCTGTATCAGTGGTGATTTTATAAAGGTAAAGGAATAAGTTAATAAAATAAATTAGA
The DNA here is from genome assembly GCA_018398805.1 of Hirundichthys speculiger. Taxonomy (NCBI): domain Eukaryota; kingdom Metazoa; phylum Chordata; class Actinopteri; order Beloniformes; family Exocoetidae; genus Hirundichthys; species Hirundichthys speculiger. Next base: position 175,106 of record JAGFBZ010000044.1, read on the forward strand.
CAATGAATAACACTCAATTACAGTGGGGAGTAATAGTTTAAAGAAAACAAATTAACATGCCAGAATAAGGAGTAGTGTAGTGACATTGTAGTTACATTTAACCTGTACTAATCAGACAGCATTTACATGACTTATATGCCCCAAGTATGTCATGCATGACTTGGAAAGTATGAGAGTAGAGTGTCCTGATGGGGAACAAAAAAGCAATAACGCAACTAACTGGTTAAGCTGGAATTTGAGCAACCTTCAGTCGTTTTTGTTTCTGTTTCGTGTTTTTTTTTCATTAAAGCCATACCATGAAGGAGTACAGGTCCATGGTTGCTTCGAGAATTTCTCTGAGCCTGTGCATGTGGTCTCTCCCTGTGTCTGTTGACGGCAGCCCCACACACTGCAGGAAGTGAGTGGTTGCATCTTGCTCCTTCAAATTTAGGAAAAAAGGAAAACTTAAAGAACAGTACCATGAAACTACAATTTGATCTTTCCTTGTGCTTCTCAGTTCATCCCACAGTAAAAAACCCAAAAGAAGAAACTGTTCTAAAATTTGGAGTACATTGTGTGTGATTCAACTGAGACTGCAAAACTTGTGAAAAGCTTCCAAGTTTTTACAGCACGTTCTTCAGATGCAGTGCTGTGAGAATGTTGCAGCCAAGATATTGATCTTAACTCTGGTACTTAAAGATTATTTCTTAAAGATGCAGACGAAATGGTTTAAAAAAAACTCCCAAAAGTCTTAAAATGTGTTTACACGATACATGCAATTTTCTTAAGTGTAGCTTTCTGTGATTAAAAGGTTTTATTTGTGAACTGCGTGCAAACAGAAAAGCTCACAATGCTGGCACTCACTATACATGTATAATTTATCTTTTCATTTAGAAGAAGAAAGTTAAATTATAAGTAAATATGAAAAATTAAGACATATAATCCAAGTTTAAGGCAGTAATGAAAGCTGCCAAATGAATTATCTTCTCAACATCACTTCCCCATCATTAAAGGACAAGTAGAAAAGGCTGTAATGTGACTGTTTCAGCTGTATACTTCAGACATGTAAAATATTATCAGCGTCTGAAGCAGATTATGTTTCTAGTCTGTGTTGTAATGGTGACAGAGCTTCTGAAGAAGCGATCCACCTTTGTTCTGCTGGACAGCCAGCCTGTTTTCTTGTTGAACCTGTAATGCTGCACAGCACAAGTGGCCACATGAATGCCTTATCAGCATCAGTGCAAAATGTCACGGGCAACTAACACAGCGACAGGCGTTCACCAACTTTGAGATGTGATCTGTGGATTTGCGCTCATCTCATTTTATCATTTTTTAGTGATGGGGTAGTTTTGTCATGCAACATTGTTGTCGTATCAGGAGTCCTGTGGCAGTGCTCGTGGCAAACCCAGACTTTTGCACATGCTGTCATAAAGCAAAACTGTTTCCTTCCAGATACCAGGCACATTTGGGCCTGATCTGGTCTGGCCCTTATGTCTCAGTTGTGGCATAAAAAAGTACTATGAGGCAAAGAGGTGTCCCGAAATTCACGAACTGGGCCACACTTGGATTTTGGTAGGTGTTATATAAACCCAGATTTGGCCCACACGAGGCTCAAACTTGGCTCAATGTTATTTGCTGTCCTTGATACCTCTGGCAAAAATTATTTTTCATAAACTCTGATTCAGCTGATATTTAGCTGTAAATAACAAAGCTGTGCAGCACATGTTGAATGGAGACTTGATTTTATAAATCAAGTATTTATGCCAGAAAAGAAACTGTTAGGCACAGAACGTCTTTTTGGGACAACTTTAGAACTTGTGCAAAGTTGGTATATCATTTGTTGTTTAGTTCAAAAAAAAAAAATCTACCTCTTAAACTCCTCAATAAACCTTAAACAAAGAACATATAAAATCATAGTATAAAAAAATGTTGTCCCATGATGTTTAAAGCAGCAGCTCAGAAGGTATTTAGATATGATCATAATACCAGATTAGTTAATATATTCAGAAAAAAAATGAAACAAACTCACCAGACCACAACTTTCTTTTGTTGCACACGTTGCATCTCTGCTGGTTCCCAACAGATAAGCGACCACGTTTAGGAACAAAAGACGTCATAGTTCAGACTGAAGTTTAATGCTTCACTGGCTCTGAAATAAGAAAAATACTTGAAGTTCTTGAACTTACCTTTGTGCTCTTGAACCCCCTGTTGGGATAAGACAGAGAAGACTGTTAGTGTTTGACATTTTTAATTAATAAAACCTGTACAAGACATTGCCATCTTTTAATAATGTTAAATCAAAAATGAAAAATCAACCGGGGGAGGGGAGGGGAGGGGTGTTGTGTGTGTGTGTGTGTGGTGGGGGGGGGGGGGGGGGGGGTGTTGTTACGATGATGGTAATTGTCTTCCAGCAACATAGCAACTTCTGTGAAAGTCTAATTCCAAGATAGTATCAAATTTTGCTGCCAAAGAACATTATACTAGCTATTAGCTAGAAGGATTCACTCTTTCCACCAGCACTGTGAATGTTTATTGGCTGTGTTCAGTAAACACACAAGAAATTAAACTGTTTGGATAATAACCAGATTGTTCTTTTTATGAAAAAACATATCAGATTTAATATATCAGATTTAAGATGTGATTTCCTCAAAGTAATGACGAAATATACCACCCAGTGTGGAAAAGTGGCAATACAGTGGCATGATATATAGACACTAGTGACTTTTATTTGGTGTTGTAAATGACGAGGAACTATAACTTATTTTTTACTCTTAATGAGCTGTGTATAACTATATAGATGTATAATCTGTTCTTACCAATCAAGATCCCCAGTAGGTAAACCAGCAGGAAAAGATAGTGTGATTTCATAATGCAATGGCTCTCATGGGATGACAGGTCTTTGTGGTGAAAATCACTGGGAGAGAGAGTAACACAAAGCAGGTGACAGGGTGAGACACCAACCTACCATGACTTTTGACTGGCAAGTTTGACCAGCACATTAAAAAAAACCCATCCATACTGTTCATGTTATCTTAACTTTGAAGCAAACTCAAGGTTGCTTTGAGAATAACTAAAAACTCAAGTTATTCTCACAAACTTGGACCACACCTTGATGTCAAGGCTTTTACAAGCTTGATGTCAAGGCTTTTACAAGCTTGATAAAATACAATTTTTTTTTTTTAAAGAGGAAAAAAAAAATCCTTGTCACACCATTCTCTTTTTTGTTTTTTGTTTTTTGTTTTGTTTTTTTGAGCCTGACAGGAATCAGGGTGAGGCACTCAGAGTTTCTGGAATAGAGTGACCTTTAACATAGCAGCATAAATACAATGAGACATTGAAGAATGAGTGAAAGGAATGCTGAAACTCAACCCCAATCAGCTCCAAACAATAGCCAGAAAGGCATGGAGCATAGAGCCACTTTTTATATATATATAAATATGATGCTCTGAGCCTGTAGCCAATGTGACTATTTTTTGACAGATTATTGTCTCAGTCTGCTTACAGTACCGTAAGATGTATGTGCGTGTAGTAACATTCAGATGTGTCCCCATTCCTTACTTAAACACAAACCCTTAAAAATAGACCTGAAAAAAAAGGGTTTCTACATGAAACAGAGTTGAAAAAGAAGTCCATTTCATAGTTTATAGCCTTGTTTTCATGACAAAGAACCAAAAGTAATGGTGACTTTTTTAGTTGCATAGTATTGTTTTATATTATGTAATATAATAATAATTGTGTGAGTTGCATCGCAAAAACAAAAATATATTCTTTATATATCAATTTTTAAAAAAAAATAATCTTATGAAGTACAGAGTTTTGTTTTGTTTTCTTGGTATTGTATTTTTTTTAACAAATGTTTTCTTTAAGTAACCAACAAACAGGAACTTTTTTTTGCCCTCTAAGAACATGCACCTCTGTTAATGTTTTTCGCAGCATTATGTACACTGAATGAATGGCAGGTTAATCTTTAATCTCTTATGTAGAATCACTCGCTGACACATTTGTATTGAAAAAGATATATCCTCCACACATTTGTAAGGAAAGAAAGGCAAACAGTGCTGAGATCCATTCAGCATTTGACCTGCATTTTCAAAGGTCAAATTTAAAGGAATAGGTGTGACAGTATTGTGTCATGGCCCGGGTCAGCTATGACTTAGAATTTGTATTTTCTGTCTGTTTTGTCAAGTTGGCGTCTCTCCAGCAGCGGAACATGTCACTGCCGGGCCGGGGGCCTTGTAAGCCCCGCAATAGTGGGGTCTTACATTTTTTTGACCCTGCAACAGCGGGGCTTACAAGCATTGCTACATTTTACACATAGCTCAAAGCATTTGATAGTAAGAGTTCAACACCACGAAGAGCGACCATGCCATTTTGAAATCAATCAAACCTGTAGTTTTATGGCATAATATATTGTCTTAAATGTATTTGGCGGTTTGCGGTTGTGGCGTCACGCGGGAGACGCACCACTGTTATTGTTGTAGTAGCTATCGGCATTCATTCATTCTGCTCGGTACCAAGTGCCGATTTCGCCTGATGTGTTTCCATTGCTGTTAATAAATACCAACTCTGAGCACGTCGTTGTACGAGCCTTTTTGCAAGAGTAACCTGACAAAACCGACATGAAGTCTAACAAACCATAAGAACAACAAAACATTAGGCTACCTGGCCCCTAATAATAACGTTAGGCGGTCGGGCTACTCCGATAACAACCACATCAACAGTTACAACTAACTCACATATTGTTTTCAGTGTCAGTGATTGTGAGAAATTGTACCTGTGAATCTGGCTCCCTGATCGTGGTGCCAGTTTTGCTGGGCTTGACTCTCTCCCAACAATGTCAGGTTCATCTCCAGGATTGGGACGAACAAAATAGGTTTAGTTTAGTCTTTTCCTGCGCTCTTTTTTTCCTTTTCTTTGCATTTTGTTGGTCTACTTTTATGCTTGTATGAACTGCCACTCATGAAATACTAGTGACTGATGACGATGCTGATGGACAGCTGTTGATGACAATTTTACCCAAAATACATTTGGAGATCTTACCGGCAATCCACTTGTAAATTTGCACATTGTAAAGTTAACTGTGAGAGTGAATATGAAGCCAGCCATGCAGCACAACATTTAATTCACTGTTTTGAATAAACCTACATGACCAAAGTCAGTCTTACATTTTTTTGACCAACCATGACTCATTCTGGCTGGGGAAACCTATATATAACCTCATGCTTAACGTGTTGTATTTGCCGCAGAAGTTGTTGTATGCAATAATGCGCAAGGCGTAATCGACACTTGGGGAGAGGCCTGTTTCTTCGTCTTTCACCGGGCCCTCCAGGGCCCCGGCCAGGGGAGCACTGCCCCCCTGAAGCTCTGCCCATGTGTCTCTCTATGTCTGTAGTGCTTCCTGTTTTACTTTGAAGGTCTGTCTTGTCTTCGTGGTGTTCAGCATTTCTTCCTCCCCCTGGTCAGCCTGATTGTCCACACCTGCCTCTCGTTTGTTCCTGTGTGTTTATAAGTCCTGTCACTCCCTTTCTGTTTGCTGTCCATTGTCGTCCTCACCCCGTGCATGTCTGTCGGCTCGTCATTGTGCTCTTCACCCTGTTTCCTTGGAGTTAAGTTGTATTTATGGATTTTTTTTGAATTGATTGGATTTTTGTACTTTTGTTTAATAAAGACCCTGTTTGTTTTTTAACCTCCTGCACCTTGGGTCCTCCTTCCACACTCTCCCACCCTTCGTGACAATTTGAAATTAAAAAACAAGAACATATTTTCCTCCCTATCCTCTATTTGTTTCTTTTAAGAGCTTTTTAGTAAAAATATATGTTAGGAACTAAAAAAGGATATGGAAAACAATAAAAAAAATGATGAAATATGAGAGGTGACAAAATATATAAAAGCTGGCCTATAATTCATGTATATATATCTTTTAATGAATAAAAGTTTAGTACAGCTCTGTCTTACTTTTCATTGATTAATTCTGTACTACTGCATAAATGCATTTTGCTAACTTTTACACTTGTGGCTTAGCGTATTTACGTCACAAAAGAGCTTAAGTGTAATCACTTTTATAAATGTTACGTACATTTTCACTTCATTTGATAGAAAAATAAATCATCTTATCATAAAAGCTTATAGTGATTCTTATATACATGCACTTTGCATGTACAATGCTTTTAGATAACTACAATGACAATGTAATTCAGCTGAAAGACACGAATACATTCCAGTTTTAAAAGGTTGTGACGGTCTCTTCATAACCTGGTCACTGAGGGTCTCTTAGGAGAGAATCTTGTGATCTGAACACACTCTTACTCAGCTTAATGAAGGCAGAACACATGAAATCCCCAAACAGCATATTTGTTTTCTAGAGACGCACAGTCAAGCAGCAAGAAGGACCTGCTTGTAGTGACTGATTCACTGATTGTTCTGATTTGCTGCCTCGTCCTCATGTATCTGCCTTTTATAAGTGCCACTTTACTAACATGGTCCAGTTTTTTTTCTTTTACATATAAAGAAACATACAGCTGAGCATTTAGAAATAAGGGCCTGCTATTTATTATGTCTTCTTTTAGACACATGTGACAAATCTGGCTCAGAAATAAAACATCATTAATTCCATGAAATCACAGTCGAACGTCTTACCAAATCTTGTTTGTCGTTCAAGTCCTTCGGGTCCTGTAGCACTGACACCTGAGCCACAGTTGCTCCTGGAAAGGGTGTGTTGCCGTGATGATCACAGAAATGATGATGGCTGTTTCCTCTCTGCTGAACAAGAGGGCAGAGCCAAGAACCCTGAAGGGGTGTATTATACTGCAGTTGGTGCATGTATTTATGTTTGCACGTTGTGTCTGAAACCAGCTTTTGTGAATGTGAATGTTGCCGTGAAAATAAGCAAAAGAAGACAGGAAAATAGGAAAGAGACTGTCAAAACCTCCGTGTTTTTAATATGCTGGTTATAGGCAACTGCTGTTGTTTTGTTCAAAACACAGTAGACTTTATGTTTGAGATCAACATTTAGATGTTTTTTTTTTTTTATCTCGGAGCCATTAATTAAACAAACACATAACAAATTTGCCAGTGTAAATGTGATCATGACAGATTCTTAACAAAAGTATTTCTGAGAACTGTGTATTCATTTGCACGAGCATGCAACCCCAGAGAGGAGATCAAGTTAAACTGGTTTGCTGTTACAAGGGTGAAAACAAAAGGAGTTAACTTACATTATTACTGTACAGAGGAGAGGATTTGCTCATTGTAAATGCTGACTGGTCGTTGTGGGAGCAGAAGTTCAACAGTTAAAACGGTCTGTTTTACCATTTGAGGAAGGGAAAGAGCTCTTTGTATGTCCACAACCACTCAGTCTATTGTTTGTCCATTAAACCATTTTCCACTCATTTTCACAACTCAAATTTTGTTCCTTTTTTCTGGGAAAATATGAATTTGTGTTAAGTCATGTGAATAAGAAGGTATATCCACCGTCAGCTGTAATGTTGAAGGAATAATAAAAACATAATTTGGTCCATGCCAGAGTGCATTTATATGAAGGCAACTGGATTTCTATTCTTGGTTCTTGGAGATGTTTTTGCCTCTCATCTGAAAGGCTTCTTGAGTTTTAAGTGACAGGTGAGGAGTTTCAGGCTTATTTTGTGTTTTTGTTTGTTGTGGGACGTGTAAATTGTACATGTGAGTCTTCTTGTGGCTTACCGAGTGTACTTTCACTATCTTGCTGTTATGTGAGACGTGAATCAAGGTGTGAAGGAAGAAGATTCAAGGCTGATTCCAAGTGTTGGTTGGGTAAAACTTCAGGCCACCTCCTCTTTTTAATGTTGTTTTTTTCTTCATCTAATGTTGAAGACTTATGTAACTCCTCTCTCAATCCACCTGTTCCCTCTGTCAACAATCTGTGTATTACTGCTCTCAGAAAAATGTTGCTTGGCAGTGTAAATGTCTTCAGAGTAAATGTGTCAGAGGTCCACCCACGTCTTCATCATGTGGGTGGACCTCTGAGCCCTGACGAGGTGGTTCTCTGGGGATGTGCCATGTGTTTGTGTATTAAGGTTTGAGCGATCCTTGGTACACAAGATTACGTATGCTTTTAGCTTCCGTTCGGTCCTTAGAGTGCACCACTTTTTTCAAGCTTTCCTAGATGACCCGTTTGTGGGCCTGTACCACGAGCTGGGCCATGGATTTGTAGTGCCTTCTTGTGGTACATTTGCATTCCCTTTCTTTTCTGTCTGATTTTTTTTTTTTTTTTTTAAAGACAAGGCATATTGTAATAGCAGAGGTCCTACTTTGCAAACTTGAAGTCACTGTCAACTGAGCAGAGTGTTTGGTAAACGTCTCAACTTGTTGAGTCTGTAGTTTGATTTTTTGGGGTTTGTATTGTTAGGTCTGAATTTTCTTAAATTTTCAGGTCCAGAATTAGTGCAGCTAGTGGTTCTCAATTTTGTACAGACACACATTAGTTACATATTAGTATTAATATTGTTATCAATGGCATTATTAATATTGTGATGTTGGAAGCATAAATTACATTATCTCTTAGTTTATATCACAGTTTTAGTGTTGCTCATTGTTTTTATCAAATTATTTTGTTTATGAACTATATGTCCATATCACAGTGTCTTAGATTGATCTTAGTGTATGTCTTGTCTTCACTTTATATCAGAAATGTAGCAAACTAGCCCAGCTGTACCCAGTAGGATCACGTGTTTGGAGACAAAGACCTGGCCAGGTAAACAAAATGATCATGTGGGTTATGTAGTCTTTCTTCTTTTTCAGGAAATGCCGACAGCGGATTGGATCAGAAGACGATGACGTGGATTGGACAAACGAACGGGGTACCAGACCGACCAATGGGAGAGCCAAGTCTAAACAGCGGCTCCTCCCCATCTAGTGACGCACATTTCTGTAAAAACTGTTGGTTGTTTGAATGTTCAGTCTCTCCTCGAGCCAGAGACTGCCTCTGTCAGGGAGCCGTGATATCACGTTTATTGTAATTAAACATCTGTGTTGTACTTAGCTGACCAAGATTCTACCTTTCCAACAAAGAATACGCAGCTAGAATCTTTTCAGAAAAAAGATCTTAACAGTATTTTGAATGTGGCTACTCAGTCTCTGTCAAGCTCCCTTAACTATACCTGCAACTGCAATAATGCCATGATTTTACCCAGTTTTTTTCTGCATTAATTCAAGGTTATCATATTAAAAGAAAAAGTTTCTTTATTTTTGGCTTTCTGTCTCCTGTTAATCTTTTTGTGATACTTCAGTTATTTTATTAGTAAAAAATCTATAATAATAATAATAATAATACAACTGTGGTAGTCGAAATGAAAATATGATATAATGAGGAAATATAGTGTAGTGTCTTTTTAATCAAAAAAATCTTATTTTAAGACTTTACATGCGATTCTTGAAGAATCCGCTCCGCTAGGTGGCAGTGTCGAAAGTGTGCGACTGCTGGCTGTTCAATTATTTTTCCGGTGTCGTAGAGGAAGAGTTTTACTCACGTTTGACCCAAACAAACTCCTCAGTTCATCCACACACGGACAGGAGCGAGTCGGATATTGGGTTTCTTATTTTGTGTTTATTTCCAGCTGTCCAAATGTAGCTTTATTAACTACCTGTAACTCGTTAACTCACTGAAAAGCTAACGGTTGTGGTGTGAACCACACACCGTGTGTCTTGGTAGAAGTGTCTATTTCAGCAACACCTGAAATCATGTCACCGTGGTTTAAGGCTTGTAGACGGTGTCTTCAACATAGTTTGTTTCTTCAGAGAGGGTCTGGGTGTGATGTAGGGCTCAGAGACAGACGGACGGAGTTGCGGTTACGTGTCGCCGTTAGCAGAAGCTGCTCTACGGATCAAGGAGACGTGAGGGTCCGGTTTGCCCCCAGTCCGACAGGTAAACGCCTCCAACTTGCAGCATCTTGAATACCTTCTTGTGACTTTCACCAGCGAGATGATGAGCTTAATAACACAGACGCATCTTATTTTTATTTTTGGCATTTTTCATCATTAAATACACAGTTGGATAAGATGAGACTTTGTTCATCTCTAATGAGAAATGTAGGTTTGTAAACAGGTTGAAGTAGTAGGCTACTTTATTTTTTTTACATGTATATGATATAATTAATATTTTATTAGTTTATCCTTTCTGTATCCGCTGTCATATTGTAGATAAACAGAATCAAATGACGACCCCTTAAATAATGTTTTAATGAAGTTAAAGTAACGAATTGAAGCACTTACTGATTATGTTGTGCAGGAACATTTTTTGTGCAGTCAAATTTCAAATGCAAGGTGTGAGTACAGCTGCAGCTTTTGTCTTAAGAAGAACAAAGGAGAAACTTCTGATAATCTTTTCTAGGGATATTTTCTCATGCTCCCACAGGATATACATAGGTTTAATACTTTTCAAACATTATTGAGGTGATAATAATTTAAATAATGATTGAATGTCATCTGGATGCTTTAGTTCTAGGGTCTTGGTTTTGTGTGGATGAGCAATGTCATTTTGTCACGTATTTTTGCTGTGTTCTGCAGGCTTTTTACACCTTGGAGGTCTCAGAACTGCTCTCTACAACTATATCTTTGCAAAGAAGTATGGAGGACTTTTTATCCTGCGATTAGAGGACACTGATCAGAGCAGACTGGTTCCAGGAGCAGCAGAGTCCATAGAGAACATGCTGGAGTGGGCTGGTAAGCAGGGGCGGAGCTTGGGGGGGGGGGATCCCCCGGCCTGGGCCCTTCTGGGCCTGGGGGTGAACAAAGATGCAGGGAACCCTCCAGGCCTGAGTTGGGATAGTCAGATATGTTTTGCGTTCCACTGGATGCCATAATATATGCATAAGTATTGTGCCTATCGCATGAGGTTATTTATAGGTTGCCCCAGCCTGGATGAGTGATGGTTAGTCAAAAAAAAAATTAAGACTGACTTTGGTCTTGTAGGTTTATTCAAAACAGTGAATTAAATGTTGTGCTGCATGGCTGGCTTTATGTTCACTCTTACAGTTAACTTTACAATGTGTAAATTTACAAGTGGATCGCCGGTAAAGTGATGTATTGTGGGTGAAATCGTCATGAACAGCCGTCCATCAGCATCATCATCAGTCACTTGTCAACAGAGTCTACGTGGTGCAGACTAGGTGCATCATGGATTAATCTAATCATGAGTGGCAGTTCATATAAGCATAAAAATAGAGCAACAAATCGCAAAGAAAAGGAACAAAGAGTGCAGGAAAAGACTAAACTAAAAAAGCTGGACACATATTTTGTTTGTCCCAATCCTCTCGGAGATGAACCTGACATTGTTGGCAGCGAGTCAAGTCCGGCAAAACTGGCACCACGATCAGGGAGCCAGATTTACAGGTACAATTTCTCGCAATCACTGACTCTCACAATATGTGAGTTATTTGTAAACTGTTGATGTGGTTGTTATCGGAGTAGCCCGACCGCCTAACATTATTTTTAGGGGCCAGGTAGCCTAATGTTTTTGTTGTTCTCATGATTTGTTAGACGTCATGTGAGTTTTGTTGGGTTACTTTTGCAAAAAGGCTCGTACAACGACGTGATCGGAGTTGCTGTTTATTAACAGCAATGGAAACACATCAGGCTAAATCGGCACTTGGTACTGAGCAGAATGAATGAATGAATGAATGAATGAATGCCGGTAGCTACTACAACAATAACAGTGGTGCATCTCCCGGGTGACGTCACATCCGCACACCGCCGAATACATTTTAGACAAAATATTATGCCATAATTCCACAGGTTTGATTGATTTCAAAATGACATGGTCGCTCTTCGTGGTGTTGAACTCTTACTATCAAATGCTTTGAGCTATGTGTCAAAAATGTAGTAATGCTTGTAAGCCCCGCTGTTGCAGGCAGGTATATGTTGTTAAACAAGCTTTATTGGGTTTAAGGGGCCCGGTCATGTGCCCCGCCCCCAGCCCGGCAGTGACATGTTCCACTGCTGCTGGTAAGATAGGCTTCTGTGTTTATTAAGTGCAAATGATTACAGAGAAGTACTTAAAAAAAGATCTGATGTTAAGCTATACTCTTATAAATAGGCTCATGTCCTCTGTAGGTATACCTCCAGACGAGAGCCCTCGTCGAGGGGGACCGCTGGGTCCATATCTGCAGTCTCAGAGGTTAGACCTCTACAGTCAGACAGCCAAGCAGCTTGTGGACAGTGGTCAGGCCTATTACTGTTTTTGCAGCCCTCAGAGGTTGGAACTACTCAAAAAAGAGGCGTTAAGGGCTGGGCAGACTCCAAGGTAACAAAAATTACAATGCACACACTATTTCGATATTATTTTTTTAGCATGTAAAATTGGAGAAGACATCTTCACTGATTCTGTCAAACATTGTTTCCTCATTTGTATAGGTATGACAACAGATGTCGCCACCTGCGACCTGACCACGTCCAGGAGAAGCTGGCTCAGGGGGCATCACATGTGATCAGGTTTCGTTTGGAAGCAGGTGTTGAGCCTTTTCAGGATATGATCTTTGGATGGAATCGTCATGAGGTGGCTCAGGTCAGGGTCGTGGTTTGGCCATTTATACGTGTTACTCTTTCAGGAGGGCATGCACTAAAACGCTAGGTTAGGACACTCTAGGTCAGGTGTGATGAACATCTTTTTTATCGTCTATCAGAATGCCCAAACCTGTTTTATATGCAGTTTTGAAAAATACCTCATATTTCCAAGTGAAATCATTGGACCTGAAGTTTTAAATAACTGTAGTAGTTGCTTTTACTTACTAATGCATCTAACTGTTGTCCTCTTTATCATCTTGTTTTAGGTGGAGGGCGACCCAGTTGTGATAAAAGGAGATGGTTTTCCCACCTACCACCTTGCAAACATAGTAGATGATCATTACATGAAGATCAGTCACGTGCTTAGGGGATCTGAGTGGCTCATTTCCACCTCCAAACATCTCCTCATGTACCGTGCTCTTGGATGGCAGCCGCCCACCTTCGGTCACCTGCCGCTGCTGATGAACAAAGATGGCAGTAAGCTGTCCAAAAGACAGGGGGACATATTCATTCAAAGCTTCCAGAGAGATGGGGTCCTGCCAGAGGCTCTGCTGGACATCACAACCAACTGTGGATCTGGATTCAACAGTGAGTGATGAAAGAAAATATAATGTAAAATAAAGCCTGATCTAACTTAAAGTCAGCTTTAAAAAGAAAAAAATCTTTTAGAATAAGAATAAATAATACAAATTATGACGCATTTGTGTTTGCATGTAGCCAGTCGAATGGGGCGGAGGATAGATGAACTGATTTCTGAGTTTAATCCTTCAAAGATCACAACTCATTCTGCTTTGTTGGATTTGGAGAAACTACCAGAGTTCAATCGGTAATTAAAATTTTACCATTTCATTTAATCTGTCTTCTCTCTGTATTTAGTCTGGTCACCTGAATTACACTAAAACATTTTGTCTCATCATTTTCAGTGGAAAGCCATGTTGCACAGTGAACATAAATGGAAATTTGTGTGCAGTGCTTAAAACTCTAAATTGTGTAATATAAAAATAAAACTTGCTCTAATGAAAATAAAAAATTGATCAAGATCTGATAACTTCAAGCATACCGAAATTGTGGTCCACCTTCTTCTGGGGCCATACTCGGGCCCTAATGTTCCATTATTCTGCTGAGGGACAACAATAGATTTATTCATCATTTAGATATCCACTTTAATCAAATTATTTATGGTTAAATTTTCCATTCCTATTAGAGGAAGATCTCACGCTCCCCATTTTTTTAATCCACATTTTTCAGTTTTATGTTGGCTGTAAGAGCAGCAACTTGGTGCACGAGTCTCTTCCATGCATTCCAGTCGTAGCGAATTTACTCCACCAAATAGATCATACACTTCAGGTGGAAATCCTCCTGTAAAGGAAAAGATAAGAGTTGAGTCAATACTGGAGGAACTTTCCTGAAATTAAGAGTATTAAAAAGCCACTTTATGCTCCAAAAAGGTTTTTTTTTTTTTTTTTTTTTTTTTTTTTTTGAGGGTGGGTTGTGAAGTTTGGTTGCTACTTTACTGCTCGCAATGCATTTCTAAGTCAGAAATTACACCTTTTTTCCCTCCTGGAGGTCATTTTTAGGACAGAAACTGATTGCTCTCTTTGACATGTCAGAATCCACCTGCAGCAAATTGAAGATGAACAACAGTGTGATTTGCTAATAAAAGATCTGCAGGGGCAAATCAAGCAGGCCTACACAGCCGAGATCCAGGACAAAGAAGTGCTACATGAGGATTACATTAGACGGGTGCTACACTTCCGCAAGGTAATCAGTGCAGCATTTAACTGTGCTTATTTTCAGTGTGCTAACACGCTAGCAGACTGAAGAAAGGTTGCCAAAGGTTTATCATGTTTCCTCTGGTAGATGCATGCAACAGATATGACATGAAGCTACCTTTAATGGTGAGGAAAAAATATGGAAATGTAGAAGTCCTAGTCAGGGATTTGTTTTAAGAGAGCCTGAATTCTTTGTTCTGCATTAAGTTTCACTCCTCAATCTTCTTCATTGATCAGGTTCCAACTTTCTTGTATAACAGTTGACTGAGTACTTCTCTGTTGAACTTCAAGAAATAATGAAAACATCCTATTTTGTCTTTAATAGGGTCACATATCATCCCTGAAGGAGCTTGTGAGTCCGACATACTCTTACCTGTGGGTGCGTCCTTCCTTCTCCAGCCAGCAGGCGGCAGCACTCTCTGCAGAAAGCCGCCTCATTGCCTCATTAGTACTAAAGTGTGTACCGGTAGTACTAATTCACCAACTGTCCATTTCACTTCACCTTACAGTGTTGTTGTAGCAGGGTTTTGAACACTTGTGTCTAAACTCAGGTTAACAGAAGGGCAATGGGAAAAGCTGTCAGTGGACCGACTCAGTAAAGACCTGAAGACTCTGGCTAAGCAGACTAAAGCCACCAAGTACAGAGAAGTGATGAAGCTGTTACGGCTGGCTCTCAGTGGCCTGCAGGTACTGATGGGCTCTGTGGTTTTATACATATTAACAGTTATAGAGTTGTGGTTGTGAAGTTGAATTTAAAACTAAGAGATACATAGGATCTTTATTTATTTTAAGCATAAAGGCTTTACAGCATTTATTGTATATGTTGAAAAATAATTATTTAAAGCTTTTTGGAGGTCCACACTGAGAAATAATGCACTGTTGATCAGAGGCCGAAACCTCAAAAAAAAAAGCTGTAAGTTATTGGGGTCTGGACATGATAAATAATAATGATACAGGGTCTGGAGATGGTAAAAATTTTGTTTAGTACTTATATTTCTGAGGAAAAAAAGACTGTCTGTGCTAAGAGGTTTGAAAAGCCCTGCTGATTGATTAAACATTTTATATTTGGCACATTAATTTCTATTACAATTAAAGCTAGTTTAGAATAGCTAATAACTGGGTAATTGTGGATTTCACATTACTTATTTGATTTTGAAGACATTGAGGACTGACCTTCACTTTTATCCTGTAATTATCGTTCTATCTCACACTTCTCTTAAAGGTACTCCAAAAAGGTTATTAAGGTAATTGATGATATTCAGGCACTTTCGAGCAAAAAAATCCATCTTAAGCACTTAAAAATAATGTCCCTTTGAGTCAAGCATCAGTACAGTTTGTGTGAAAAAAGTTTTTTTTTTTCTGGTTAATTATAGAACAGTTATTGTAGCCTGTACCAGAGGCGTTATCATGAATTTGTTTGTTCTTTCCTATAAACCAGCACTGTAGGCTTTTTCTAACTGCATTTCCTTGTTATGGCAATTTGGCTTATTTCCAAATATATCACAAGGGCTTGCATTCATTAGTAGTCACGCTTTTTTTTTTTTTTTTTTTAAGAACTGTCACTGTGAAAGTACTTTTTTTCTCCAGGATGTGATAGATGGAAACTGTTGAACATAAGCACTTCTTAATTGTCAGTACAACTGACATATCTGACCAGAGATAAAGTCTGTCTCGTTTTCATCAATGTGGTATTTTAGGAATGCCCTGAGGTACATTTTCTCATATTTAGCTCAAATGTTTACAAAGAAAATAATTATGCATTTATTTGATAATTGTGATAAAATCTTCACATTTTGACATAAATGTCTTGAAGGATTAAAAAGGTGAAGCGATAACACTTTAATCCATATGCTCAGTGGTAAAATCTGGTCACATATGTATATGGAGTCAGACTCATCTGTTTTGTGGAGGCAAACACTTTATAAAGGTGTAATTTATTGCTCATACATATCCCAAGGTCAAGTCTTATGCTTCTGCCTTTTTGGAAAGGAAGTCCTGAAAAAAGAGTCACTCAAACAACTTCTGCCAGTGTCTCACCAGTTGGGCCTTTTATTTGATACATCTCTTAACCAGCAGCTGGCTTTATTGATTATGAAAGAGGGGAAAATGAAATAAAAAAAAAAACTTAGGGCTTTCTCTCTAAATGTAATTGAGACTGACTTCATTACTCAACATGTAAAATATTAATACTAGCCTTTCTGAGCCTTGTGTTTTTACTCCTATTATTGTGTTTTACACAAGTCCTGTTTTTTGACATTTTTAGGTCACTGGAATTCTGAGGAAGTTAGCATGTCTTATGTGTTCTTTACAGCTCACTTTCATTTCTGCAAAAATATTTTTCAAACTGTAAATTCACCATTTTTAGACAGTTTGAGCTACAATAGCCAGAAAAGAATGAACTCTTTGCACGTGTTTCCTTTTAATTTCTGTCCATTTCATGACTAAGCTAAGCTCTTAAATAGCTTGTGAAATGTGTATTATTGACTACAGCTTCACATGTCATACAGTGACTCAGTAATCCTGTGCTTGGCTTTAGCACAGTACTACAGAAAGAGGAAGATGTTTCTGATTGTGTCTCATGCGTAATAACGTCTGGTTTTCTTGTGTCATCTCAGTGATCCTTTGTTCCTTCTGTTTTGTAGCAGGGGCCCAGTGTTGCTGAGATGATGGTGTCTCTGGGTCCTGGAGAGGTCAGACATCGATTCCAGAAGCTTCTGCAGCGTTCAGATACTGGTTAAAGACTGTCATCACATTTTATATTCGCCTCAGTGACTGGGTCCAGATGGCAGTGCCTGTTGTTGGACTTGGACTGCATGTTGTGAAATACATGCATTAAATTACAAGTGGTTACTCTGCCACAACCTACCAGGGCTACCTCTAAAATGAACTTCAATGTTTAATGTTATCTTAATTAGTGCAAATATTCTATAAAAGGGTTGAGAACTATTTTTATTTTTATGACCTGTTTTTGTTCAGTTGTGTGAAACTTGACTTGGCCACCTGACTCCATCCACAGAAGGATGGGAAGTACCTTGGTCTTTTTATTTAAATGATGTACACACTTGTGAAAATTAGATTTAACGAACTCCAGCTTACAGATGTATGGTACAGTCATAAAGAAAAACACTTCCAGTTCAAATGTGAAAAGGGCCATGTAGAGAGAGGAACACAAAGCCACTAAAGTGAAATAGCATTCGATGCTCTGGGAGCAGAAGTCAAAAATATGAATATGTTCTTTCTCATGCACCACTTAAAGGTGGGGTAGGTGATCTTTTTTTGCAGCAATTTTTACAATATTGCCTGAAAACCTTTTCACATTCCCACTGCACCCACTGAAATAAAATGTTTCCAAAAAAATGAAACGTTTTGGTCCAGTCTAGAGGGTATAATCAGGAAAAACTCTGACCAATCAATGTACTGATCGTCTTTATATTTATTGGCTGCCTAATACGTCCATCAAATATCAATGCACTCCCACCCCTCCCTCCCTCCCTCCCTCCCTGCGGTTCATGTAGTCGTGAATCGTGTGAAGGCGTGGTTTCGAGGGGTGAGCTGAAGAGGAGGAGGCAGAGCCTTTGGGAGGAGGGAGGGAGCTTATATTTTCAAAATCTCACTTGAGTTGGATTGCTGGAACTGTTTTTTCAAAGAACACCTACCCCACCTTTAAGCCTGATTTATACTCGGATGTCAGGTCGTCTGCGTCACATATGCAGACGACGCAGAGATGTCCCCCCCCCACCCTACGCAGACACTCCGGTGCACCTACCCAAAATTGTAGGTCAACGCAGACAGTGCTGCAGAGAGGAGAGAAAAGAGGCCTCTGATTGGTCCACTCTACATCCGCATAGAAAAGAGGAAGTACCCACATCTGTACGATTCTCGTTCTCCACACTACAAAGACAGCACATATTCTAGTAATTCATGGAGGGAGATTGCGATAAATGTGGGTCTGAATATGGCCGAGACAGTGAGGAAGTGGAAAAACTCAAGAGATAAGTTTAGTAAGTTTATCTAGTTCCTGATTGTCCCTCTTGCGTTGTGGCCTGGAATAACATAGCGGAGATCCTGCGTCAAAATTGAGTATAAATCAAAAGTGACGGCGGCATCTCTGCGACAAGCTGACGGCGACACATTGGTACGAGAGAATACACGGCCCGTTACAGTATAACTAATATATATGGGTTTACAAACAAACTATCTGTTCAATCAGGTTGACACCTCTTCCACATTTCTTCTGTTGTGTGCTTTGGTAAGTCCCATTGTTGAAAGACCAATGTAAACACCAACACATTAGTGAACAAAACTAATCATGTAATTTTCTTTCATTTTAAATAACACACCCTAAGTTCAATTGTGCCCCATGGTCTAACGCCTTATTTCCCATTTGAGAACAGGCCTCATGTTTGAGGTGGTGTTCATAAATTCCAGTATCTACAGTTTGCTATTGTCTGTGTGCTTCTTTTTGTGTCTTTTTCTTATCTCTTTTGTCTGCCATTTTATCACCTCTCTCCACTATTGAAAGGAAGAACAAGAAATACAACCTGTGCTTTTGCTTGATGTGACTCTTAAAGTGGCAACATTGAAATCCTGTAACGAAAGCCTTGCATTCATATTAAACAGCTGAAATATTATCAGCTAAATATATTCAAGCGTATGAGTTAAACCTGTAATGCTGCAGAATTACTTCAGTTATGTATGTTCATTAAATATTACTATTTCATCATCACGTAACAAATATCACATGCCAATGAAAGAGTTATGTTACTCCAGAGGGAAAGATGTTTTTTTCATTTTATTTCTCTTTGGTATAGTTTTACATTGCATTATCTAGTGCAGTGGTTCTCAAACTTTTAATGCTGCGTACCACCTGAGAAACTATTAGGCTCTCCGAGTACCACCATGATGACCAATTTTAAAATATAGCCATATATGCCTTCTCAATTAGCTTTAAACACACAGGAGAGATGTTTATTCCTTATTGTGGTTATTTATTGTTACCTGAATTTCATTTGAAACATCTTATTTATAATGAATTGTCATGTATTGACAAGTCATGACGTTCCCCCGCGTACCACCAGAGAGAGCTCGCGTACCACCAGTGGTGCGCATACCACAGTTTGCGCACCACTGATCTAGTTTTTTATAAAGTAATGCAGCCTGACAAAATAAAGTTGAGTAAAAAGTTGTTGTTTTTTTAAATACATTTTAAAAGTATCTTAAATGTGCAGTGACATAAAAATATAAAGATGCCTATTAATGGAAGCACTTGTTCAGGGAGTACATGAAAATGTAGGCACAACTAAGCCAGCATTTGTATGTGGAGCCCATCTGAGATATAAATGGGATTAAAAATAGGGCCTGATATGGGATTGTGTGCTGGTTCCACATGGGGCCTATGTTAACTGTCCACTTAGGGATTGCTTATGTGGTCGGCCCAGGTCAGACTCTGATAAGAGACTCTTGCCACTTTATCACTTATGTACAGTCCCAATCCCACATGCCCCCTCCCCCCTCTTTTTTAAAATGTTTTTTTTTTTTTTTTTTTTTATTTAAGCCCATTTATCTGTAAAATGGAGCCACATCCAAATATTAGCTGGGAAATTGTACCTCACTCTTATAAGGGTTGCAGTAAATAGTTTAGCATCCCTTTAGAAATTCCATGAGGAATTTAACAATTGAACATATTATGGTAACTATTATTATGTTTTCCCTCAGCTATTACTAAATCTCAATCTCGCAACCAGTATCATTACAGGTGCAGGGGCACCTCAGCAGGGTTTGTGTTGCCATCCATGTACCACGGGAGAGTAATGAGCTGCTAACAGTTTTATGGTAACATGGTTGTATCATAGTACTACCATGTTCGCGCCACGCTGGTAAAGGTCTGCTATATCATTTATTGTAGTTACGTGCATTTTAGAAGTCTATAAGTGTTTGAGGTAGAGGTGAAGTAAAAAAAAAAAAAAAAAAAAAAAAAAATATATATATATATATATATATATATATATATATATATATATATATATTGGTAAGAGTAACTTACTTTTCTGCCTCTGTAAGGAATAGACATGAAACATGAACAACTTTTTGCTTTGATTGGAGATAAATTGTGCCGCGTCAGCGGGTCGAGGGGTGTATCTTGATTGGAGAGTCACAAGTGTGACTGACTGGGCGTGAGTGTCACATGTCACCATAAACAAGCGGCAGTTTGACACCTTCACTTCTCCCAGGACGACAGATATCCCGTGACTGCTTGGAGACGGACGGCGATGGCTAACGGGGACAGCCAGGGAACTTTTGAGTCGTGGCTCAGTAAGTGAAAGTACAAAGATTAACGTGCTTACTGTCTTTCAGCGGCGGATTCGTGGAGGGGAGGCTGCTCGCCGTCACTTATCTCCACTGACGGTAGCCGTTAACGTTACGGTGACGGCAAGTTCGTCGCAACGTTTAAACTTTATTGTTGCGGGAGGGCATATATGTACGAGCCAGTGCTTTATATGTCGATGTACTTGATCGGTAAATTGTACGTTTTTCAACTAGACAGAAAGTATCATCTAGAACAGGAAGTTGCTGGTAACCTCGTGCGCGTTCTTGAGAAGCGCACGAGCGGTTTTGTCTGCGCCCGACTGCGCGCGCGCTCAGTGGTAGAATTTAATTTAATTTCTTGAGCAGCAGTGAGCTGTAAATAAGTTCCCAAGTACTGTGCCTTGCTTCAGATTTGAGACTTTTGTTGAATGTTTTAGAGTAGTTCTGATACTGTACTTGACTTCTCCATCATGGACGTCTGCCGTTTTCTGCAAACATTTGCATCATGAATTATACCACGCTCTAAATCACACAAATACAAATGAGTAGTTAAAAAAAAAATGAGTGAACTGGTAACCTTTTATGGGAAGTTGTGCATTATTGTAATATCTATGTACAACTGGGACTTCAGAGTTGCTTGAAGTAATAGTGATTGTACACCATACATCTTTTATCAGACTGCCAAAAAATATACTTTGCTTCTAATGTTTGCTTTTTTTGTGGGCTTTCTGGAAAAAAGATGTTATAAGCTCAAAAACTAAACTAAACAATATCTAATATTTAACCTCAGCACAATTGCCTGAGTCATATTTGGATCATATTTGGGCAGTAAGGCACAATGAAGCAACAGTGTTACGGGAGAACAGTTATAAACTTATCACAATTTGGCCAAAATGTGACTTTGGCAATTATGCTATGAAGGCTAATGTCCTCCTGCAATATTGCTTCTTGGAAAGTGTGCAGAGTTCAATTAAATGAATTGCTTAATTAAATCTTAAGTTTCGTTCACATTTTTGTAGTAGGCTTAGAGTGATTTTGAGGGTAAAGCTTTTCAATCCATCCGTAAGGTGACTGCAGACAGACACTGGTATTCCAGCTGTTTCCAGTCCACAGCAGACTTTTGCAGTGGTTGGTTGTTCAAGGTGGTTTGGGTCTTGTTCCAAACTTTGGCAAAGTGGCTATGTCTTTCAGAAGTAATACAAACAAATGTTTTACTTGATGATCCTGGAATCTGCATGTGTTTAAAATTTATCCCGAAAGACATGCATGGATTATGCAAATCTGCAATTCTTTATTTCTTTTTTTTTTTTTTTTTTTTAACACGTCTGAACTGACCTTGGACTTTCCCTTTGTGTTGTTCTATATAATCAGGGCAGTCCGACCAACTTCTTGTTTTCTTTAAATCTTGACAAACTGCTGCAGGAATCAGTCATGATCACTAACAGATTAAGAAGCCTTTGGAAGTTCAAGGTGCATACTTGCATACATTTCCTGAAACACTAATTTGTAAGAAAAGAGGATAGCATGGCGTCTTCATGGGTGGTGCTGTCTTGTCACAGCTTGAAGGTTCTCGGTTTGAATCCCAGCCAGCTGGGGCCTTTCTGTGTAGAATTTGCATGTTCTCTCTGTGCTTGATGATAATTTTGTGGAATTTCCCAGGAATGAAGAGTCTGTCTGCAGACTGAGGGGGAGTGGATTCCCTCTCTAGAGCACAAACATATGACCACTCCATGGCGTGCCTTTCCTGATACGTTACTCTAACCCAACCACTGGAGAGTGGAGGTCACGACTCGCATGTTTCTGGTCTAGAGTGGAACTGCACTTACTCCCCAGTCTGCAGCCAGATCTTCTTTCGAGTACCCTTGCTTTTCATCCACAGAGAGCTGGGATAATCTCCAGCAGACCCCCTTGACCCTGAATAGGAGCAGGAATAGAGAATGACTGGGTGCTAGAAAAGAAAGATCTCAATAACGACAATCAAAAGAGTGATCTTTCATAGTGATCTTTCATTTGCATCATGCAATACTGTATGATACATAACTAATTAATTAGTTAAGTTGCTAAAACTCAAGGTTATTTATAATAAAAAATTAGCAAAAACATCTGTTTAAATTAAATTAACACTTCAAAGGCAATTTTTTGGTAAGAATATTTTTTGTTTTTCACGTTAAACAGTATGTAGAACAAACAAAACAAATCAAAAATTAACAATGAACATGTATCATTAACCCCACAAGTATACCTGGTCCAGGAATGGCTGGATTTTCTTTTGATTTTTTTTTTTTTTAAGCAGAGCATGAAAATAATTCACTAGCTATATATATTGTAATAGAAAGTGTTTCAATAATGATGACATGACTTTTAACACATTTTCAGTATTTTGATATACATTATTATTGTGACAACACAAGAAATGTATTTGTTTGATGGTAATGTCATGCTTCTTTGTTATGAATTTAAGTAAAAGGTGGACATTCATTTATAAAAAAAAAAAACCTCAAACATTATATAGTTTTATAGAGCCAGGTTTTATGGATTTGGCAGTTTCATTTTTCTAAGTTTTGTTGGTACAACTAATCCTTTTTGGATGTTCCTTGGTAGTTTCTCTGTGGTTTTTATGAATATTCACTGTAATACAAAGTTTGGTCATGTCATACCTTTGTGTTTGAGTGTGTATATATATATTTTTTGTTTTCATTTCTTTATTAAATAATGTTGTCTTGTTTAACATGCATCTTTTGTCTAATTGCACCTAGACAAGGCCACAGACCCAAATAATGAGGCAGACAGATGGGACTGTATTCAGGGTTTCTACCAACTTGTCAACAAAGAAACAGATGGGTGAGATGACTATAATTTCATTTATTCCTTTTTTTCTCCTCAAATCAGCATATGCTTCATACATTGAAGTTGTGTGGGCTTCACTGCTTTCTTGCAACTAAGCCACTGGAGGAGAAGTTGCCTCACAAGTTGCAATCATAGGTTTTCACCATTATGAGATGGTCTAACTGAAAAAAGTCAGGAAGAACCTTGACTCTTTCTTCTTGAACAACGAATAAAGTTGCAGTACAAACTAAAAGTAATACACTGCCTTTTAAAGCTTTCAGTCCTTATCTTTTTACTCATAAGCAGCCATGGTAGTTGCAGAAGCTATGTGAAGACGGTGTTGCTGTTTGCAATCTGCTTGACTTTTGTTTTTTTTTTATAACTAATGTAATATTTTTTCTGCTTTCAGGCCACAGGTTGCCACTCGTCTTCTTGCTCATAAAATCCAGTCCCCACAGGAGAAAGAGGCCCTGCAGGCTCTCACTGTGAGTAATCATGCTACTCACATTTCCATATAATTCATATTGCAGTGTATTTATTTTTAGCTATAGTATAATTTGAATTTTCAACTATTAAGTGACCAGATAATTCTGAATGTGTTTTCTTGCTCATTACTAGTTTGATTCAAAATGCCCCCCAATTTCATCCTTTTTCCTTTTGGGCAACATTGTGTGGACATACTTGCACTTTTATGTAAAGCACTTTCTTAAAGGACATGCCTTGCATTTTCCATCATATCGTCAAAGATATGGTCTGTTTGCTGGAGAACAAATGTCTTTGTTTAAACTCTGGAGGGGATGGTCTTGTGAATAATATCTGTGACTAAAGTTGAACCACATGAATATGAGGAACATGAGGATTAAATCTGCATCCAAATCCGCTATGACCTCTCACAATTTCATGTCTATACAGCGACCTCCAATCAGTGTTTCAGCATGAAATGTAATTTTTCTAGGGTCATGTGCCTCATATCATCTGACATAAATGGCGGTTAACCTCAAACATAGACTGACAAAATTTTGTTTCTTTCTCTCTCTGTCTTTCTTGTCTTTTGCAACAACAATTTTTTCTTTCATTTTTCTTTGTTAAAATCTGTGGTGATAATAATATATTTGGTGCTTTCCAGGTTCTCGAGGCATGTATGAACAACTGTGGAAAGAGCTTTCACAGCGAGGCTGCGAAGTTTCGCTTTCTCAATGAGCTTATCAAAGTCTTAACACCAAAGGTAGTTCTTACTAGACACATGAATGTTTCACATTAAAATTTAAGCCTTTCTTTGACCACCACCCCCTTACACACACACACACACACACACACACACACACACACACCACACAAAGAATCTTCTGTTGCAACATGTACCACCAACCTGTACATGTATTTCACCATGTTGAAGTAGTCAAAATTACTTTTTTTTTCCCAATACATATGGCAAATTGGTGCGCTATTGTTGCTCATCCATATGAAACTTGAGTCTAATCTGGTTTTAACCAAACATATTGTGAACACAGAGTATAAAAGACCGAGAATTGAGAACATGGATTAAGATGACATTTCGGGCCTGATCTTCAGCCAAACCTCCTAAAGCCGCTATAAAGGGATATGGGGTAGAAGAGGGGGCGTTCCCCCGCAAAAAACGCAATCTTCCACCTCCCTAAACCCGCGATCTTACCTGCGCTAACCGCTATATTATGCATATATCATGCATAGGAGTGGTTAGGGCGTTCCACCTGTTTAACCAATCAGTGCGTCATGTGGCCTTCAGATTAGCTCAACAACAGTGCTCAGAGAGCTTATGAATGGGTTTCCATGGTCGAGCAGCTGCATCCAAGCCATACATCACCAAGTGCAATGCAAAGCGTCGGATGCAGTGGTGTAAAGCGCACCGCCACTGGACTGTTGTTTTCTGGAGTGACGAATCACGCTTCTCCATCTGGCAATCTGATGGAAGAGTCTGGGTTTGGTGGATTTCCAGGAGAACGGTACTTGTCTGACTGCATTGTGATAGTTTGGTGGAGGGGGGATTATGGTGTGGGGTTGTTTTTCAGGAGCTGGGCTTGGCCCCTTAGTTCCAGTGAAAGGAACTCTGAATGCTTAAGCAGACCAAGACATGTTGGACAATTCCATGCTCCCAACTTTGTGGGAACAGTTTGGAGCTGGACCCTTCCTCTTCCAACATGACTGTACGCCAGTGCACAAAGCAAGATCCATAAAGACATGGATGGAAGAGTCTGGTGTGGATGAACTTGACTGGTCTGCACAGAGTCCTGACCTCAACCTGATAGAACACCTTTGGGATGAATTAGAGCAGAGACTGAGAGCGAGGCCTTCTGGTCCAACATCAGTGTGTGACCTCACCAATACACTTCTGGAAGAATGGTCAAAAATCCCCATAAACACACTCCTAAAGCTTGTGGAAAAACTTCCCAGAAGAGTTGTATGTTCCAATGTTTATGTTCCATAAAGATGTAGATAAGTGACAGAGGAAAAAGCTGGACTACAACTGAATATTTTTTTCTCCACCAGCAGTTCATGATTGGTGTCTTCTGAGAAAAAGAGTAACTTGATCTGGTGTGAACTTGAGGTTTTGTAGCTTTTCAGACCTTTTCCATGCACCATAAAAAAAAAAGTACCGAACACCTTTTGAGGAAAGGGAAAAACCCAAAAAATATCCTGAAAGACAACTAGAAGTTGAAGTCCTTTTATAGGGAATTTAGAGATTGTCAAAGATGAACAACTATTTGCTTGGTTGCAATATATTTGTTTTACAGGAACCAAGCAAATGGATGTAAATGTCTTCAAGAGTATTACTGTCAAATGGTGTGTAAAGAGGTACATGTATAAAAGGAGCTATATCATGACAAGTAGAATGTAGAGTTAAACTAAGTGTGATGCTGGAACACGCCCACGGAGCATGTACAGTGGTTATATCAATAAGTGAGCCTTGTTTACACCATCACTGATACATGATTAATTTCTCTATGCAGTACTTTGGCGCATGGTCTCCACAGAAAGTTAAAGACAGAGTGACAGAGGTCCTTTATGGCTGGACACTCTGGCTTAAAGAAGAACCCAAAATCCAGGAAGCCTACAGCATGCTGAAGAAACAAGGTTAGGGGCAACACAAATGCTAATTATGAAATCCTGATTTAACAATTAAATCTGACACTGTATGTCATATTAACACAAAGGCTGGCATTAAGTATTTTCATGGTAATGTGGCCTTTACCCAGAAGTCAAATAATCTTGCCTTTCCCTTATTTTAGGTATTGTGAAGCAAGATCCCAAACTGCCAGAGACACTCGTTATGGCTCCTCCACCCCAAAGAACCACGGAGTCTATTTTTGACCAAGAGGACAGGGCTAAGGTCAGTGCCTATGATTGTATATAACGGCACATGTCTTCAGTAGACTTTATCCTGCTAACCTGTTGATATTTTCATCAGCTGCTAACAAGATTATTGAAAAGTGGTCGTTCTGAAGACTTGGAAACAGCCAACAGGCTCATTAAAAGCACTATCAAAGAGGTGAGGAGTGATGTGATGGTTCTGATTGTCTTAGGATGCATGCGTTAATTAAAGTATGAATAAATATACTCACTGCGGATCCATGTAGGAGCAAGAAAGGGCAGAGAAAGTTTCAAAGCGCGAGTCTACTCTGAAGGAGGTGGAGAACAGCACCAAACAGCTCAGAGAACTGCTGGAGCCAGCACATAGTTAAAGGAGCGTCATTACAGCCCAGTGATAATGTGAAGGTATGTTGGACGTACAGACAAGGAGAGAGGTCTTTGGGAGCCAAATGTAAAAGTCCTGTGTTTGTTTTTCTTTCACCTAAATGGTAACTGTAGAACTGCCTGGAACTGCTCTGTTTTACTGTAGGTTTTATACAAAAATTTCAAACCTGAATTCAAGCTGTACAGACCTTTACTACTACCCATGTTACAGCAGGTCTTTACCTTCCTGAGAACTGGTTTACAGTCCTTTTGTGTGGACCGTGTTGAGTAGAATCTTAAATTAGTGGATTATATTTCTACAAACTCTATTCACAGAAAAGTTTATAAATGTTCTAAAATGCAACAGAAACCTAAATTTGTAATATGGTAGTATTATCGTTTCTTGTTTTCAATGACCAACTTTCAAAAATATAAACAAATCTAGGATTAATGCCACCCACACAATTAAAAGTTAAAGTATGAGACATGTTTACTAATGTTGTACATCATGTCTTCTGTTTAATTATACTTTTTAATAATTTAGTACCAGAGGATACTAATTGTTGCAATTTTTCAAAAGTCGTGATTCTTGCTCAGTACAAGATATCAGTCCATGGTTACCCTCTGATCTCCTCTTAATGATGAGCTTGTGGTTGCAATAGGAGACACATCTGGACTGCAGGCAGGCCAGTTAAGTACATGCACATTGTATCTATGAAGTCAAGTTGTTCAACAGAATGAGGTCTGATATTGTCCAGCTGCAGTAACCACAGAGCTCCTGGGAAACCACCTTGATCTGATGGCAGCATAAATGATTTCGCAGCAATTTTCCAAATATGAAAGTCATCCAGTCACAAAAACAAGCTAAAATGTTGGCTCAGCTGACCACAGAATTTGTGTCCATTGTAGAGGTCTTCACGGGTCCACTTTCATGGACCTGAACCCGAATGGACCTGTGAAAATTCGACCCGAAACCGACCCAACCTGAGCTATTATCATAAGTCCGGGGGTCCAAACCCGAATTGACCCGCAATATTTGGACCCGGAACCGACCCGAGTCTTTAGTTTCCGACCACGAACCGAACCGAGTTACCCGAATCGAACCGAGACAATACAGCCCATAGTTGCTCATGTTAAAAGTTGTCTCGCGTTGAATAAAACTTGATTTTCTCACCTAAAGTTGTCTTCCTCTACCCGGTTCAGTTGCTGCATAGGCTACGTGATGTAAACAGTAATAAATCCACGTCGATATTTTCTTTGTGGATACAGATGCTAATGGTAGCAACTGCTAACGCTAATGGCCTACACCAGTCAGAACGTGTCGTGAATATGTTTTCTCATCCAGCGTTGTCATGTTGGCGATCCGTTGTGCTTCACAGCTGCCGGGCAAACCGGTAATAACACGCTACGGCAACACGATTGTTTCATGACAAACATGCCACGTTAATGAATAATTAATTTAACTGCCTCGAGTCCTGACATTGGCTGCCACCGCCAATATCTTTACCTCTCTCAAGTAAACGCGGACCCAGCCTGTCAGAGAGCACTGACCGGACCCGAGACTAACTGTACCAATTCCGACCCGAACCTGGAGTCACATCTTTTGAATGGACCCGAGACCCGATTCGGGTCGGGTCGGAACCTCAGGTTTTCGGGTTGTTCCGAATACTTCTAGTCCTTTGTTTTTCTGTGCAATCTGAATAGAGAATGTTCTCTCAACATATTTTGGGCGTGTTGTTGGCATCAGATTGTTGATCATTATATTATTTAAATACAATGAAGTTGGTCAGTGAAGGCACCAGAACTGATCTATTTTCATAGAATAAAAGGGAAGGCACTAGAGTTCACTGATTAGTTTTACTGTGAGCTTCAGTCCCTTCAGTATTTTTGAAATTAGTTTTTTCTTCACTTTAGAGGCTCCTGATTCAAGTACTTTTGAACCTTGTTAATATACCAATTAGATTTGTGTTTTGTGTGTGTTTAGTTTGTTTGTTTGTTTAATATGTAATAAAACATATCATGAGCTAAATCAGCCATTGATGCTATGGCTGTGTATTTCTTTGTTGAATCTCAAGAGTTCCACCGACAGGCTCAGAAACGTGGTTTCTAATATTGTTAAAAGCAAAGCATTACCATTCTGATGCTTCCACTTATTATCAACCTTAAAATTCTTAATGTCTCCCTGAATCCAGCATTTATGGCTGACTTTCTCAAATGAGAGAACTGTTGTAGTGTTGGGGTCAGTTACAAAAACACAGACAGGATTTTAGGAGATTACAACTGCTAGACTGGGATGGTAATATTTTACTGGCCCTGTTTAAAATTTTTATTTTATTTTTTTGTTGTTTACTTATTTTTGAGAAACTGAATGAGCAGTGGTCAGTTATTGAGTTTCCCACACATTGATTTATGTGTAGCTGTCAGCCACAGGATTTTATTTTAATCACAAATTTTAAGTTTAATCACGACCAGCCAGTTTGTCCCAGCTGAGTCCATCGAGGATCACCTGAATACCACTTTAATGGAAGGACTTTAAGGGAGCGTTTGTAGGTTGCAGGTGATATTGACTCAGTTTACAGGTATATAGAACTTTATGTCTAACGAAGGAGCTGCAGAAATGATTTCATTGATGGATGATTCATTTCAGAAAAATAAGGTTATTTTCCAACTTTCCAACCAAGCAGCTTTTGGTGTTATCTAAAGAATTTATTTTTTCTCCTTCGGTGTACATCAGTGGAATTGTAGGTTCTTTGGCTCTTTTAGAATCAAAACATTCAATTTGTTAGTACCACAAGATATTTTTCAAATGTTAATAAAGCAACAACTTTAAGTGGGGCAGCAAAGCTGTATTTTAGATAATCTGACCTATAGAACAATTGTTAACAAGTGAACCTTAACTATTTATTCTGAAGAAATTAAATGTAGTCATCCAACATTTGATCTCTCTCTCTCACAACTCTAGGCACTTTATGAACGCTGTGACCGACTGAGGCCAAGCCTTTTCCGGCTGGCCAGCGACACGATGGACGATGATGCTGCTCTGGCGCAGATCTTAGCAGCAAATGATGAACTAACACTTGCAATGAATTCCTATAAAGACCTGATGGGGAGAGGGGGAAATGGAATAAAAACAAGGAGTAAAAGTGAAGAAGTGACAAGAAGTAGTACCTGTACGCCTCATTTGTTCAACTTTTTTCCATTTAGTCCCTTTGGAAAAAAAACCTTTACCTTGTGTCTGGCTCAGCTTTGTGTTCTTGTTTTTTTCTTTTGGGTTCAGCTCCTACAAGCCCGAGAGAGATTAAGAGTTACCACCTCATTGATCTATCAGCCCTGGAACCTCCACAGACCCACAAAAAAGTTGATTCACCACCTGTATTTGAATCTTCTTCACCCTTCATCTCATCTTATATGGAGGACAATGTTTTTTCTAAAGCTGAGCAGGACTTAAAGGATTTAGGTGAGTTTGAATCCTCCAGAATATTATGTGTAATGCTGATCTATTATCTTTAGTGTTTTTTCTTTGTGTAATTATGTGCTATTGTTATTTACAGAGTTTGATAATATGGTCTCAAAAAAGACTCAAGATAGTCCAAAGTCATATTATGAAGAACTGATGCAGGTGAGATTTCACATTACATCTAAAATTAAATTAAATAAATAAAGATGTAATTTATTGGGGACATGGTTTAACAATATCTTTACTGTTTTCTTTTTTTTAGCTCAACAACGATGTTCAGATGACAAATGTTGAACAGAATGGAGAGAAACACATTTCACTGAAAGCCCATGGATGTGTGGGAAGTAGTACCACATCAAACGGAACAAATATGTGGTAAGAATACTTTCATGTGGGCCAGTGATGTGGTGGACAACACCTCTGACTATGGATTGGGAGATTGTAGGCTCAGCTCCTGGCTGGCTTGTGTTTGTTTTTTTCCAGTACCCCAGGCATTAAGGTGTTACAAGTTAGTGTCGTCCCAGTGCAAACCCAAGCCCAGATAGAAGGGGAGGGTTGCGTCATGAAGTGCATCCAACGTAAAACCGTCAGTCTTTGGTTAACCACTAAAGGACGTGCAGTTTTGTCTGTTATGTTAAGTGACATGCAACATTGTGTTTGTGTACATTCAGTTCCAGGGTCTCTAGAGCAGTCCCCCAGTCTTCTTCATTTTGTTCAGTTTCTTTAAGTCACTGACTCTAATGCTGCTGTCCCAGCAGTTGACAACAAAAACTAGAAAATCATGTAAAATATGTAACGTGTTGCTGAAAATATTGGAAGACGTAAGCTTTCACGAGAGCTCATGTCTGCTCTACCCCTACTTGCCTCATTTTTGCATCTCTAGTCCATCCTGTTGTCAGTAGAATTCATTGCAATTGATACTCGGTATCAAATACAACAAAATTATCTGTGGCTCATATGGTTGGTGCTAAAAATACTTAGATAAAATAAATAATATAGCCTATTTAAATTAAATTATAGACATCAATGAAACTGACATGTGACTTTAAAATACTAAAAGGCCTGTGCTTGTCTATATTGCTCTTCACATGTGGCTCAAATGCTGTTGAAGTAGCAGTGCCAGTGTAAGGCATACAAGTGTTTGTATTTTCCACTTCTTATGTTGTTAATTGTACATATGGGCCAAGGAAAGTAACTGAGTCTGGTGGTTCGAGCCTTAACTGCCCTGAAGTGCCTGCCGGAGGGCAACAGGTCAAAGAGGTGGTGAGCTGGATGGGATGTCATTGATAATAGAATTGGCCCTGCTGAGGCGTCAGGAGGCAGAGAGGTTCTCGACGTGGCAGAGGGTGGCCAATATTTTTTTGGGTAGTGTCCAAAAGGTCTCCTGTTCGCAGCTGAGCTCCCAGGATGGCCGCTGCTGGGCCTTCTTGATGACTGCGGTGCCTTTGATGGATCAGGAGAGCTCCTCTGAGATGTGGACTTCCAGGAATTTAAATGATAGGCACCCCCTCAACATAATCTCTGATGTAGAGAGGGGCGTAAGCCACTCTTGTCCTTCTGCAGTCTATTATCACCTCCTTGGCTTTTGCTGTATTCAGCTCCTGGTTATTTGTTGCGCACCATGCTGTCAGCTGCTGCACCCAAATGAGTCCAACCACAGTAGTGTCACCTGCAAATTTTATGATATGGTTAGAAGGGTGCAGTCATGGGTATATACAGTCCATGTAAGGGTAGATTCAGCACACTGCCCTGAGGGGAGCCAGTGCTGAGTGTGAAGGAGGAGGACAAGTTAGGACCAAGGTCAGTGTGAGGTGGAGGGTGATAGCAATGGCATCTTCGGTTTAGCCTTTTGCCCTGCAGGAAAACTGATAAGAGTCAAATAAAGGAAAGAAGTAGGTCTTGATGTATTGAACCAACCGCTGAAAACATTTGACCACCGCTGAGGTGAGCACGACAGGACTGAAGTTAGTAATACTGGTGCTGGCAGATGTTTTGGGGATCCTGGATGATGATTGTTGATTTTAGGCAAGCTTGGGATGATGCTTTGACCAGAAAAAAAAAATAGATGTGTGGTTCACAACCAAACTATTTTGGATAAGGTAATCATTACAAGGAATGTGACAGAATATTTTAGAAATAGGAATTCTCAGTGCTATGTGTAAGATTAATTTATTGACTTGGGGGAAAAAAGGAATCTGTCAGTCCCTGATTGATTGGTCACTGATCAGAGCTGGTTAAACTGTCTTCCTACTTCTTTTTCTGACGGACTGCTCAGCCTCTGTTTCTATAGAAAATTGTTACAATTCTTTGCTGTTTTTTTTTTTAAAATTCATTTTACATATGAAAAAGGCATCAAATGGGTCTGAAGTTCTGTAAATGTACCAATAAAATTGCAACTTACAGTGAACTAAAAAATGAACTTTGATGTGAGATGGAGCTCATTATAAAATTACATATTTCTGAATACATAATTTGAAATCTTAATATTTCACCCATTAATTAATATCTGAATAGTAAAATATTTGATTTCAGACCTAAAATTCATGAGTAACAAATCAAGTGAGTTGTGGTCTTTGTAAACAATATCTTCTTTTTGTAAACACTGCCCTCTAGTATCCATTTAGGAAATTTCATGTTAAAAGCTCTCACTCTTCTGAGCTAGAGGTTATGCCCATCTTGCATGTACAGCATATGATTTTCATATTAGTTGGGGGCATGTGCCAGATCCCACCACTGTGTGCTGGCAATTTGTTTTCTATGTTTTCTTTGAATTCATACTTTTTTATTAAACTAACTTTGTCCTCTGTTCTGTCAGGTCACTTCATCACACTGAGCAGTTCGCAGAATCGGGATCACAGTCAAAGTCGCAGGAACAGCCGGATGAAGTGTCTGGATCTCCACTGAAACTGGATGAAAGCTCATATACTCTGCATTCACTAAAGAGCATCTTTGTTCCCTTGGAGACCATCAAATCCAGTATGTCTCCTGGGTGGTCTCGTTCTTACAATGAATTTTATAGCAGCAGAGAGAAACTTCACTTTCACTATTATAGTATCAGCAGTAATTTACACCACACATTCAGCTTTCGTGTGATTGCTCATTAGATGTCCGGTCTAACTGTTATTTCCTTGTTTGATAGGTCAGTTGGAGCCGGTCACTTTGTACAATCAGGCCGGTATCCACGTGTCGCTCCATTTTGCCAGAGACTGTCCACCTGGTCACCCAGATGTTGCTGTGGCTGTCATGTCTGCAGTGAACACATCTGCTCTCCATGTGAAAGACTTCATGTTTCAAGTTGCTGTTCCAAAGGTAACAAACTGGTCTCAGGACCATTTTTGACCGAAGTAGTGTCAAATTTAATAGACAGGGTTACAATTTCGAAATGTATGTATTGTAAAATAATTGTAATTACATTTTTCATTATTTTGCCGTGCAAAACCTTTTCAACAAAACCCTTCTTGCATTGCATATTTTGTGGGTTAAAAAAAAAAAGTCTTATAGTTCCCGTTAGAGTTCTCATTACCATTAGCCTTATAGAAATATCACCCATATTGTTTCCTCTGTTGTGTTTGGAAAATTGAAAATTTATAAATAAAAAAAAAAAAAAAATAAAAAAAAAAAAAAAAAATATCACCCATCTCAGTGAAAAAATTAAAAATATGAATATAAATATTTACTAAGCTGCTGGCTGGAAGAATTTGAGGAACTCCTTCCTCCATTAATAGTTTTTGCACTTTATCCTTGGAGGATTTCATAAATCTTTCTCTTCATATTTGTCTTGACCACATAGCAGATTCTTCCTTCAAAAACTGTCTTACAGTGCATGTTGGTTAAACTTCAGCCTGCCACCAGCACACACCTCTCTCCCTACAACCCTCTCCATCCTCCACCCGCAGTGTCACAGGTCATCCTGTTAGCCAATCCCCAAAGTGTGAGTATGAATACAATTGTATGTCAATAGTTTTCTACCTTAGGGTTCCTCATAGAACACAGAGGCTGGATGATTTATATTTTTCGGCAGGATTATTATATTTCATTTTATAGTGATTTGTTTGTGTGTTTGTTGCTTTGCTTTAATGCTAGCATGTAATTCTGGGAAAAAAAAATGTATATTTGTTGCACAGGTGAGAGAACATACGTAAAAAGGCGGGATAGCCCTGCCTGTAAATATAAAGCTGCAATTGAACACCCTATTCTGCATTAAACAGCATACTTTAAAAAAACAAGCAAAAAATATTTATTTTATTCTTTAGTATAAGTACAACACTGAACTGTGTAATCTATATATAAAAGATGATAAAATGAAAATGCCTTTTTTTTTTTTCTTTCTTCCAGCGTAAGGTTCGTCTGCGTTACAAGCTGGCACTGACTCATGGTGACCAACAGCTGAGTGAGACCAGAGAGATCGACACCTTTCCTGACTGGAACTCTTTGATCAGCCACTAAAAGTGCCACATCCTCTGAGTCTGTGTTGGACCTCAGCAGTTCACGGCAGAGAGAGTAAAGTGTACTCTGGGAGAAGGGAAGCACTCCATTTAAAGGTGGACATGTCTTAAAGTTAATGTAGCTGTACATCCATCTTTTATATCCATTTCATCCTGTTCAGGGTCATGTGGGGGCTGAAACCTGTCATTGAGTATGACAAAAGATACACCCTGAATAGAAAGGAAATAAAACAACCAGCCATCCACACTGACACGCGCTCCTTTAAACAATTTAGAATAACCAAGAAGCCCAATGTGGGTTTTTGAACTGAGGGGGGAAAACCAAGACTTGTGTTTTCAATTTAAACTCAATTTTGAAGTGTAGACTCTGATTTTGACGTTAAAATGTTGAGCTGGACAATCCACCAACAGATAATGTATTACAATTCCATGCAATACGACAGCAGTGCATACTAAATCATATACTGTACTACAAGAACACTGAACACTTCAGATACTGTAGGAGTATGTCATCTAGCAGCTGTTTTAACTAAGTGATATAAACGAGGAGTGATGTGACTTTAGACATTTTGCCTTTAGTAAACCTACTGCTTCCTCTTCATCCACACTTTTTCTGAGAACATACCAAGCACATTGTGTTAACAAAAATGAATATTTACATCAGTAACATTAATTAGTTATCCATCAGTCAGCTGATCCGTACCAGCCCTTTCCCCTTTCAGCCAGCATCCAGTCTGCTCTGCAGCAGACGGAGCAGGAATGATGCCACAGGGCTTTTAGCTTGTCTTTGGTAAAACATTTACCCTTTTGGGATTTGAGCTTTAGTTGGTGCCACAGTGTAGTTCTTCTAGCAGTGTTTGTAGCATATATATGTCTGCTTCAGGTATAAAGCAGTCTGCATATTGAAACAAAACCTTTTTTTGATGAACAATCTTAGAATAAATTTCAGTTTGATTTAATATAATAACTGATGCCTGTTGTATGTTTTCAGAGTTTACAGTTTAACACCATGTTTGCTATTGCTTATTATGATGGTTCCTCCAAAGACATACATGTCAGCAGCTCAGCTGGACTGGTTCATCTCCTGATTGCTGCCTTACAGTACTGTCAGTGCAGTGTCATTACACAGTATATTTACTATTCGCCTTATCTGTGTATGCTGACAAGTTACTGGTAGTTTATGTGCACATGAAGTTGTTTTATTTATTTGACCTGAAATGGTTGATGTCCTTTTGAGATGTATTTATTTTACAAATGAGGTTTGCTTAAGGAGTGAAAGTTGTTTCTTTCTTTAGGTCAAAGACTCGATGAAGACAGTGATTTATAATCATTCTCTTATTTCTTAATTTACGTCAGTGTTCTTAATGACGTTTTAATTGACTTCAAACAATTCAAGGAAAATTGTTTTCCACTTTGACCAAAATGTTTGCTTAGAAAATTAGAAAAACAAAATTGTTCAATTGCATTATGTAAAACAAAATGTATAAACAGAATGAAATGCATTATACAGTTATAGGAATGCTACAACTGTCAGTACACCTTTCACTTTAAAAAAAATGTCTTTTGTATACTGGCATAAGTCTTTTTCTTGCAAATAACTTTTGTAATTGCAATGTATTTCTATGTATTCGTGTTGGCAGTGTCTTCAGTTTGTCTTATTTGCTTTTTTTTTTAGTCAGATGATTCTATTCAACTGTCTCCTGATGTTGCTGTGCATTGAGGGTCTTTGTAAACAAATGTGATGCTGTTAACATTTTCATGACCATATCAGTGTTTCCTGACTTGACCAGCCATCCTATACTGTGTTGTAAAGCTTTAAGTTGCAATTTTGAGCCTAGAATAAAGAATTTACAATCAGTTTTGCCTACTTACCCATCTGCTGTCTGCTTTTTATTTGTCACAAACCCATCCATCCATCCATTCTCTATTCCCACTTATTCCTGTGCAGGCTCATGGAAATCTGCTGAAGCCTATCCCAGCTCTCTGGGAAAAAAACAGGGCTGCACCACAGACAGATCACCAGTAGACAAGCGACCACATGATCAACCCTAGAGACAATTTAGAATCAGCAATTATCCAGACAGGTCGTTGGACTGTGGGAGAAAGCTGCAGTACCTGGAGAAAACCCATGCAGGCACAGGAAGAACATGTAAACTCCACACAGAAAGGCTCCTGTTGGCAACGTTCTTGCTGTAAGGCAACAGTGCTAATTACCAAGCCACTGTACTGCCTCAGTCCATATTATTTTAAATGCAATTTCTGATTTCTTAGAATCATTTTCACCACCTCCCCAGGAAGCCACTCTTACCAAATGACCAAACCACCTCAGTTGGTTTCTCTCAGTGTGGAGAAGCAGCAGCTCTCCTCCAAGTCTCTTCATTTCCCCAAAACTGTAATTTGGCAAACTGAAGAAACAAATGTGTACTTGACACTAACATTCATTCACATGTTTAACTGCTTCTCTTTAGATTCTATAGCTCTAGTGGCTTTTATTAATAGTAGTCAAACAGGGGGAAGTGAGGAGTCATAGGTCAGGACTTAAACCCTGGCTGGTTGCATAAGGGCTGTAGTCTCACCTGCTCAACCAGGTGAGCCGTCATCCACCACAGCAGAGTTATGTCTTTTGGACAGTTTCCTGTGACCAAAAGTAATTAATGAACACTGTTCAAGTGGATTAAAAATAAAATCTCCCATTATACAATGTGCCTTTTAGTAGCACAAAATGTCACCAGAAAAATATAGCTTTCATCAGCCACCAGCCATCACACTTCACTAAGGAGAGATAACAGTCTCAAGGGGCCACTTGCAATTTCCTTGCATAGATCTGTGACTGAGGTGGCTGGGCAGCCGTCCAGCAGTGAGTCAGTGAGGAAAAATGCTGGATAAAAAGGTAAAATGTCCCTGAGCTGTTGTGGAGTACAAGTGTAGAGCAAACTTAAAAATCACAAAGAAAACTAAAAAATCCCACTTTTTTTTAAATCAGGGCCTTAGAGCTATGGAGGAGAGGGACCTATTTTGTTAATCTATGTTAAAAATATCACTAAATGTTTTGACTCTACTTTTCAGTTTAATTTCCCATAACATGAAAATAAAGAATAAATCAACTGAATTATTCAGATTTATTATATGACATCAGCAGATTAAAATACATGTTTACTATGTACATTATATGTAACAGGGGTGTTAGATAAAGTGCCAAACACAATTTATACAAAATCAACCAAGAAAAATAAAAGGAAAAAATGTGGAAGACCATCACACCAGGTCCCACAGTTTCATTGCTTCGTGATGAGTAGCCACCCTGTCTGGAGGCTGAATTGCTCAGTGCTGGTTGTGGGACTAATTTGGCACGATTTGAGTGACAATGTCACGAAGGGATAAACACTTTTTTTTTTTCCGATTCCATTTTTTTTTTTCACGTGAACTGACATTAACACATAAAATCAGCCTTTGAAGCTGCAGAAGTTTCTTCTTTGAGAAAACAGTCTATATAGTACTTAGAAATGGTTTCAGAAATCCAGCATTGTTGCTTCAGGGTTTTTATGTGAGGAAGTTAAAGTGTCTCAGCATCCTGTTCACAGTTGGAAAGTTTTTGCAGGAAACATAAGACAACAAAATACTCTTTCCAGACTTTGGTGTATTTTTTTTTTTTTTCCTTTTCTGACTTTCTTTTAACAGCTGCTCTTGAGTCAGTTGTCACTGTGTGTGTTATCTTCCTCAACAATAAGACATAGACGGTGACCGAGACGCTGACGATGGTGATAGTCTTTAAGAAGTGGAGAACAGGCACACACTTATTTGCATGTACGTATTTCAGCGCTTGTTTAATATTTAATTCCGGGAGCTACAAAAGGTCAATAAAACCGGTCCCCCAGCTAGTTTATTGTTTTGCCCCAGTTTATCCCCTACGGCAGTGATAGATGCACAGACACCAACTGAAAAGGACTCTAGTCTCTGTCACATACCGCCTTATTAGCTTTCTGCCACAGTCTGATCATTCAGAAAGGTCTGGAGAGGTTTTGTTTCTGTATCCATGGAGCTGTCCTGTTGGTCTTAAATGTTACTCATTTAAGATGTCTGACGTTGAGCATAATCTGGCTTTCACATGATAAAGTGGTCAGAGCACATTATCTGGAAAGATGGGCATCTTCAGCTCTTTATCCTCTTCCATATTCATACTGCTGCCTGTCAGAGCCTCTTCCCTGGCCCTTCTTACTGCATCTCTCATGAACATCCTCCTTACTGACCCTGTTAATTTTCTGACTTGACTAACTCACTTCTTTTTTTTAATTTTTTGCTTAATCTTCTTCAGCCTGTTGGGGTTCTTCTTCAACCTCCACATTATCCTCTGTTTCTCCCTGGTCCTCCTCCTCCTCAGGTTTATCCTCTATTTCTGTCTCCTCTTCTTCTGCTATCTCCTCAGTCTCATCTTTCTCTTCTCCTTCATCCTCCTTTTCATCCTCATCCTCCTCTCTTTCTCCCACTAAATC
This sequence comes from Hirundichthys speculiger, assembly GCA_018398805.1. NCBI lineage: Eukaryota > Metazoa > Chordata > Actinopteri > Beloniformes > Exocoetidae > Hirundichthys > Hirundichthys speculiger. Next base: position 214,626 of record JAGFBZ010000044.1, read on the forward strand.
TGTATGCTCATTTTGAGTTTCCTCTTCTGCTTCATTTTCTCCATCTATTTCCCTGTCTGTCTCTTCTACATTGTCCTGTCTATCTTCTTCCTCATCTTCTCCACCTTCCTCACCTTCTACCTCATTATTTTCTCCTTCCTTGCCTATCTCTTCCTCAATATCTTCTTCTGTCTGGTCCTCATCACCCTGTGTCTCCTCATCTTGTGCTGATTCTATCACTTCACCTGCTTCATCTGCCTCTTCTTTTCCTTCCTCTTGCTCCTCCTCAACTTGCTCATCCTCCTGCACCTCCTCTGTTTCGTCTGCCTCCCCGTCTCCAGTCTCCTCCTCCTTTTCGTCCTGGACACCATTCTGTTCACTGTTGTGATTCTCCGTGTCATCCTTCTCAGTTTTGACATGGTTCTGCTCCTCTCCATTCGCTTCCATCTGTTCATCCTGCGTTCTGTCTGCATTGCAGTCATCACAGATGGCTTTCCGGCTGCTCCTGCCATTCCTACTCCTCAAGTGTATGTGGTTGTGGTTGTTGTGCTCCAGGTCCTCAAGGGTGAGTTCGAACTGGAAGCGGTCATGCTGGAGGTGTCTGTCGGGAGGAGGAGAAGGAGACTGGGGCATAGTGTTCAGATACCATTCCCTGTTCTCTTCCAGGGTGTCCAGCAGCTCCTGGGCGTCTGGGTGCACTAGGTCAGCCCACGTCTCCCACAGTGGGTGGACAATATAGTCGATGAAACCCACCTAGGGAAGAAAGAAAACAAATGTGTTAACACATGGTGCAAACCATCAATTGGCCAACCAATTAATTGGTCTACCTTTAATATCATCACTGTATTTTCTACTTTTCTTTATATAAAGAGAATAAAAAATAAATATGGATGGTTATTTAAGCTTCACAAAACAACACTTGGATTGTTTACAATGATCTATAATGCTGTGATGTCTGAACAATATGATCTTTTACATACTTTTACATACTTTACTTTTACTTCTACATATACAAACAAGAAAAAGGCTCAACTGTGGTCTTTCTGTTAGCTTCACAGCCGCTGGTCTCTGAACCGTAGTAAAGAAACCGCTCTTTCATCTAAGCCCGTTTTTATTTTGCCGTCCCATGACACACACACTACATTACCCATAAGGCCACACCATTACCCATAAGGCCACCTTGGCTCACAACATTTCTTTGCTGTGAGAGAACGCGCACAACATCCTGTGATGTTTCCGCAATTTTTTCTTGATTTTTTTTTTTATTATATTTTTGAAAAAAATCCACGAATAACTAAAACCGCGGAACTTAGCGCGAATTAAGCGAGGGATCACTGTATATAAGTTTTGACCATGTTCTTTTAAGAAGTTCACTGAGTTCATTTAGAAATGCGGCTGTGTGGGTGTGTGATAGCACAGTGTTAATCTGCATAGATAAGCAAGCAGAGTAAAAGCCAATCTGTCACAGAGCGTTTGAGTGATCACACCTGTATAGCTAAATAGGCGTTGATCAGAGAATATAAAAAGCTTGTGTCTTCTTTGTTCTCAGATTTTTCCCTCATTGGCTCAAAGGAAAATCCCAGACTTTGCTGGAGGACTTTGTATGCCTTCTTTTTCTTGTAAATAAATATCTTTGTGCATTTAAAAGTTGGCTTGGAGCAGCTTCCTTTATATCCTGATACATCAACACTGCACGAAATCAAGAGAAGAAAAAGCCTCAAAAGCCACATCATTGTTGCCAGGAGATCTCCAAACTTCTTCTGGTGACAAAAACTATAATGCAAATAATAGTCTATATAAATAAATAAATTACAATTTTTATAATTCACAAATTCAGTATTGTATTGGCTGCCAAAAGGTGGTGATTCACCTTAAATTTGCACTTTGCAGGTGCAGTTTGTGTGATGTTCAAACAAAGTGTGACAATCACACAGTTCTCTGGGTTTGTTAAGATGTGCATGCTCCTGATCAGCAGGCTTGTCTTTCTGTAGGGTGTCATTTTTACATGATTAAATTAGTAACTCTCTGGCAAGCTGTCACATCACATCACTTTCCAGTGTCTGTGAAAAGCAAATAAGCAAGCAGCTAAAAAAAAGGCTCAAATAAGTTATATGTGCAGTGAGTTTACATGTTATAAAGAACAAAGAAATTACAGTTGTTTCTTGCACTGTTTTAAAGCCCTTCTTGTCAGGGCCTTGTCTAAAAATGCTTAATTTTAGCTGATGTCTCTTTAAGAAACCCTCCCAAAAGGTCAAGACTTTTGTGGAATATTTTTAATTTTTTTTTTTTTTTGAGCTTCTTTAGTTTGACTACAATAGACCCACATCACAGCTTAGGGTAAATGTGGTTTGATTTTTATTGGGGCGTAATTATCTTTTCCTTCATCTTTTCAAATTTCTTGTTTAATCTTTCCTTAACCTGCTGAAGTAGGTTTAGTGATTAGGAAAATACTATAGAAGATTATTTCTTTTGACAATTGAGCCGTGCTCTTTATTTGCAACTAAGCAGACAATATGGAAATATTGAATGCAAGAGGATGAAAATAGTGAACTGAAAACCAGAAATTTTAGAAAGTTCAGAAGTTGTCACTCAAGGTGGAGTTCAATAGCTTCTTTTGATGAAGACTGAGTTTGGGAAAACTGCAATAAAACATCCTGTATAACACTGAAGATGAGTTAAAAGCCTCACAGTACTTTCATATTCAGGGCTCATTGATTCTGTCTCATGAAAGTAAGCTCAGGGTACATCTTCACTGCCTTTACAATGACACGGTGGCTCATTGACTTCAAGCATTACCTGACTCTTCTCTACAGATGCAGTGTGTTTGTCACACATTGCACTGATCTCCATCCCTCTTTCTCGTTCTTTGTCACCCTGTCGAAAGAACTCCTCCATGATCCTCTCAGTCCACTGCCTGTACAACGGTAATGACTTGGTGGGGTTACTCAGATCTGCACAGTGCACCATGTTCCTCAGAACCTACAAAACACACATAAAAAATTTATATCACGGTGTCTAAATTCTTTATTGCCATGACACAGACAAAGGTCTGAAATATCTGAATGATAAGGAAAAGAAGAATGAGGGATGACCTGTATTCGCTCTGTATAGTGGTCCAGGAGCAAAACGCCAGAACTTGTCACCTTCTTGGTTTCCACCATGGTCTTCAAATCAGCCAGAAGGGTCATGTGTTTGGACATGTCTGTGGCCAACACCTGCAGACAGACACATTTAAATTATTCTATCCAAAACGCTTCTTTTATTTCCTTTAACTTTTACGGTTTCTTGTCTCAGACATAGGCACATAGGCACAGATCAAGAGCCCACTCTACTTTTGTCTCATAATATTTGCTGAAATAAACAAAAATTAGATAAATCCGTATGAAGCCATGTCATTACATTCTTGATGCCCACAATAAAAAAAAAATTACTTACTTACTTAAAGGTAGGGTAAACAATTTTTGGACGCTATCATGTCCTGTTAATATTTGAAAGACAACCTTAACAAAACACATTTTTTACAAGATAGGCAGCTAGCAGATGGTGAGGAGATCTTCACTGAATATAACAAAAATCATGTGGAATTGCTTACCCTACCTTTAATCCCATTAAAGATAAAATTATATATGTTTTTATATGTATGACATTGTGATTTACTATTGAACAGGTCACACTTGAAAATGAGATCTCGATCTCAATGTGTTTTTACATGTATAAACAAAGGCTAAATAAAAATAAAAAAATATATATATAAACACCCCACAACAGTACAGATGTCTTAACTAAAGTAAAACTATGAAATGATAAATCCTAATCCTACAGCAATCATACTATGAAGAGAAAGTGGATTCATTTAGACTGGTCTGTTTGTTGACACTGTTGCTACCGTGTAAATTGTAGTTGTCAAAGCCCTCACCATATCGATGACGAGCTTGCGAAGACTCTGGCGCTGCCGCTTGGTTAGGTTCTGGAAAATGTCACAGTTCTCCTGATGCAGCAGCTTGAAGCCCACAGCGAGGTGGTGGTTCTCCAGGACTGACTCGTCGTTATACATGAGAGCCAATTCTGAGTCTGAGTGATGAGCAGAGGGTGTGAACTCAGGTTACATAAGTGCTGAGGTTGATGTGACTGAGCTTCTGCATGTATGTGCTCTTACTAGTGTTGATGAGGAACTGATTGGAAACGCCAGGGTGGTCTACATCATGGATAGCTGCGGCAAATAGAGCTGCAAGGATCTCTAGATCCGTGAAGACGGCCTGAAAGAACCAGAGCAGCACAAGTAAGAAAAACTTCAGTTGATAGAGGCTCATTGTAAGATCATAGTAAGTTCTTATTTATTCTTTTATTGAAGCAAAAGACATTTGATCAATTTATAGTTTCACTTTGATTTTACTTTTGTAGCCATAGTAAAGTCAAGCTTTCACAGTTTTTCATATAAACATCAGTACCTCAAAAATCTGTTTAGATTATACTGTTTTAAAAAGGCCCACACTGTTTGGTTAAGAAAAGTGTGAAAACAAATGTGCATGTTTATCAGTGTTATCTGACCTGGGTTTCCATAAAACACAGGTCAGATAAACTGGTCAGACAAACTGGTCAGATAAACTGGGACAAATTTGAGAGCAACACAACTGAGGTTAAGTTGCTGTATGCAGGGGTCTCCAACTCCAGTCCTCGAGAGCCCCAACCCTGCATGTTTTAGATGTTTCTCTGCTTCAGCACACCTGATTCAAATGAATGGATCATCATCAGCCCGTCATCCGGGTCTGCACAAGTGTGTTCATGACTCATTCACGTGAATCTTGTGTGCTGAAGCAGGGACACATCTAAGACATGCAGGGTTGGGGGAGGACTGGAGTTGGAGACCCCTGCTGTATAGGGAGTTGTTTCTACATCTTAACAGACTTGATTGTTTAGCAATTAACACTAAAGATTGTGTTTAGCCTTGTTTTTGATTATCTCTCTTGTTTGAATGTAGATGGCCTCTCATCAGCCAATCAAATCAATGTGCATTGATTTAAGCAATACACCACTTGGTTTGCATTTTCATCTGGCTTTTCTGCTTTACTACCATATTTAAAACATCCATCAATACATACTTCCTATCTTCTTCATCCTTTTCAGGGTCACAGGGGTGCTGGAGCCTTTCCCAATTAAAAATGTTGTTATATAAAATGTCAAAGTGATCAAATGTAATTAGTTATAATATTGCTATGAAGTAATCAAAAATATTGTAGAGACCTATTTAGGGTAAGTACTAACCACTGCATTTAAAAACTAAACCTCTAACACTGCAAGTCAGTTTGCATAAGATTAATTACCTATTTCATGTAGCATTAGAAAAGTACACAATCAAAACTTCTCCATGTTCAATTCCTGATTTTATCTTGTCGCACTGAATATAAAATCTTTACATCGCAAGGCAACAGTAAAATAGAAAATAGCCAAGAGGATTATATGATCATCAGTTTTGATCCACCACTTTCAAATTTCACCACTGACACAAGAGGCTGAAATCAAGGCACCCAAATGCTCTTGTAGCTATAAATGGTTTTGTTCATTTTCAGTTTGTCTTCCTTTTATACTAACTAGGACTTTAAAAAAAAAATGTTTTATTGAGTTTCATGCTGCCTGTAAACTCTCCATCAGCTTTGAAATGGGTGCGTGTGTCTGTGTATGTGTTGACCTACATCCAGAGCAGGTGTGGAAAGGAGGACATGTGTGGACTGGGTTACATCTGCAGCATGGAGGCTATTATGGTAGGCTACGTTTCCATGGTAATGGTCCTCCAGGGTCATCACATAAGTGACGAAGGTGTCGACAGGGATACGAAAAGTCTTCAACAACTCACGCTCCTGAAGGGGGAGGAGAAGAGCCAGAACTTCAGAAATGGGAGTATGTCATGTACGGGAGGAAAGACGGGATCAACTGAGGTGAGAGGAATCGTGCACATTCAGACTCTTTACCTGGAAGATGGTGTACATGATGCAACTAAGAGGTCTGTTGTTAGAGAACTCTGCTACTCTGAATATGTTAAAACTCCACTTGTCCAGATCCTCCAGCTCCTGGTTGAACATCAGACACAGAGATGGATAATATGAATTGTAAAGGCAGAAAACAAGAATAATAGTGAGTGTAAATGTTTAAGCTTATGTAGGTCTTATCAGAATATCCAGATGAATTTTAAAGTTTCACAAGAATAGGTGGTTAAAAAAGCTAGTCAGAAAGTGAGAAGGCATAAGTGAAATGCGCAACAGAATTCAAATTCGGAAAGGAAAATAAACAAATATGAATGAATAACCAACATAACTAATCTAACTGACCTTAATTTATCTTTATGTGAGAATCAAATCACTCGTGTTTGAGAAAAGATTCAAGTATCCCTAAGAAAACAGTAGTCGAGGCGAAAACAACTTTAAGGATTTAAATCTTTGGCTGGTTTTTATTAGATAAGAGGATGCACCAGTACGGCCACTGATGGACTCATTATCATCAGGGTGTTCATTATCAGGGTAGAGTGTCACTTTATTGACATATAGATTAAAAGCTGCTTAGACCTATTCTCCCTTCAGCTTTATTATCCATCTTGCTTTTGGATAATAAAGCAGAAGTACTCCTCCAACCGTAATGACAAAGGTACTAGTACACACTAAACTAAACTAAATCGACAGGAAGAATTAGTAACTAGACACAGAACTGAAAGAAGCATACACATGAAACTTTCAAAGCAATATTTTTCAGACATGTTATTATGCAGCTATCAGTGCATCCACTCTCAGTGCAGCCTGGTGCCTTTTGAACGATATTCACAAGCCACACAACCCTTCCATGTCACTCAAAAATGTTCAGCCTTTGTGGGAGAGTGCCCACAAATACACAGGGTTTATATGTGACTTCCTGCCTGACTTGCAAAGTCATGTGCATTCATCATTGTTGAATATTTTGATTTTTGCATCTACCGGTGTACTCTTCTTGTAGGCTTTCCAAGTACTGGGTGCAACAGACTGAGTAGAATTAAACAACTGAACTTATTTCTGTGGATAAGTTGTAAAAAAAAAAAAAAGAAATCCTGCTCTCAGGCCAAAAATATGTTGACTTGTTTTGTGTAATATATTCTTTGTGAGTCAATGAACCAAACAAACAATAACACCTTGGAAAGCTCATCCTCGTGGTCTGTGTTGACGCCAAAGCGAGGCATCGAAGCGCTGGAGAGGCTGGAGCTGTGAGACAGTTTCCTCACTCCGCTGATGTGACTCATGGGTTTATCTTTGAGAGTCGGAGATGGGATTTCCACCTCGTTCTGCTTGTCTACAGGTTGATTCACAAACACACAGGATTTTGCTGTTTTTATTTACTGAAGGTCATCAAATGTTCTGTTGACAGAAACAGATTCTGTCCTCACTTACCCAGGAAGGTGCTGGAGATGTATTCAGACACCTGGTTCCCGGAGCGACTCATCTCTGACAGATGAGAGAGTTCTCTGTTCAGCATCCTCTTAAACTGTTGCAGAATGAGCAGAAAGAAGAGGTGAAGTCTCAGTCCATCTGTTACATCTTTAGGGAAGTATTTATAGAAACAGATAACTAAATATGAATGTTTTCAAAAGTTATTACAAATAGAAAAATGGAACCTTAATCCATTTAGACCTGACAACAAGCTCCAACATGCAATGCATGTTTTTGTCTTTTTAATTCCTTCAGAAGCTGAGACATAAAGGCTCATGGTGGACAGCTTTAAGTCTGTTTTAAGCGACTTTCTTTAAACAAAACCTTTTGCCATAATGACTTAAATATAATTATGTTCAGTATTTTTTAGTTAAAATATAGTCTGTGCGTGAACACTGGCCATAAACTGTTATCACACTGCTGATATAGTTGAATTGTCTGGTTCAGAGATGTTTGTTACCTTGTTGGAAGCCATTTCACTGACAGAGCGGTGTGTCTGGATGGTCTCCAGCTGGTCCAAGCACCAGTCCAGTTCCTCCAGTGTTTCCAGGGCGAGCTGCTGGTACTGCTGATCTGATAGAGTCGCCCTGGGACTGACGCACACTCCACTTAGAGGAGACCTCCTAAAAACAAAGCATTATACTTGCATTCACACTTGTTTTAGTTTTGTGTGGAACTCTATCATATTAGTTTTCCATTAACTGTGTTTTTTATATGTTAATTCTGCTTTTTTGATAAAGTCTGATGGAGATGAATTCTCTGTGGTCAAAGATAAATTATAATATAAAAGTACAGTATACATCGATGTAGAGGTAAAATGAGTCCATGGTTATCATACAATGCTGCATACATGTAATTAGAAGCTTAGGTCTTTCAATTTTTGCAGCAAGATATTTTATATTATCCATAAATCTGTGGTAAAAAGTGTCATTTTCTTTGCAGTCATCCGTTGGGGCATCAGAGCTCAGTGACTCAAAGAAACAATTGAATTGAACTGAATTTAATTGAATTGAATCACTCCTTCATTTACGAAGTCTGAATATTGTGCATAAGTGGAACATTTGTGGCTAATTTTATGGTACTGACTTGATTGTTGGCGTAGAGACGTTGGCAAGGATGGTGAAGTTGCTCCGTACTGATCGAAGACTGGCCAGGACCTAAATGAGCACAGGACAGAGTGCAAATGGATAATAAAGACCAGTCTCAAATTGATGTATACAGATAAGAGTTGTCTCAAAGATAACGGTATCATTGTTATGTATTTTAATACAAACATTTACTTTACATAAAGTTCATAGTTACAGAAAAAAAAATAGCAAAGAAAGTCTTTTGACTGTTGTGGGACATCAGAGCCTTATGGAACACAGTTTTTAAAATTATTAATCAAGATAAAATAATTCACTTTGCTGCACTCACTTGAGCAAAAGGTGTGACAATAAAGTCCTCTGCTGTGTGCCTAAGAGAAGGAGGGACAGGATGAGGAGATAGAGAAGAGACATTGAGGGCAAAATCATTAGGAAGACTTCTGCGAACTTCATTTTGGTGGTAAAATGATTATGAACGTACACTATATTGCCAAAGGTATTTGCTCACCCATCCAAATTATCAAAATCAGGTGTTTCAATCACTTCCATGGCCACAGGTGTATAAAATTAAGCACGTAGGCATGCAGACTGCATGCAGACATTTGTGACAGAATGAGTCGCTCTCAGGAGCTCAGTGATTCCAGCGTGGAACTGTGATAGGATGACACCTGTGCAACAAATCCAGTCGTAAAATTTCCTCGCTCCTAAATATTCCACAGTCAACTGTCAGCTGTATTATAAGGAAATGGAAGTGTTTGGGAACGACAGCAACTCAGCCACGAAGTGCTAGACCATGTAAACTGACGGAGCGGGTCAGCCGATGCTGAAGCACATAGTGCGAAGAGGTCTCCAACTTTCCGCAGAGTCAATTGCTACAGACCTCCAAACTTCAAGTGGCCTTCAGATTAGCTCAACAACAGTGCAGAGAGCTTCATGAATGGGTTTCCATGGTGGAGCAGCTGCATCCAAGCCATACATCACCAAGTGCAATGCAAAGTGTCAGATGTAGTGGTGTAAAACACAGCCACCACTGGACTCTAGAGCAGTGGAGGAACGTTCTCTGGAGTGATGAATCACACTTCTCCATCTGCCAGTCTGATGGAAGAGTCTGGGTTTGGTGGTTTCCAGGAGAACGGTACTTGTCTGACTGCATTGTACCAAGTGTAAAGTTTGGTGGAGGGGGGATTATGGTGTGGGGTTGTTTTTCAGGAGCTGGGCTTGGCCTCTTAGTTCCAGTGAAAGGAACTCTGAATGCTTCAGCAGACCAAGACATTTTGGACAATTCCATGCTCCCAACTTTGTGGGAACAGTTTGGAGCTGGACCCTTCCTCTTCCAACATGACTGTGCAGCAGTGCACAAAGCAAGATCCATAAAGACATGGATGGGAGAGTCTGGTGTGGATGAACATGACTGGTCTGCACAGAGTCCTGACATCAACCTGATAGAAGACCTTTGGGATGAATTAGAGTGTGTGTGCTGCAAAGGGTGGACCTACGCCATATTGATTAGGAATGGGATGTTACTAAAACTCATACGTGAGTCAAGGCAGGTGAGCAAATACTTTTGGCAATATAGTGTATCTCCTTCTGATTCTCACCCTTCACTGGCAAGGGAAGAGTTACGAGACACCGTCTTTGGTGACATGTCATAGTCCGAATCAGAGCGGTACAGGAAGGATTCTCTTCTCTGGCCCTGAGGGAATGAGGTATGCAAGGTGAGGCTTGGACTCTGAGAGCCCAGAGGGGTGTGACCTGGGGACACGCCATTTTCTGCTTCATAACTGCAACATGATAACAATAATTAGAGTAGGCAGATAAGATGCAACCTGTAAGGCTAGATTAAGGAGTTTAAAAAAAAAAAAGTGTGTAAAATAAGTAATTTCTGAATTTGTTTGTAAACCTGTCAGCATCTGCTTGTGTGATGGAGATACGTGGTGGAATACGAAGAGGAAGAGTTGTGGGACGTGACATATTGCTCAGGACATCTGGTGAACGAGTTCGATCTCGAGGGCGGAGCCAGCAGGGTACCTGATGAGATAAAAAGGTGACTTGGAGATGAAGGACAGGGGGTTTATAGGCATATACCTATACCAGGGCTAAGCTGTCAACTAAATCAGGGCTCCAAACTTTCAAATTTTTCTGATATCTGTTCTAAAATATGCCTTTGAGAGCTGGACAGCACATCACACTCTTGTTGATTCAAATCCAGTCTCAGTGACTTTACAGTATTACGGACCACAGCAGTGTGTGCAAGTTTAGGTCCTTAAATCCAGATTAAGGTACATATGATAAATGTTCTAAAGGTTTGTTTGAGGACCTTATAGAAAACTTGACTTACCTATCCAGTTGTTAAAATGTGACTACCACAATACCTCAGAATCACAACAATGCATGACATTACACAATATTATTTTCTATTTTATTAAGCCTAAATCTAGAACCATATGTGAAAAAGTAAATACAAACCATGATTCAATAGCTCTTAGACCATTAGATATCTAACCATTAGATTTGCTAACATTTGTTTGTGCACATATCTCATATAAACACATATGTGTTTGAGGTGCCGACTGCCGTGGTGATCGGCGACCTGGTCCTCTGGCCATCTCATCCCAGCGCTGCTACCTTCATCTGTTCATGTTTATGTTTATATAGGTCCTGTTGTATTTAGTAATTTGTGTGCTCTCCTCTCTTTGTCCTCCATCCTCTCTCTGTCCTGTCTCCCCTCTTTTCTCTCTCTACCCAGCTGGCCTTCAGCAGGAAGGTCCCCCTATATGAGCCAGGTCCTGCTCAAGGTTTCTTCTTCTTAAAGTGGAGTTTTTCCTTGCCACTGTTTGGCTTAAAGGCTTTTTTCTCCCTTCTGTGGGAGTTTTTTACTTGCCATTATCATTGATTGAATTTAATATTACAATTTTAGTTAATGATATTTGCTCGGGGGTCATGCTCTGGGTCTCTGTAAAGCCCCTAGAGACAATTGACATTGTAACAGACGCTATACAAATAAAATTGAATTGAATTGAATTGAATCTCATAAGGTCCCACAGCTGGATTTTAGTTGGGTTGAAGTCTGGAATTTCAGTTGTCAATGAGACAGAGCTTAATTCTTTTTTTTTTTTTTTTTAAACCCTTCAGCGGTAGATTTATTGGTTTGCCTGGGACCATTTCTCTATTGCCCAAATGAGTTCAGACCACCTTTCAGCTCTAGGTCAGAAGCCTCACATTAGAATCTAGAATATTTTTTAGTGAAGTTAGTTAACTCAATGGCTTCAAGGTGCCCAGGCCCTGTGGCTGCAGAACAACCCAAAATTATCACTTCTCTACCGCTGTGCTTAACAGTTCATACGAGGTGTCTGTGGTGACTGTGTGTGGTCAAAGAAGCACTGTAAATTATGGCCACTTTGGTCTTGTCTGACTCTAGGGACATTTCTCTGCAGATTTTGTCATTTCTTAAGATGTTTGTTCAGACAGAGAAAACCTATTTTCTCTTTACAATGCTTCTGAATATGCCATATTTTTGCAGTCTTTTTGTAAATGTGAAATACTGTCATGAAATGTAACATTGAACATGCAAACTCATGCCCATAGAGTCTGAGATGTCTTTCTTGGGTTATATGCACTAACTATGACCATTGCAGGATCTGACTTTGTGTAAACTTTACTGTTGTGTCTGCTCCAAGGAATATTATCTTGATGGTAACAGGTAATATTTTTCACTGGAATAAGGGGAATTTGCCTTATAACAAACAACAAACTTCCAAAACTTCTGCTCTTATAGAGGTGGCCACACTTTTGAGTATCAATCAGTCAAGTCCATTTGTTTAGTAGTACCCTTTTTGAGTATCTAAGAGGCAGGCATGATTACGGATGTTAAAATTCTTTGAATGGTAAGGAATGAAGTCTTCATGCTGAATTTACTTTAGCATAAGATAGACTGGGTCATCATATCAGACTTATCAGACTTATCAGACTTAGCAGTGGCCCACAATTCTCTGCGGTTTCAATTTAAATATGTTTCAGAGCATCAATTACTTATTTTCATACAGTTTTTTTTTTGGTTTTTTTGTTTTAGCAGGTTTGGATATAAAGACAAAGTACAGGAAGGAAAGAGCAACAAACTTTTAATGTTATAACAGTTGTATTCTCTTAAATTATTGTGGTAATTTTATATCGTACAATAAGCAACCTGGTATAACAAAGTGATACAACCCCAGTTTTACAAAAAATGTGATACAGTGTAAAACTTGAAAATCTCATAAACTCATATTTTATTTCTAAATATGAAATATATTCTCATGTTTCTATATATAGTAAGTTATAGATGTGGAAATTTGTGTTTGTATTTTATGAGCTATAAACGCCCTATATTAGAGTAGACTATGAATAACGATGCTGAAAATGTTTTTTTCTTCCCAAATGTTACCCAAGGTATTATGTTGCATGCTCCATATGGGACAGATTTCAATGCAGTGAAAAGCGTATTAGTGTCTTGAAAGGTGGAGGTTTGTGCAGTTTGCACTGAGTCCACAGTTTTAGCTTTCCTGCCTGGATTCATGTTATGCAGGTGAACAGACAGGTCTTTGCAGACACTTCAATAACAACAAATGTGACCATATTCTGCCGTTTTACACAGAAGCATTATGTATCTGGACATATGACAGAGTCCCAGATGGGATGTTGAAGCCAGAACTGTATGAGGTTGTTAGCAGTGAGCAGTTCACCTGTCTCCATCAGCTTTTGGTTGCCAGAAGGTTAGGATGTGAGGCCAAGGACTGAGGGTGATGCAGTACTGAGACATCTCATTTGACAGAGAATGAAGCTATTCTTTTTTAATTTACTTGTACGTGATTATCTTTTATTCCTCCCTTGAGTTACTTAAACTTTCCCTTTCTAAGGTTTCTGGCACCACAAAGGCACTTTGTTGCACAGTGTAAGACACAACTAATAGTTCACAAATGATCCCTGGGCTTTATGTTCTGTGTTGTTTCCATATAATCTCAAGTATTTAAACTACCCCTCTAGATGCAAAGTCTACTGGACTGTGAAAACAGTGCTATCAATCATCATAGCAAATAAAGTCAATGGCTGAGAATGAACCAGAAACCTATGTGGGTTGCAAAAGAAAGTCCATTCAAAACAGCTACAGTCAAGACAGACTGAATGCTGCGAGAAGCAAAACAGGAGTTAATAATAGTATGGCATTTCCTCTTCAGTGACTCCTGATTTTTATTAGACAGGCAACTGTTCTTTTACCTTTTCGCGTATTTCACATATGGTGCAGTCAGATCTGTCTATGTTGTAGGCCATACGTGTCAAACTGATCCATGAAAGGGCCGTGTGGCTGCAGGTTTTTGTTCCAACCATGCAGCAGCACAGCTGACTTGTTTAAGTCAATCAACTAGTTGTCTTCACTAAAGGTCTGAACCAGTTCAGTTGATTGACTGAAACAAGTCAGCTGTGTTTCTGCACAAAAACCTGCAGCCACACGGCCCTTTCATGGATTCGTTTGACACCCCTGTTATAGGCTATGTAATCCATAGCATGATGATGTAACTGGGGCGGTGTGCGTTCATGAGTTCATGTGTTCTGGAGGAGTGGATTTTGATGGAGGTTAGGAGGAGTGGGCTGAGGATATTGGTTGTATACCTTCATCAGCATCACCTACTCCACCTTTACCACCTACTCACTCAATTCTCCACTGGTTCTCCTCACAACTCACAATAATTTCTCTCTGTGGGACAATATTTTTCCAAAGAAGGCAAAAAGAACCCAAAAACACAAACATAAAACAAACAACTCTCAGCTATAGCATAAACCCTAGGTGCTAGGGAAAAAAGTATCTGAAGTTTACGATAGGCTTTTCACAATATTTTTCCAAATCCTTGTTCTTTCCTGGTCTCTTTGGGACCAGTCAGTCACACAAACATGTGCCTTTACATTTTGATCCATATATTTATACAGTCTGATAGACCATTCTTACATTTATATTACTGTTATTGGGTATGTAGTTCATATAGGCTCTTTCTGACAACACTACACATCCTGATTTATGAAACCAACTAATATTGTCATATATTTGAATCAAGGCAACTGAACCTGTTTTTCTTGGTTCTTGAAGATGTTTCACCTTCCAGTTAAAAGTCATCATCAGTTCAAGCTCAACAGCATCAGTTCAAGCTTAAAACTCCACACCAGGCGGTGGGGAGTTTTGAGCTCATAAGCTTTTGGGGTCATATGCAAACAAACGACACTCCTCTCACTCCCGAGAGTCAATTAAACGTTACAGACCACAGTAATTTCAGAAAGATCATTTTAAAATGGTTTTTTGAATGTTGTTTAAAATGTTGTTATGACATGGCTAGTTTTTAAATTTGAGGTGACGGGCTGCAAAGAACAGACTGGAAAGGTTGCTGTCAGCAGGGGCCCATGCTTCTTTTATGCTCCACAAATGGCAAACATGTTACTGTGCCAGAGCTGCTTCTCAGTACCTGGAGACTAGGAGAGAGTCTTCTGCTTCTCCCTCTGCGCAGTTCAGCCCCCAGCGTGGCCCCGGACGTGTACGATCGGCTGTAGCGAGATGACTCCGCCTTCTCCCCTGCATCCGTTACATCTATGTCATTTCCCTGACAAACAAAGGGAAAGCAGATGTGGGACACAGGAGAACAGAGTATGGTGGATCATAAAGCACTGTGTTGTATATCTTACAATTAAATCAAATATCTGACTGATACAAATTAGAACAATTTGGTCTCGACAGTTGTCTTGTCGGCACAAGTACCAGTCTGAGTTGATTTGCCATATTCTGCTTCTTAAAAGTCAGGGAACTTCTTCACAAACACAGGTAGTAAAATATTAATTCTAAGCGTGCGTATGCATGCATACATGACTGTGCATGTGTCAGGCTATGTGTGTGTGTCTGTGTGTGTGTGGGAGAGAGAAAGGGCCTCTACAGACTGAGCTCATAGAGGCTGATCTGCACTGCAGTACCGAAGCAACAAAACACTGGGGGAATGGTAGCAGTTGCTAGGCAACAGTGCCGTGTTGCTTCCATGCTGCGTTTGATGTTGTCCAGACCCAGATGTGGAGAGATGCTTGCATTTACATGCACATACAGTACACACACACACACACACAGAAGCGTACAAGCAACCTGCTTAGCATAATCAATGGAAGAGTGCTTGAATAATGCATGGTGTCATGTCCTTCAGCCAAGATGTCACCTTTAAAAGAAAATAGCTAATTTACATGAAGCTCTCATTTTCCAGGAGCTCATTTTCATAGGAAACTGATATAGAGTGGTTCTTGCTGTATAAATGTAGGCTGGAGGATCCTAAATGTCCACCAAGGCTTCTGGGTGAGGGCACAGACTGCAGCTGCAGCTTGGAGTTGTGAAAGTCATGCGTTTGGTCTTTACTCTCACTGTGACTGCTCCTGAGTCGCTTGATTTTATGTGTTTATGTTCTCTGTCTCACCTCTTCTCCAGTCACCGACAGCACGCTGCGGCTCTTCTTCATACTGATTGGCTCGTTCTGGGCCCCAGGGCGGAGCGTTCCGGAACCCAGGCAACAGAGCAGGTGGAGAGCCAGGACCGGAGAGGTCAGGGGTCACTGCAAGCTCAAACTGGGGTTAGACCGGGTCACAACCGGCCCCCATTGGAGCTGACTCAGCCAAGCAACCACCACGCCTAATCTCTGTCCACACTTTAATCTTCAAATGGCTAAAATCAGGGTACCGAGAAACAGTGAAGGAGCACTTATGTGCCCCCCCCAGAAATTTTGAGTTCAGGTGGCGGCTACTGAACAAATTCTGTTCATATGTTTCCTCTTCAAAAGCCAAAGTTGGATGTAGAAAAATTAAAATACTAATCATATTTCTGTGCTGTCTTCCTTTGGCCAGACAAGCCCATGGGATACCCCAGTCAGAGTTCATGATGTTGAAGAAAACTTTTCCCCAACTTGCCATAAAATCTTTCCTAGAAGTAAACCGATTCCAGAAAAATGAAAATTTCCAACAATAAAGCATCCGAAGGCATTACAGAAGACTTTGCATCAGGTCTCCACCTTTCTCATGTAGGTTTTCCACAATCTGATTGGTTACTTGGATCCAAACTATGCTTGGCAAGTCTTTGTGGATGTGACTGCCTCATCTGGGAATTCTAGATGTTCCGCCCCTGGTTTGGTTTGTCAGCATCTATCCTTGAGTCCATCTTCCTATTGAAAAACAGAAATTAAGGGTTAGTACATCCAGGAATTCAAGTCTCATATTTCCTCTTTTGGTTTTAACACCTTACTGTCAAACAGTGAATTCATTTGCTGTAACATATAGTGAGAAAATTAATCTTGCAGATCTGGGAAAATGTAAAAATAGTGAGTTTTTCATCTTGCTACTGTCATGCATGAGAAAATACATCTAATAACAGTACTAATGAATATTGCAATCCCTGGACTAAATTCCCAAGGAATGCTTGGCCAGCTAATAAATTAGATGGAAAGAGGGCAGCCCTAACAAAATATTTTGGTCTGCTGGGGCCTTGCTGGAGCTGTATCTACAGTGTAGCTAATTCTGAGGAGATACTGCAACACCAAAGCTCTTTGATGTTATATAATTACTCTGAGCAGTCCAAGTTGACCTACATCCATTGGAAGGGACAGATTCAGCATATCTGAGTTTTTCTGACTGAGCTGTTGCACAGATAGGTGGAGGCGACTTCTACCAGGGTCACAGAGAACACACCCTCTCAGTGAAAGGACTTTCACGGTAGAGTCAGCACAGATCCAGAGTGAAAACAGGTCTGTGCGGAGAACTGAACAAATGCATAGTGACACAGTGACATATATATGAACAGACAATGAGCAAATTGAGCCATACATACACCCGACTGCCACCAGTACCACATCCACTCCAGATAAAGCAGCTTATAACACCAAGCACCAATGCATCGACATGCAGCTCAACTACCAACCTCCTGTTCTGTTACAAAACACCCAAATGGTAATGTTAGAAAGAGAAATAAAGAAAACAGCACACACGAAGCAAAACATACGTGAGGAGAGCCCTGTTATCATGTCTGACTAGCCATACTGCAGGAGGTGTGTGTCAGAGACAGCCACACATGCACACATACGCTCACACACACTGTGGCTGCAAGATGCAAGAATAAAAAAAAAAAAAAACACTCACCTTGATCAGCTGAGGATCAATGGCAAGATGAATCGGGTCTGATCTTGCTTTTGTCTGTTTCACCCTGTCTGTCTGTCTGTTTGTAGACATTGCGGTGTATCAACACAGCAAGAGAAAAAAAAAACACTTGCCGTTCTCATGAATATCCGTGGCTTCACCAGCTTCCCTCCCTCCCTGTCTCTCCTCTTCCTCTCCCCTGCCACAGTGGTCTCCCCCAGCCACCCCCTCCCACCACCACTGCCTCCATGGAGAAGCCCATCTTTCCTCCCTCCTCCCGCACAGTGTGTCCATTAATTGCACACAACAGTCTCTGCTCCTCCTCTCTCCATTGGTACCCTTGGAATTTTTTATTTTATTATTATTATTTTTTTTATCTTGTGCCTTTTTTTCCCCGTTTCATTAGTAGCTTGCTAGTCAGGCATCATTGCTCTCCCTCATGTCCACCCACCCATAGAGTAGATTTTTATTGATATACATCACTCATATTTTCTAAAGAGAAAGAAAAAGCATCACTATGAGCTGCTCCTCTTTCACAGCCATATCTGATTCTGCCTTGTTGTCCTACTCCTGTTTGCTATGTCCTTTTACACCTATTCAAGGACATGCAACTGGCATC
Source organism: Hirundichthys speculiger (assembly GCA_018398805.1). Classification (NCBI taxonomy): domain Eukaryota; kingdom Metazoa; phylum Chordata; class Actinopteri; order Beloniformes; family Exocoetidae; genus Hirundichthys; species Hirundichthys speculiger. The sequence goes on from JAGFBZ010000044.1 coordinate 232,928, forward strand.
CCATGGACTTTGATTTAATTTAGATTTTATGGCTCTTAGCGGCACTACTTCTTCTCATAAATATATAAAAAAATATATATACTAATTATCAGTGATACAGAAGAGACAAATGGAGTCAACAATTATTATGGAAGTTAAAAAGAGAAAACTGGAGAAACAATATAGGTCAGAATCTGACAGAGTAATGAAAAGATAGGCACTGTTCATGAACAGCATAAAATGAAGCCCAGTTTATAGTAAAAATGCTTAAAATTGACTTAAAAGCAAAATGTGCATCTTTTAAAACCCAGTGAAAAGCTCTGCCAGAACTCACACTGACTACAAAGCAGCATGTCACTAAACTGGGGCTTTTCATCATTTTAATAATTTATCGACAGAAGACATATTGTCATTTAAAGAAATGTTATTTTAAAATATTGGCACAATTTTCATTCTCCACCTTCAAACTTCTGCTTTTCGAATCTTTTTGAATTTATATTTCTTGTAATACTTCAAATTATGTTGTATTATTAAATTCTTATTAAAATTATTGTTGAAAGTATTGATACAAGAAAAATCAGAACCCCTGATGGGGTTTTATATGGATGTTCAACTTTTCGCCCTTCTGAATAATCGCTTATATGCCTTCAGCAAGTTGGGACACTTTACAAAAGTGAAATTTAAAGGTGAGCGGGTAAGTTGATGAAATATCAGGCAACACAAGTGGTACATCAATAAAACAAACAAAAATAACAGGTTTCCTCCAAGCATTTGTGTCTTAAAACATGCGAAAGCTTGCCTCATTCATATTTAATGCCAAACTGCTGTATGTAATCTTTGTTTACTTTTGTCCTTCTATTCAACACACAACATCCACAGGCTAATTTCTACATTTCTGTATCAATCCCTCAGAGTGCTAAATGCAGCACTAAGCTCTCTACAGCCTTTTTGTTTCAACAAGCTTTCCTCAAACAGACACCAGGCGGTGCAGTTGACCAGTGAAACAACAGATGCAGCTGGGCAGAAACTTGGGCCTGTAAACTTCTTTTGATAAGCTGAACATTTTGTGATATTTTGTGAATTCTTAGTCACAATTAATGAGATAGGTGCTGTGAACCAACACCCGTAAATGTTTCACATCAGGTTTGTTCCTGCGTTGCTGTCAGAGATCTGACAGCGTAGTTTAGAAGTCAGACATTTTTAAAAGACAAATATAAAAGACGTTTATACTTTACTTTTAAAATGAAAATACAATTTCACCAACTCTTAAATCTAAAAGCTATTAATGTTTTAATATATTGCACAGAGATCAAAAATAAAATCAAAAATATAAAAGAATAAAACCTAAGAGAAGTATAATTGGTAACCAGAATAAATCTGAGATGTCAAAAACAATATCAATAATTATTTGTCCTTAAAAAGAAATATTTAATAAACATGGCTTCTAATGTTCCATAAAAACATCTATTCAAGTAGTTGTTAAGTATTTTATTCCATATACCATCAAATATTAATATACAGTATACAACAAGACTTCTATACATATTCATTTAAGATAATCTAAACAGAATTAATAGTCTTGCAAACAAAGCAATGTCCTTTCAAGTATCAGGTTTTCACGTACAGGATGTTGTATTTACTTAAACTAATGGACAAACAAGAATATTCAAATACCTTCTCACAAACAAAGCCACATACAATATTGCACAACACAGAAAGTATGATTGTTAGTTGACAGTTTATTTGTTCTAATCTTACCTCATCATCAGCCTCATCATCAGCCTCTCCTTTATCAGGGACCCACAATCCTGAATCAATACATCTCTGCAGATGGTATCTTCCCTCCTGTGGAAAAAGGAAGCAGTTAAACATACTCACCACAGAAGAAATAATCTGAATTCTTTGAAAAACTGTTTAGGTAACATTTAGTAATTAGAAATTACTACATGATGGATATATTAAGGGTCCAATCAGGATTTTGAATAATGCAGGTGCACACAACTATGAGTCCGTCACCGCATCGCTGAACGTCAAAATAAATATCTTATGTCTTGTTGATTTGCTATAAATATTTCCAGCACACTCTAGCAGAGACAATGGATCAGAAGCATAAAGTTCTGATTCTTTATCAAATTCAGAGGTGGTTCTGAATTTTCCATGCACACTTTTTTTTCTACTTTCTTTCAGAATTATTTGTGGCTCTAGTGGCCTTTGTTGAAAGAGAGCAGACAGGAACGAGGAGTGGAGGGCCACAGGCTGGGTATTGACTGTACACAGGCTGCCTGCTCCAATTCTCACTTGTAGTTATGACTAATAAATTCATTTATGAAAATACAGGAAATATGCTTAAACATTTCTTCATTTGTCTGAATTTGGCCACAGATAAAAACAGGACAGTTTTTGTGATAACATCCATTAGTTCTCTCCTGCATTTACGAGGAAAGTTTTTTCCTGAACCGACTGAACTGAAATGTTAACCATGGCATCAGTACAAAGATGTAATTTTCTGGAGAGGAATTCTGCTTCACAAAAAAAGGTTGGGACAATACAAAACAGGAAAACAATGAAACTTGACGGCAGATGATACGACCCCACGATATTTCATGTTTTTTTTTTTCTCATCGAGCTCATTTATTATTAATTATTAGAAAATAATCAGATTACTCAGAGCTACGAGGATGATGCCTTTTCTGAATGAACAAAAAGAAATGATACTTGTCAGTTCTTAATCTGTCAGTCACCAGTCAGTCGATCAAAGTGAAAAATCGCCAAATTCTGGTTTCAAGCCAAGGAATCAGTGGACACTCACCTCCGGGTCCAGCTTGTTCATAGCTTCCTGCAGCATCTGAATGTTCTTTTCATCAAAGCTCCTCTGTAATTCCTACAAGACATGAGCTGCCAAAGTAACAACATGCAACAATACACCTACTGAGCTGACCACACCTCATGATTGTCTCAGCCCTGGAACTCACTGAGCTACACTTTCATGTTTAAATATCGCACATTTTCAACAACCCCATCCTTTTCCCCAAATTATAGCCACCAATATCTCCCACTGCACAAGTAGAACAAACTACTTTTTACTTGCCATTTATTTGCATTACTCTTCATTGTAACAACATGTAGTCTATTGTTTCGAATGATCAGCATCAAATATGAAGTCATAATATTACAGTACAAACCATACAAAAATAGATGACCCATAAAACAAAAAAAGAAGCATATTCTAAAAGTTACAAAAGCATGTGCATAAACATGTGTATAATTTACCTTTGGAAGTGATTCATAGACCTCTGCTGGGTCTAAACCACCTGGGCCCAGTCTCTTCTGCCTTTCCTCATTCTCCAGCTCTTCCATCTCAGCCTCCATACGAATCTGTGCACATCTGCAAACCCGTTCTTTTAGCAGCTCCAGCTCACGGTTGAAAGCATCTTGGTACGGCTTGTCTGCAGTCTGAGATTAGCACAAATACACTGGAACAAACCAAACCTTTACAAACACATAAAAACACTTTCTTCACAAGTCCCTACACAGCGAAGATTGTGCTTGTAACCACAGATGAACAAACCTTGATTTTAGAGAAGAACTGTCTAAAGCAGCCTCTCGGGTCAACATTCAGCGTCCGAGCCAAATCCAGGATGAACTGCATGACGATGGCCTGGTGGGCAACCTGCTCCATGAGGGCATGTTTCTGGAAGGACAGTTGCAATTTTGCCGAACTTAACCAGGTGGAATTTTGCAGTTATGTTTTTTCACCAGGTACATGTGTATATAGTCTCCCAGTAGCACTCACCTCATCTATTTCAAAGTCAATACAGATGACAACAAGACAATTTGCCGTCTCTTCACACACCAGATGTGGGTTGTCTGATAAATACTTCTGACTGTCGTCCCAACGCCGCAACATTCCTGGTCAATAAACAAACAAACAAACAAAGAAAATTTAGCACTGATACATGACAAAGATTTTGGGTTCAACTTATCTACTCACTATTTTCTTTAAAGAAACAATGTTTGACAAAAAAAAAGTCATCTGGCAACAACTAGAGACAGTCTAATTTATCAGAAAGGTAATTTTATTGGCTGAATTTTAGCCATTTACCAACGACTCATAAATGAACATTTTAAAATGAAAAATGAGAAATGGAGAAAAAAAAAACCATTTGTTTACCATCAGTGTTTGCATTGCAAAATCTGTCCACCAGAGGGCACACACAAACAGAACTTGGATTAATATATTTTGCTCTTCCTGATATTTGTTGGGAAAATAAAACAAGTTTAATTTCAAACAGCATTCTTGTGTCCTTATCAGACTGATAAATCAGAAATCAGAATGATAAATAGTATATATAACAAATTTTAGGAATGTCCATTTATCTTTCACGTTACTGAAATAATATATATTAGCAAATAAATCAGAATCTTAGATTTTTAGCCAGTTTTTAGTATTTCACCAAATGTCTGTAACGGTGTAGCTGAGATGTCAATCCCACCATCATGAGCTTTGTGCCAAATTCAGTCTTATTGCAATCAAACATGTAAAATTGTGGAGTTATCCAATGCTAGTCTGAAAACGTGTTACATTTCTTTCAAGAGATACTTACTTTTTCATAATGTAACAAACTAAAAACGTTAACACTTGAATGTTATTGATAGTACAGCGTGTTCAGTTCATGTATGATGTTCAGCCTACTGGGAGTGCACAGCTCAATCAATTCCCGTCTTTGTTTTGCCTGCTTCTTCATGCACCTCTGAAGCAGGAAAAAGCCGGACAGAGGAACGCCCACCTTGATTACTTTTGGGAATTGTTTGATTTCATGTGTTCAGAGGTCATATAAGACTGGGTGAGATGGTCAAAATAATTATAGTTGAGTATTTTCAGACAGAATTCAGTAACACAATATATATATTGCTAATTTCTATTAATATTTACTATTATAATATTGATAAAAGTACTATACAACAGCTAGTATATGCATTAGGATGGGGGACGTTAATCAAAACCAGCATTCAGAACCTATAACTAATGTAATCTTTGCCATGGTAAATATTTCAGCTGTCTGAAATATTCAATAAATGACCAAATATAGTTAATCTGTGCTTTTCACTTTACTTATTTTAAATTCACAAAGATATGTCTTCCACTAGAAAAATGTCTCAGTTTTAATAGTTGAGTGTATTTGCAGCAAAAATCCTTTTCAGTCTTCGATGAGGGTAGAGAATATAACTAAACTAAAATAATCACTCCTTAATTGTAATTGAGGCAACGCTGATTTGAGGTCACATGACCCAGCTCTAATATGCATTATGTCACCTCAGTGTCCTTTTAAGACATTCATTTTTTACATCTGCATCAAAATTGAGAGGAAAAAAAACACATACCAAAGTGTTTGATTTCTTTAGCATACTTTTCCACAAAGGTCTTGTGCTTCTCCACCTTTCCCTGCTGTGTTTCTTCCTTTTTTACAGGCTTCACGTTGACTACACTCTGGAAAACATGATAAACTGAAGGGATATGAGGATACTGACAAGTCAAATCAAATCTTTCATCCTGATTCCTTTCATTACCTTGCTAAAGCCTTCTTTGCTGATAGTGTCTACATTCCAGGGTAATTTCTTTTCCTCTTGCCGGTATTCCTCTATCAATTTCTGAAAAGACTTTTCGTCCTTCTTCAGTTTCTCCACCTCAGCTTGAACTTTCCTCAGCTCAGTTTCTCTCTCCTCATCCTCATCTCCTTCCTTCGCTCCTCCTTCCAGGTCTTTAAGTTGTCTCTGAGCTTCCTTCAATAGGTCCTGGCATTCTGCAAGACTATCTTCCAGATCTTCACCTCTTTGCTGAAACTCAGCCATTCTCTCCAGTCGGGCCTGTAGTGGCATGTAATAATGGCCAAAATAAAAAAAAAAGATTAAAAGACATGAGGCAGAGATGGAATTTGGATAATGATACAATCACAAAAGGAATCTGGTGGAAAGAGTATGCTTAGAAAAAAAAATTGATGAAATGTAGGATTTTAAATTACATAGATATTTCTTTTACTGGTGTAGGAGAAATGTATCAAATATCATTCATGACCAAGAATAAAAGAAGCACACATGGGTTACAGTAAAATAAGTCCATCATGAATCACGTGGCGTCGTCTACACTTTCTGCCGTTAACGCCATAAGTGTAGTTTTATCTACATTTTCTCACTTCCTCATCTGTGGAAAATTCAAAGCTTACCTTTGGAGTTCCCACAGATATCACATTTGTTAAACACAAGAACAGAAATATACATGGGAAACCAGGGGATTTCTAGAAACTATTAGTCAGTCTAGAGCATACGTGTCAAACTGATCCATGAAAGGGCCGTGTGGCAGCAGGTTTTTGTTCCAACCACGCAGCAGCACAGCTGACTTGTTTCAGTCAGTCAACTAGTTTACTTCACTAAAGGACTTAACCAGTTCGGGTGATTGATTAAAACAAGTCAGCTGTGTTTCTGCATGGTTGGAATAAAAACCTGCAGCCACACGGCCCTTTCACGGATTAGTTTGACACCCCTGGTCTAGATCTTTCACTAGTCATGTCATGCGAACAGCAAGGTATCAACAGGTTAAGCTTATTACCCAGATCCAGAGCTGACACACAGAGCCTGACCATTGGAGCTACTGCGACGACCGTATATGTGCTTATGCTCTTTATTCATCTTACTCCAACAGACATGTTAATTTTTGCCCAATAGTTCTCCCTCTCTGTTAGGTAATATTGGTGAAATATTTTATTTAAGGAGCCTGACTTCTACCTGTTTTTTTTTAAGGCTCTCATCAGGTACAGTTTCAAAGCTTTGAATTACAGTTGGATGCTCAAATATCAGCAGTAACGTTTGTTAAATACCTCTTGACCAGTTTTAGAGACAAGGAGGAAAAGAAAAAAAAACCCTGCTCAGTGATCTCTCATGTGCCAACTTCAACTAATGGATGCAAACTGCTTCAAACATTTCGACGAACTTAACTCACAGATGAAGAGGTGAACTATAAAAGTGCCGTTTTCATCAGTGGACAGAGACAGATGGATGATGAGGACTGAGAGAAGAATTAGAAAGCTCTGGAAAAGTCTACCAAGGAGGCATCCTCTTACTTCAAACACATCTTTGATATTTCTGCACTGCATTTTCTTTATCTGCCATGCTCTAAAATGTAATCATTCAAGTCTGTTTGCCAACCAGGCACCTTTTTAAGGCTGTGCCATTAAAAAAATTAATTAATTAAAAGCAGTGACAACCATTTTTTACTCATTTCTGTCTCACTGGGGAGAAAATCTGAACTCCTAGATTTGATTATTTTAACCCTATACTTGGTATTAATATTTGTAGCTCCAGTCACCCATTTAACAGATAAGAGAGCATTAAGGAAATATTTTTATGGATTATATTTAATAAGTTGTCTTTATCTTTTCAAGTTTTTCCTTTATTGGTGTTTCTGACTTTTGCTCCCCCCAATTGTTACGATTCAGAGCTCCATGAATATCCATTAAATCAAATAGGAAACAATAACTAAACAATTATGAACAACAGTTCATCTTAGTTTTTGCGAGAATTTAGACCCTTATTTACTACTAGCCGGGTTACTTAGTCCCCGCGTTAACAACAGTTTAACGGTACTTTTCCACAAATAATTACCGAACTGAAAAGCTCTCACATGTCTACGTGACAGCAGTCAGACTCTGTGTGTGTGGACGCGCTTCCGGTCTGACACTGCTACTGCTAATGCTAATGCTACTGGTCAAACTAACCGGGCACAGGACCCCCAACGTCACGGCTACTACAGGTTTCTCTGCTGACCCGGTGCCTCATTCTGAACAAGCTCGGGGTGTCCACGAAAGGACTGGTGACGTCTTCGTCGTCGGACACGTAGATGTGATCCCAGACGCCGTAGTCGATGCCCGCTCCGGCGCTCATCGTCTCTCACTGCCGGTGAGACGCTGTGAGGACGTTTCACCGCCACTCCAACATGGCATCAGCCAGGTGAGCGAGCGAGACATAAACAGACGTTTCAATCTTCTTACAGACACGCGTATCTGCAAGCCGCTAAAGGGAATCCTCTTTCCCTCAGAAACCACTGATTCGCTTTTGAGTGACGTTTCTTCTACGTCTTCTTTGGCTTTCTCTACGTTGCACGACTGCCCCTCGGGATATTAAATTACAATACTTTCCCTTCAAATCGTTTTTCCCTTGAATTACTGTCATTTTATGGGTCCTATTGCTCTCTAGGATCCTCCCGTCACCTCCTGCACTTCCACATTCCTGTATATCTTTAATATTTGCCTCTATTTACCATGTCTCTATCATCTCGTTTTCATATCTCCTGCATGCAGTGAACACATGCGCTCCTTCACATTTGAATGGTTTTCATTATCAGAAACAACGGTTATATGATGTTTTTTTTAATTCAGAATTAATTATTCCAAATTAAATAATTCAGAATTAAACTATTTTCCTTCAAATATAAATGGAAATAGTAATTCCGAATTGAGGTTTACATGGAAAACACGTTTCGGCTTTATCCAATTCCGCTTAAGGTCTGGGGGGATAGGAAAGGGTTCTGATTGGATAGGGGGGGCGGACGTCTTTACGTATTTACGTCTACCGGAAGAAAACAAACTTACTCGATTAGCAACAACATGGAGGACTACATTATTAGCATCCTTTTTGGATTTGTTTTGATTTTATTTTTGAAGCAGCAGCACGACATCATCATGTCGATGATTTTCTTTCGAAAACAAGCCCAGCACAGAATATAAGGGTCATCGCGACAGACGGGCAAGGGAACAAGCATGCCCAGAAAGACCTGAATTAATTTAAAGCGGAATGAGAGTATACATGACCACGTTATTCTATTCGAATTTAAAATCCGAACAAACCAGCCACTTACTTCGGAATTAAGTTTAATTCGGTAATGGACATTTTCATTCGGAATTAGGTGTTTACATGGTAATTTTTAATCATTTTAAATCGGCTTTGATTTTAATTCTGAATTAAAGAGGAATTATACTTCCCATGTAAACGCAATGACTACATTGCATTTACATGGGAAGTTTGTTCAGCTTGTTGTATCCACTTCTCAACCTGCTCAAAATAACTTGTTCCCTTCTGCTGTTTCCTCTGTATTTAATTCTTTCTATTTTATACTCGGTATTTCATGTACAACCCCAATTCCAAAATAATTGTGATGGAGTGTAAAACGTAAATAAAAACAGAGTACAATGATCTGCACAACTCATAAACCCATATTTTATTTCCAATAGAGCATAAATAACATATTACATGTTGCAGTTGAGACATTTCACCATTTCATGGTTTCATTAGCTAATTTTTATGAAGCCTCGTTTGGGTCATAATTCAATGAATAAATGAGTCTATTATTATGAAATACAGGCGTTTATTATTATGAAATACGTATCCATTATTATGAAATACGTGTTTATTATTATGAAATATTTCCCATTATTATGGAAAAAATGTAATTATTATGAAATATATTTTTATTAATATTTAATCGTAGTTTAATGAACAATAGTGTATTTCAGAATGGCTTTTTTTTTTAATCTAAGAATGAGTTTTTAAATAATTGCTTCGTTTTTCATAAAAATGAGCTTTTACATAATAATGACATATTGCCAATGGGCGGGACCAGTGGTTGACCTGCACGCTCATTGGCTGATCCTTCTACATTCTACGCTCTGACATCGACTAGTTGGTGGGGGACTCGCATCGAGCCTGTTGGCTACCTCTCGGAGTAAGTCAGAAAAGGATCTTTCTCCTGTCGCCATGCCGTCAAAATCAAGTTTAGATTTCATGCTACGTTTCTTAGGTCGATGTCAACTTTTAACCGTAAACTGAGGTGCATTCTGCCACCTACTGCCCTGGAGTATATACATTGCACCTCTCGCTCACTATCGATATTCACTGTTCTGTTGCCTATGCCTGAATGAAAGAGCAGCCAATCACATAAATGGCTCCCCCTTCTCTGCTGTGATTGACACACAAATCATTCTTATGAAAAACAAAGCCATTATTATGTAAAAGCTCATTCTTATGAAAAACGAAACTATTATCATAATAATGGGATATATTTCATAATAATAAATGCCTGTATTTCATAATAATAGACTCATTTATTCATTGAATTATGACCCAAACGGGGCTCCATACATTTTTGACTTTGATGGCAGCAACACATCCCAAGAAAGTTGGAACAGGTCAATGTTTCCTATTGTCTAGCGTCCCCTCTTCTTTCAACAACTGCCTGTAAATATCTGGGAAGAGAGGAAACCAGCTGTTGGAGTTTTAGGGAAGGAATGCAGTCCCATTCTTGTCTGATGCAGGATTCTAGCTGTTCAGCAGTACTGGGATTTTGTTACCAGATTTTTGGTCTTATGATTCATCAAATGTTTTGTACTTGTGAAAGTTCTGGACTGCAGCCAGGCCAGTTCAGCCCCTGGACTCTTCTCCTGTGAAGCCATGCTGTTGTGATGGATGCAGTATGTGGTTTAGCACTGTCTTACTGAAATATGCCAGGCCTTCCCTGAAAGAGACGTTGTCCAGATGGAACATATGTTGCTGGTGCCTTTCCAGATCTGTAAGCTGTCCACACCATCAGCACTAATTCAACCCCATACGTGTTGCTTGAGTTCCTGAAGATCACTTACATCCATTTTTGACTGGTGGGCTTGTCCTGTGCACAAAGACACTCCTCCTGATTCTCTGAATCTTTGGGTGATATTATGTAGACTGTGGTATCTTTAAAGTCTTTACAATTTCGCATTCAGGAACATTTTTCTGAAACTGTTTCACACTTTTTTAGATGCAGCTTGTCACAGATTGATGAGCCTCTGCCAATGTTTACTGCTCCTTTTATATCCAGTCATGTCACTGTCCTGTCGACAGTTAACCTACTTCGTTGTCAAATGCTCCTCCATTTGTTTTTGATTTGCAACAGTTTCTTTTCCAGCCTTTTGTTGCCCCTGTTTTTGAGATGTGTTGCTGCAATCAAAGTCAAAATGAGCTAATATTTTCACTGGATTAGAAAAATGACTCAGTTTCAAACTCTGACATGCTCTTTATGTTCTATTAGGAATGAAATATGTGATTCTAAGATTTTATTATCATTGCATTCTGTCTTTTTTATGTTTTACAGAAAACAAAGGACTACTTGGAAGTTTTGTGGAGTGAAAAAAAAAACAGGAACTAGGCATTTAAAACAGTTTCAAACAAGCAAAAACTGAGGAAAACACACATTTGACCAAACTGTGGGGGGTTACTGTAACCCTCTGTGTGTGTGCTGACAGGAAGTCTTTAATCCAAGTGGGGCAGGTCCTGATTTAGCAGTTTATGATAAGATCAAATAAGACACAATGTACTTTATGAATCCCAGGATTTGGAAATTACAGGGCAGCAGCAGCAGCAGCAGCATGGCATATTGAAACCAATATGCAAATTAAGAACTCTCTTCTATTGTCCAGTTTTGTTTTGTTTTTTTTAAGAAACTTGTGCTTTCTGATGTTATCTATTGTTTATTATTACTTACTACTGCCACTGCAATAACACTGTTAATATGGTATTCCTGTAAATTTACGACTCCTCTCTATACTTAACCTGTCTTTACTTTATCCACTTTGTTCATGTAGTCACATGTTTACATCCTCTATGGATCATTTAAAATTGCCCAAAATATTTACAGCACAGTTTTGTGTATAAGTTGTTCCTATATTTGTAATATTCTCATTTTTTGTTTTATAGAAAGTGTCCTGTCTTCCATTACATGTTGCTCATATGTGCCTTAAAATGGCCCTGTGGAGACAAATAGTTTTTTTTTTTTTTTTAATTGACTGGTGAGCTGTAGTCCACAAAGAGAAGCTGAACACAGCTCCCTGCTACTCCAGCTGGGTCACTGCAGTGTGAGGACCCCCCACCCCCACCCCCACTCCCACCTCCAGGCAGGATTTCCAGTTCAGTCATGATGGGTTTTGAGTTTACAGCTCATTTTAGGAATCCAGTGTTACTATCTCTAAATTCAAAACTTCCCCTCCTTTTCCCTGTGTGCGTAGGGGTGGAGGAAGGAAGGGGTGAACAGCAACACTTCTTGGAATGAATGGACTCACTCCACCCCTTTCCAACGCTAATGTGGAATTTCCGGGAAAAGCATCACACCAAAAAGTGTCAGAGTTCTGAGGAAGATGAGTTGGCAAATCTGTACTGCTCACCAAATATTTTTAGACCTACGTCACCCCAAACAAAGTGCCAAGTTTTTGAGTTGGATATTCACTTCACCAGGGAGGCGTCTTTTTGTATATTAAAAAAAAATGCTATTTAATTATATTAAAATGCATATAATAAAAACAAAAGAACATACATTGCAGTGTTTTTCATTACTGAAGATTTCAGTTGGCAGTTCATAATTTACTTTTTCAGTAGCACTATAATTACACACAGACACACATATACAGCAAAAATGTTACTTCTACTCAACAAGAGACATGTGGGTCTTCAACATTCAGAAACAACATTCTTATCTGTTAACTTTTTTTTGCAACTGTTAAAACCGTATGTTATACATGAATTATTAAAGTGTTGCTTATCATTCCCTAAAGTTTTCTTTAGGATAATATTTATTTGAAATTACAGTTACTAGTTGGTGACCTAACAATAGACTGACGCAGTCTTTGTTTGAGTCTTCAAATATCTTTGCTTTCATTTTCTTTTTTCAGATTTTACTTTTCTTTTTTAGGCTCATAAAGAGACCGGAGTCAAGCCCAGCGGCCACTGAGCAGAAGACAGGCTCCACCCTGGACAGGCAGTCGGTCCACAAAAAGGGCAAAGAAACAAATAAGTTGAGGAGTTCCCCTAACATGAATGTTTCTGGACCGTGGAAGCTGGAGTACCCAGAAATGATCGGGCCAAGACTCAGGGGTACAACCCTGAGCTGCCTAATTCTAATCAAATTTGAACCAGTTCTTTACGATTCAAATTAGAAATAGCAATTTCAATCCAAATACAATCCAGTTCGATTCATTCCAATTCAGTATCTCATTTTTAAAATGCCTATTTGTAAAAAGAGATGTCCATCTTTCTGCGGAAGCCAAAGGGTTGCATCAAATCTTTTTTCTTTTTTGTTTTAACTCAGTATGTCATGAAACAAATGAAATAAGAAACAAATGAACACTAAGGCAATCGACACCTCTGTTGTCACTTCACTGCACATCTTCAAACAAGAGACAGACAAAACACGATCCAGGCTCAAACTGGAGAAGTTGCAGGTGATTTTCAGCGTCTTTACAGCCCTCGTGCAGCTCTGCAGCTAAAGTCAAAGCTCCAAGTCCAGATTGTCCATTCACATTTATGTCAGTTTACTCTCCAGTGGGCACTGCAGTGTGCCGCTTCTTCAAACGCAAAACGTCCTTCAGGTTGTACTTTCCCATTCGGCTGTTTTTGTAGTAATGGATGTAACATATTATCGCTACAATCAGAACTACAAAGATAACAGCAACTACCACACCTATGATGATCGGGATGTAGTTCTCTGCAGGGAGGGAAAAAAAAGGAGAAGAAAATATTAGATGTCAAATAATACAAATTTCCTAAACCACATTGAACCTGCCTCTCTGTTTCATGAAGGTTACAACTAATTCTGAACATTTGCTGCAATACACTTGCTTAATATTGTGGTTGCTTTTTAGGAACCCACTTCTGTGAAATGATAATTTCTTAAAACTGAGCATTACAAAAACTCACCTTGGACATCCACGGTAAAATTCCCTTGGACAGACTTCACGTTGTTGTCAACAGTACAAATGTACTGCCCTCCATGTTCAAAACCCACAGATTCAATGGTGAGAACACTGCTACTGGATGAAGTATCACCGGACGGGAGCGTCCATGTGTATGAGGGGACGGGGTTTCCCTCCGCTGAGCAGTTCAGCTGTAGAGTTTCTCCTTTAGTGATCTTGATTGCCTCTAGATTTGCTGGCACCTTCAGCTCAGGTCCGTCTGTGTGTTGAGTTGGAGAGGAGGAATTAAAAAGTTTTATTTCACCAAGATGGAAACATTTTTTGAAAATGTAAAATGATTTTCTCTAATAAATACTAAGAATATAAGATAACTTAAATCACACAGCACTGTCCCCGAGATCTCAAAATACTTCCCTTTTAGTTTCTGCTGCTACTTAATCCAACTGCTCACCCTTCCAGAAGTAACATTTCTCCATGTGTTTCACTTCATTTTATCAGACGAATGTGCGACTATGGTGTTACTTTGGAGTTTAATGCCTCATTTGCTAAAAATGTGATGTACGTGTGGTCCGATACCAATACCGGCACTTTTGGCAGTATCGGAGCAATTTCCGATACTGGTATTGGAATCAGAAGAGCACTAGTGAGTTGTGATCATAAAAGTCTGCAAGGTTCAAGGTCCAGGACGGTCGGTGTAATGGTCGACTGATTTTGTTTTGACTGCAGTGTAGTTTGTATTAAGTTCTGCCCACTGGGCCTGGAGAGCTCTTTTTTCTTTTTTTAAATTCTGCAAGAATTTCATCATGTATTTTGAAAACGAGTGTAACCAAATGTTTAGACTGGGTTTAAATGCCATGACAACTATCAGGCTTTTCACTTAAAACAGGATTTAGTATGTTTCCTATATCTGACCTCATATCTGAGCTTTATTGCATTTAACTGCTAGTTGCTTTTTCTGTCTCTTTGTTGTTTTTTTTAATTAGTCAAACCATGTACTGAGACTTTCTACATCAATAGCTTCCTGTTGCAGCAGAAAATAACACCAATGAGTGCTTTGATAGAGGAACCAAAACAGTCACGTTGTGGGCCAGAAAGCAAAATTCATGACATGAATCACCTCTAAATGGAAGAACTGCGAAGTTGAGAAATTGTTATCTGTGAGATTATAACTAAAAACAACTTTGTTCACAACATGAAGCCATCTGATCTTTTACCAGTATAGATGTTCTAATCTGAATCTGAACATAAAAAAAAACACAGGCCTCCTTCAAAGCAAAGGTTCCGACAGATAACCTGAAGTCGAAATGAATGTTCTTGTGTGTGAGTACACATGATTTTGTTTCATCAGACTCACAGTAAACTGTTGCAGTGAGTTTTCTTGACTTCACTGGAGGGATCTGTGGTCCTTCAGGTCCCAGTTCTAGCTTGGCTTCACACCACAACTGGATTCCATTATCTTCTTTACTGGTGGTGAAGTCCAGAAAGAACTTCTCACTGGTGGGTTTCTTTGTGGTTTTGTAGGAGTTTAGTTGACCCAGTACAGTCAGTCCTTTGTAGAAGGTCACAGTCAGGTTTCTGATAGGAGCTACGTTCTGTACGTTACACTGCAGTGAGTACTGGCTGGACTCAGACATCGGTCCAGTGTGATTTACAAAGCTGATGGACACTTCTTCTGGAGGCTCTGTGGAGTGACAGAAAACCGTGATGATGGAAAGAAAGACACAAAAAACGAAGGTATTTTGTCAACAACTGACTGCTGAGTAAATACTTGGAACTGTACATCTAAACAGATATAGAGATCAACTCATGACAGATAAAACATTCAGGAGCAAATGTTTGTCTAAAAGCAAATGTACTTACTGTAGACAGTAATAGGAAATTGAGTACAACACTGGACAACAGATGTAGTATAATAGCACTGGAGATAAATGTCCCATTCAGTCATGTTTTCAACTGTCCATGATAAAGTAGTTTCATTTGTTTTTGTCTCCCCCAGAGGTGATTCCAAACCACTCTTGTATCCAATGCAATCATTTTGGCAAGCTACACAAGTAGCATTTGCTGGGTCACCATACTTCACTACCAGACTGGACGAACTGAACGTAGGTTTATCTGGACAATGATCACCTGAAAAAAAAACACAGTAAATATTAGAATCCTCCCAAACAAGCCTTCAGTGGATTTAATGTCACAGACACTTATATTTTGCATAAATCATGCTCATATTCTTCACAAGTGCAGTTTTTTTCTCTATCCAGTTATTTATTTGCACTTTTTCCTTTCATTTTTTCCAGTAAGGAAAGGACTTGATTTCATATGTCTTTGTTTTTGAAATGTTCCAAATATTTAAAAAATATATTTTCAATATTCTATCTTGTGAGTGTTTTTTTTTTTTTTAATGCATCACACTCTTGTGTACATACAGTAAGAGCAAACTTTAAGGAATATATTCCCAGTGTATAAATAGTAAGCTACAAGTAATATGCCAAGCAAACTTAAAGTATACAATAATAAACTAAAAATAGGGACTCAAAGTATATAGCAAGTACAATGGCAGTATATCAATAAGTGCACTTGTGGTATACTTTAAGCACATGAGAGGGATATACCAAGTACATTGATAGTATATAGATGAGTGTACTTGTATACTTAAAGTATACAATAATAAACTGGAAACAGGGACTCCAGGTATATAACTAGTGTCATGGCAGTATATCAATAAGTACTCGTGGTACACTTTAAGCATACAAGAAGGATATACCAAGTAAATTTATAGTATATAGATGAATGTACTTGTTGTAGACTGTTGCAAACTTAAAATAAACTTTCAAGTATACTTTTATAAACTTAAAATGTTCCAATTTAGTCTGAAAAAGTATAAAATCTGTATACTTTCCAGTACACTAAAAGTATATGGTCTGTAGTATATTTGCTATACTTGTACTTACACCCAAGTATACTTTTAAAAAATGTACTCAAGTATACTACTTTTTTCTAAGGATCACATGCACGCGCCCGGTGCGAGGCTGGATAACAAAACTCACAATAAACAGACAAAAAAAAAAAAAAAAAGGAAAACATTCGACATCAAGTTATCAAAGATAGAAACATCTTTTTCAACGCTGAAATCTCTGAAAGCTGTTACACCAGAGAGATTTCTACAACTATGAAAAGCAGACAGTCAATAATTTTCCCTTGTGTCTCCGGGGAAATAAAAACTGACAGGAACTTACTGTTACAGCCGGACACCTGGACGTCGAGCAGAGAATTCAGCAGAGAAAAAACCAGAAACATGGAGCAGACAAACATCGTGTCTTGGTCGTAGGAAGACGAGCTGTCTATTGATTAAAAACTCCGTGTAAGTGAAAGTAAAAGCTGTTAACAGCAAAGCTCCCTCCCCGGACTGGGTCACATTTTACGTGATTTCCCAGTGACATCATACTGAAAAACTGATTCGGAAGAAGAGTTGCGGTTTTCGGGAAATCCCGGTACTATCAGCAGAAGATGAGTGACTCTCACTGAACTGAGTCACAAACCTCACTCTCAAGCAAAGTCTAAACATCTGTAGTGTGATCGTAGTGTGCCATTTAAGGAAGAGGAATTATAAACTCTGAAGTGACGGTCATGCAAATACTAACAAGATAACTAACCCCCCCACCCCGCCCAGTTGGCTGTAATCTATTATAATGAGTCAGTCATATATTTGTAAGGAAAAAGACACCGACTGTCAGATAAATTTAGTTCAGTGAGGTGGAACAGTTTTTCAGTTGATTATTGTACAAATATAGTTCTTCTAAAAGTGTATACTATTAATGTAGAGCACATGTGTCAAACACAGGGCCCGCGGGCCAAATGTGGCCCGCCACGTCATTTTATGTGGCCCTTGAGAGCTTGTGCATTATTGGCTTAAATTTTGAACCAATATTTTAAGACTTAAAATAAGCTTACAGCGCTTTAAAGCGCATATGGACAATAAACTACCTCTCCCATAATGCATTTCGTCGTTACCAGCAAGATAACAGTATATAACCAGGAACAAGACATGAAGACGATTTTCAGAACTGACGGACTTAAGAAAAACCTCTACAAACTAACCCCAACATGTCTAAGAAAAGAAAATTTAATGCACAAGGAAGGCAGTTTCATGAACGATGAGAAAACGAATACAAGTTTGTACCTCAAGGTGAAGAAACAGTAGGCTTGTCTTTTGTGTTATGAAGCGGTGTCAGTCGTGAAAGAGCAAACATGGAGCCAGGTATGCTAAATTTAGCCTGCAAGAAAAACAAAGAACCGCTTCTGCATCTAACCATTATGTGTGCGAGAGCAGGTTTACAACTACAAACCCTGAGTTTGATATAATAATTGTTATAATAATAATTATAATAATTGTTAAATATTTGACACTTGAATACATCATAAATACAGAAACAGGTGTAGTTTATTTATATGATTTATTTTGCAATTTGTTACATTCATGCTGTCAGTCTGGCCCTTCGAGGGCAACCATGATGCTGATGTGGCCCTCAGTGAAAATGAGTCTGACACCCCTGATGTAGAGCATTTACAAAATGAAGTTGGCCTGATTATTCTCCTCATCGGGAGCAGAGCAAGGTGCTTCTTGGGAGAGTGTTGAAAAGATCCTGAAAGACACTCTCCTTATCTGTATCTGGACAGCCCTTCCTCCATTTTCCATAGAGAAAGTTCAGTCCCTAACCTTTTCCCTCCTTTCCCTGGCTAACTTGTTGCAGTCCTGCACACTCCATAAATGAGCTTTCATGCATTTTTTGTTCATTGCAGCAGAGTTATTTGTACTCTGTTTATTCTAACTCTCTCTGGCTCAAGCTTGTAGTCACAGGGGATGCAGTCTAACTCCCTATCAGAAGTGCAATTATTTTAATGATGCCTGGCATGAGGAAAAGACCAGCAGAGATGGAATTAAAAAAGAAAAATGAGATGCCTGTCAAAAGTGAACAAGAAAATCACAAAGGGAGCTGTGTTGTATTGTATGTCACTAATTTTAATTCAGATCATTTGTAAAACAACATTTTATTTAAAAAAAAAAAAAAAAGTTATCTCAAGATGCTTTAGAAAGTAAACAGGTTAACTAATTAAATTGAAATAAATCCAATTCAGTCTATTTATAAGCCAACCAACTGAATCTTTTCTCAAGGCAGAATATCCAACCCTCATTCATCCATCCCACTTCATAAAATTCCTGGTTGTGAGAATATTATTGGTGGCCTTTGTTTTTAATCATCATTTATTATTAAAAGCTGACACAGTTCCCTCAGATCTCAGAGGAAAAACACTGAGATATAACGCAACAGCAAGCTTGCAGCTATATCTTAACAACTGTATTCATAGAAGCTTTTTAAGGGGGTGGAGTCAGATACTTGGCTCCACCCCCTCCTCCATGGGGGTATGCTTTGATAGAGGTGTTACAGCTTTGTGCTCCCCACTTCTGAGGAACACAAAATCTCCGCGTGATGTGACCTTGGACCTAGACAAAGCTGGAGAGGTCGAAATAAACCCACTCTGATCTGGTTCTGTGATGTGAACGGCTCTTTGGCTCCCAATACCTTAGACTGCCCAAACTTAGTACCAGGGTTGTGTTATTATCTGAGTTATCTATTCGGTAGAGGCTTCAGACACTCAAAAATATGCTCTCAAGCACAGAAAAATACATTTTTCATCATAAGCCCCATTTAGAGGGTAAGAACGTTTAGAAATAGCATACTAACACACTTGTGAGTTGATCATTGCTAAAGTTTTACGATTTAAATGGGCTAGGGACATTATTAGTAACTTATACATTTATCCAAGTAACACTGTTCATGAAGTGAACAAATACCTCACACTGTGGTTACGCTACATTCAAAAACAGGACTTCCTGGAAAACTGTTGACGAGAGACATTTAAAAAAAACAATGTTACCTCTTCCTCTAATGGAAAGAAATGAAGCAGCTTGAGGAAGGAGGGTATCTGTGAATACAAGCCAGAATTAAATGTGAACGCAAACACACAGAAGATTATCATGTTAACTACAATGGTTATTATTTAAAGTCATTTAAAGCACTTTCTGAAACACTGGTCTGATTCTGGTTATTCAGGCTGTCAGCAGAATACCTCTGATCTAAATCAACTCCGAATATGAAATTCCACAATATGTACAACTTAATAAATATGATTATGAATATTTTGAATGAATAAAAAGGGTTCATATGTCTTTTTTAATGTGCAGGAGTTGCACATTACATAGCTTCACTTACTGACTGTATCACTGGCAGCCAGAGGTGTCATATCTTGGTTACCCACTTTTTTGTCATTACTGTTTTTTGACAAAACGTGACAAAAAACAAACAAAACAAAAAAAAAACAGAAGTGTACCATTATATTTAGCTACTCTTAATGGAACAGTTATTCATTTTAAAGTTAAGAAACCAAGTATCATTGTAAAAAGAACAAAAACTGAATGTCAGCTACAATGTAGAAATCATAAAACAAAATAAAAATGTTTACACAAGTGTCCAGGATATATATAAAAAAAACATTAACAAACAAAACAGTATATTCTATTCTATTCTATTCTATTCTATTCTATTCTATTCTATTCTATTCTATTCTGTGGTGGTTCGTATATACAGCTTCCCATGAAAGTGAACACCAGGTTTTCTGAATTCCTAGAAATGTTCTTTCTTATTTTGAAGCCCTTAAAATGGTGAAAACAGAACATGCAGTTAAGAATGAAAGCAAGTGTAACTATTTTAGTGGTGACATCTCACCATCAGATATGAGTCGCAGCACAGGTCACTGCAGCCTGGCAGGGTGACCGTATGACTGACTGTCTAACTGTAAAGCACGGCTCTTGCCATCCTTTTTCTGAAACGCTTCCTTTCATCTTCTGTCTCTAAACATTAAAAGCAGAAAAACTTGGGCACAACACTTGGGTCCTATCATATAACTCAAATTCTTCGTGGGAGAGACCAAATCAGGATATACAGACATAGATTTCAGGCTTCAGTGGTCACATTTCCGACTCACATAGAACGTGGCGATGTTTTATTATGCTGAATTTAACTCTTGTTGAATAAAAGCAATTAACCTAAACCGTGAAATCAGTCACATTTCTTGAAAGGGTCACATTTAACTCAGATGTCAACTTTATTTTGACATCATAAGGACTTTCCGAGTTGAGAAAAACTCTGACGGGTTATATTTAAAGTCAGGTCTCAAGTTCTGCAAACTAAACAGAAGTGAAACATGAACTACATCCTCGGTTAAGGGATCACTGAGAAGCTGGCTTACGTTCAAGTTTCCGTGAACCATTCTGTGGAAAGTAGGATGGCCTTCACAGAAATCCATCCGGATCCTCAGACAAATCAGATGAGCTCATAATTTTACACATGGCAGTGTTTCACAGATTCAGAATTATGAATTTAAAGTGAAAACTTTTTTTTTTTTTTTTTTTTAACTTTCACAGCAGCTGCCTTTACAAGTCTGCTTATCTGGTTCAAAAGTTTAAAAATCTCCACATCCCTTTCCATTTTTTCTTGCTGAGTTTGCAGTTTGCATCTCATCTTGGCTTATATAAACAAGGAGTTGCACCCACTCTAGCTTTGTGTTGTGTCTGGAATTTGACTGTTGACTGTTCAAATCCAATCCAAATCCTCCATTATGTCTGCTCTCTGTCATTTTTCTTCCACCCTATGTGCTTCCTCATCCCCTCTCTGCGCTCTCTGCACCAGAGTTGACCTGCTTTTCACACATATGCAAATCACAATTGAAAATAACTAGACAGTTAAAGACAGGTGATGTTTTATCAGAGGTTGTCCAGGCTTAAGTTGAACTAACTGCTCTGGATATGGATGTCAATACACCAGTTGAAATAATCAAGGCATATTGCATTTTCCTCTGTTGTTTTCTCCTGAAGACTGTTTTCAAAAAATGGAAATTGCAACTCTAAATATGAGACAGTTCCTCAACTGTAAAGCCATCCCACTGACTAGCCTGACAAGTACAGGAATACCAAAGCTGTGAGAAGTGTTCTATTATGGTTGAAGTGTGAATAAAGTGTAATATAGTGTGTATCACAGTGCAATACAGTTGAGTGTAATACACTGAGCCAGCTTTAGTACTATGGTTACCTAGCAGAACCATCACAGTGTCCCCGGGTTGCCAGTATCCCCATGCTGAGTACAACCTGGTTAACGGGAACAGTTAGGCTGATAGATCCTCAGGGGTTGATGGCAAAATGTTTGAGAATCCTTTTAACTCTAAATAATCAATAGGTAATTTTAACAACAGAAAACACATTAAGGATTTATGTGATATTTATTTCTGCAACGTGACAGAAGGAAATACAGCAAGAATATGTAAATCCCTTCACATTTAAACAGTCTCTTGTAAAGGTACCTCTCAGTTTGAAAACTGCTGCAAGGTTGAAGGTATGAAGTGAGGGACTCCTAACTTAACACAGTTACACATGTGACTAATACGGAAGAGTCATGGTGGAAACAACCAGCACAACAAAATGAGAAGTTCTACGTATTTAAACATGAGCCACCAAAGTCCAGAAACTGTTCCCCTCCTCTTTCTTTCCACTGTTGACAAACTGTTATGACTTCATATCCTCTATGAGTACGCAGTATTGTCTTCTAGTCAGCTTTGACTCCCTCTTAACCCTTTTAAACTATTTTTAAACCTTTCTAAACTATTATAGTACCTTTATAATATCTGAAACACTTGTCTGGAAATCTGATTTTTTATTTTTATTTTTTATTTAAATGTGATCTGATTACAATACTACAGGGGACTAGTACTTACTGCTGTGCACTGTTCACAAACATCAAAGTGGAGAAAAATGTGTAGACTTGATGTTAAAGGTTATAAAGTGCCATAAACAGGATACAGTATAATTGTTAACCTTTGGCTTCTGTAATCAACCTGTGTACATGTATCTGCAGGCTTATTCTATACCTCAACTTCCCACAGTTTTTAATAGCAGTTTCCTGACAGCCATGTCACATTCACTGTAATGTGATCATGCGAAAACACTCATCAACAAGCCTTTTTTTTTTTTTTTGGGGGGGGGGGGGGGGGGGGGGGGGGGGGGGGGGGGGGGGGGGGGGGGGGGGGGGGGGGGGGGGGGGGGGTCACAAATATCTCAGGTTTAGAACCAGATATTTTGAAACTGAGACATTTTACCATTACATGGAAAATATTGGCTCATTTTGATGCTTTTTCAGCCTTTTGTTGCCTCCTGTTTAAACTTTTTTTTTTTAGCCATCAAAATTGTTGTAAAAAGTCTGCCCTTGAATGGCTTTAAAATATGAATTTCATGGCATACAGCACATCACTTATTACAAACGCATCTGAAGCGATCCTTCTGCAGCAAAACAGTAGAGAAGTAATTAAATTAAATTTAGATAAGAGAAAGCTCATAGCAATATGTTACCATCTCTGTGAGGCTGTAAGGCAGTTATGTACAGTTATGCCTAATGAATATTGCTGTATAGACCCCAAAACACCTTTCCTAAAACAAACTGGATTTAGATTAATTGGTTGGTTGCTTCAGCTGTTTCTCTTGAACTTGAGGGAAAACAAAGACAAGCACTTTCATAAAGATCACGAGAGAATAATTTGACTCAGCTGATTTACATTTGATTTCAACTGGTTTAGTCAAAGCTGTACAGCCACAGGTGACTTATAATAGAAATGGTTTTCTCTCTTTTGAGGGGTCAGAACTACCATTTTAAAAACCCTCTTCTATGCTGCGCCTTTCTCTATACTCCACCTTAAATGTACTCAAGCAACACTATCTAACGCTGATGGGTTAGATAGTTGATGGGTGAATATTATTCCAATGACTGATGGAATAATTCCAATGACCAATGACTGAAAGTGCCAGAGGAAGAAGGGAAAATTTAGGCTGGGGAACAAAACTGCTATACTAATTGTCATTTTTATGACGTAAGGCAGTGATTCCCAAAGTGTGGGCCGCCGCTGCCTGGTTTGCTGTCGCGGTACTGCAGGTGGGCCGTGAGAGGTCATTAAAATGAAACAAATATGTTTTAAATCCTCGACCTTTTTTTAAATATGTTTTTATAACTGTAAAACATTAATGACATGATTTAAAAACATTAAGAAGTAACAAAACAAATCAGATTAAGTGTTATTCTACTGTCATCTTAACTTAATATGACAAGTGTCACCTTATTTGTTGACCCCTTACATTAATGCTAGAACATAGCTTCTAGTCCTGTATATTGATCACAGTTGTGATTAAAGGTTTCGGTGGGTCGTGGAGATTTTTCACATTTCAAATTGGGTCTTGGTATTCTGAAGTTTGGGAATGGCTGATGTAAGAAAATGCACAGTGTTTGTTTCACATTTGTACATAGTTCCAACATGTGTAAGGCACTAGAATCATTGCAAAGGCCTTTTTTTTTTGATGCAGGGGTATGCTGGCTTTGGACCTGAAACTCAGTTACAAACAGACTCAGAACTGTAGCCATTGTTTGCACAGAGCAGACGCGATGCCCTTTGAGTTCTCTTATCAGCAGTATGCAAGTTACAACCTGTGGAGTGATATCAGTTAATACTGACACTTCAATAACTTGGAAACTGATCCAATGAGCTCTGGAAGCCTTGTTTCAAGCAAAGCATTCATGTGACTTGTGCCAAGTTTTTGGAAAATATGTTGCAGAAGCTAAATCGAAAGGAA
Source organism: Hirundichthys speculiger (assembly GCA_018398805.1). Classification (NCBI taxonomy): domain Eukaryota; kingdom Metazoa; phylum Chordata; class Actinopteri; order Beloniformes; family Exocoetidae; genus Hirundichthys; species Hirundichthys speculiger. The sequence continues at coordinate 257,393 of JAGFBZ010000044.1, forward strand.
TAACAGTACAGAGATATTCACTGGTTTTCAACTTTATTACAGAATTTTACAATATTTGATCAATTTTTATGCAATACCAACATCAGTCAAGAATTTACTTGCACTTGAAACTTTAAGATACAGAAAAAAATACAAAACAAAAAAGAACACAAAACACTTTACTGCTGAATAAAAAAAGGAAATCAGTGCAGAAGAAAAATGTACGAAGAACCTGATGACATGTTACAAAAGTGACCTCTTTTATGCACCTCAGTCAGTTCGATTGCTGTAACAAATTCTTACTTATTTCTTTGAAGCTGAAACTTGAAATGGACAACATCAAGTGGAGGCAGATGACAGTGAACAACACTTTCATGGAATACAGTGGATCCAGTGGCCCTAGTTGGGCAACACCTGACCATCTTGCAGGTGGTGCCTGATGGTGGGTTCATAAATCATGGCTTCTTTTTTCTTTTTTTTGAAAACGTCACCTTCCAGAGCCAGTTTTTTCGTTGTTTATTTTTATTTTTTTCAAAGTGATCCCTTTGTCTCTTGATGTCTGATGCATCTTGTTCACATAATTACTCAGAAAAGGATATCTCTTAGATGTTGGGTAAGTTCACGAGAAGCTTGACAAACAAATGTGTTCTGTTCACGTTTTCATAAATAAGGCCCATTGTCAGGTTGTAGAAATGGTAGAACATACATTATCTTAAGGCGACAGTATGTAGGAAGTATGAACAATAGGGACATGATCTGAAAAACTAGGAAAACTAGAGGAAACTACAGGAACAACGGATGACAGTGTTCAAAGTACAATGGAATGTGGTGACAGTGCAAAGATCAGGAAACTGAGTTCTTGAAAATTACTGGACCAGAGAGACGGACATGACTGAAGGAGACAGAAGTTGAAAGTGGACACAACATGAAAGAGAAAGAGAGAGCAGGAACAGAGGTTTGGGCAGTGTTCTTGGGCAGAGGTTTGCTGTCATTTGGCAGCAAGGTTTTCCTCATATTTTTAATATACTGTAGAGAGAAGCTGAAAGGGAAATTACAGTTTTACATGGGCTGTCCTTTCAGTGCTAATGTGAACCCTGGTTGGATCAGGATTCCAAATTGGACACATAATTTTTGACAGATAAAATAGATAAAATAATTGATGTTTGTGGTGGTGTAGTATATGGGCAGTAATCATTTTGACAAATAATTGCTCTCAGCAACATTAAAAAAGAATAAGAAAGAAGAACTAAAAATGAAATATTTAGTTCCTTTTTTGAAATGGTGAACTGAACTAGTTTGTATTAATTTCTGTGAACTATTAACTGAACTAGTTTGTTCTCATTTCTGTGAACTATGAACTTAACTAGTTTGTGTAGAAAGTGAACTTGCCCAACACTGGGTTTGGGGTGTGTGGAACATAAACAGAGGATGGATGAAGATGTTAGCCACCAAGAGCTGTGTGAGTGTAGTCAGTATCAACTGTGCATGGGGTGGACAGAAATATGGGCACTTCACAGGAAATCAGAGGTAAGTTGACACTGGCCTGCAGCCATCATCAACCAGATACCCAACCAGACTCGAATCTGGAGCAGACAGGGACAAAGATGCTTCATGTGAATTGTGAAGGCTGAATGTTTGTTTCTTTCATTAAATCCTCTTTTTGAGTGTTTCACACAGATAGGATGATCTACCAGCAGAGGGATTTAGAAACTGATCCTGAAAGAGATTTTGTTCAGGGCCTGGGTCAACAGCCAGCATCGGTATTGTCAACCAACAGGATGTCAGTGGAAACTGCACTACTGTTCAGGAAAAGCAACACCGAGAATGTGAAGGTGTGTCAGGATACAGCAAGAGATGAGGAAACAGTTATTTTCCACTTTTGGCAAAAGCAGTTTGGTGTGTCGCTGACACCAACTGATGTTAAGATTGAATTGAAATTTCACCCAAAAAGGAAAATGGGAATACCTAAATATTTTTTTCATTTTGAGTTATTTCTATCGTAAATCCATTCATTCCAGGTTAACATTCATTTTCTTTAAGTTTTGAGTCAATCATTTTTTTGTGTTCATATTTGTTGTGGCGTATGTAATAATTAGATTAGATTAGATTAGATTCAACTTTATTGTCATTGCACATGTCAAAGTACAGGGCAAGTGCAGTTAGCATCTAACCAGAAGTGCTTTTGCAGTGAAATAAATACAATGTACAGTATACACAGATACTGTATATATATATATATATATATATATATATATATATATAGATATATATATATATATATATATATATATACACAGTTCATGCAGGTCAGATTTGGATGAATAAATATATATTATGAGCAGAGATTTACAGGAGTGTGAGGAGGTAGTTGTTAAAAAAAAGAGTCCAGTGCAATTATATTATTTACATTAGTGTGGAAGAGTCCAAAGACTCAATGGGTACTAGCCCCGTTCATTTCCTGGTGGGGTGGGGGGTTGGCGTGTGTGTGAGTGAACGGGGGTTGGGGGGGCAGAGTTCAACAGGGAAACAGCTGATGGAAAGAAGCTGATCCTGAATCTGCTGGTTTGTGTACGGAGACTCCTGTAGCATCTCCTAGAGGGCAGGAGGGTAAACAGTCCGTGTGCTGGGTGGGAGGAGTCCTCGGTGATGTTGGTTGCTCTCCTGAGACAACGCTTTCCTGTGGATGGTGTCCATGGCAGGAAGTGGAGCTCTGGCGATGCGCTGGGTGGTTTTCACCACCCTCTGCAAGGCCTTCCGGTCAGTGCTGGAGCAGTTCCCGTACCAGACTGTGATACAGTTTGTCAGGATGCTCTCGATGGTGCAGCGGTAGAAGTTCACCAGCATGTTTGAAGAGAGGTGGTGCTTCTAGAGTCCTCAAGAAGAAGAGGCGCTGGTGAGCCTTCCTGACCAGGTTGGAGCAGTTTGTTGTCCAGGAGAGGTCCTCTGAAATGTGGATCCCCAGGAATTTGAAGATGGTCACTCGTTCCACTGCCACACCGTTGATGTGGATGGGTGGATGAGTGACAGCATTCTTCCTGAAGTCCACGATGATTTCTTTAGTTTTTGAGGAGTTGAGCCTCAGGTTATTGTTCTGGCACCACACAGCCAGGTGGTCCACCTCCTCCTTGTAGGCCGACTCATCGTTGCTCCTGATGAGGCCAATCACGGTGGTGTTGTCTGCAAACTTGATGATGGCGTTGGAGCCATGAACAGGTCTGCAGTCGTGGGTGAAAAGGGAGTAGAGGAAGGGACTCAACACATAGCCTTGTGGTACGCCAGTGTGGTAGGCTTGAAGTCACTGATAATACGAATGCCCTGCCACAACCATCGGGGGTTGGAGTTGAAGTGCTCCTCAATAATACATGTTCTAGGGTTTAATTCCCTAGATAGAATATTTTCCTTTGATTAATAATGTCCTTTTTAAACAGGTTTCTCCAAATCTGAGCCTTGGTGTAATTCTGTTCTCTACCATTCCTTCCTGTGCTTTTCATTTTTACCATTTTCCTCTGAATCCTGTGAAACTAAGGTCACTTTCTTTCTTCTTCCCATTGCATCAGGGATTTTTTTCTTTCACTTTCAGTTTCACAGTGTTTTTTATTTCCAACCATCTTAAGACTGAAATGCCCCTCATATTCTAATTCAGAATAATATATATTGAATCTCTACTAAGATGTCTGGTCTCTTTTCTGTAAACTGACCAAATTTGAACTTGAATTTAAACAAATTATTAATTTGAATGGACTTCAAACTGTTAACAGGATTACAATTATTTCACCTGATTATGCTGAGAGTCCATCACTAATCCTTTTCTCTTCTTTGAAAGTAAACTCTGGAACAATGGATGCTACTTCGGTTTGATAAATTGCATATTTGGATGAATCTGTCTTAATTCTTATTCTGAACAATGGGCTATATATCCCTGATCTAACACACTGAATAATCTTATGTATAAAGCCAAGATGTTCCAAAAGTCTAACTTACTACTAACTTTCTCAAATGTGGATGCCTTGAAGAAAGCTGTCATTGCATTCAGTGTGTCAGAAATGGAAATTCCTCTTCATCTGGTTAGGCTAATCAATTACTTATTGTTTTCACTTACTTAGGATTTATGTTTTGACGGACTATGATGCATGACCAACATGTCAACAGATGTTACAATAGCTGGTTAATTTTGCTGGCATTAATGATATATTTGAGTACATAGTGTGGTCTTCAGTGTATGTGTGAACCATCAGAATGTCTACACATAGAGATTTGACCTTTAGACCATGTAGGCCTTGTGTAATGATGTGAAAATATACTGGTATTAATAAAATACGTAGCAATTGAGGTGCACCCCTATGTCTTGGAGGTCCTTGATGGGGGGTAGGGCCTGGTCTCTGGGGTGGCTCTGGGGGTCACGCCTTGTGGGCCTCCCAGCTGCTGTGATCACTTACATTGCTCCTGTCTTGGTCTGGCTCAACCACCCAGCCACTGGAGTGGTGATTCTGGGATGCTGGTGTGGATGTGGGCACTTTTGTTTCGTTTCGTTCCCCTACATGCTTCTGCTGCTTCTCATGGGTTGTCCCTTCCTTTCTGGCTGCTTGGGGCTGTGATCCTGCCTGTGTTGCATCGAGGTCAGGGATGAGAACATGCAAACTCCACACAGAAAGGCCCCTTCTGAGGTTTCTACCATATCATCACCAATTAAACACTTTATGATGTGAAATACTTTCTTACACGTATTTATTAAAAAACAAGAGAACAACCAAACAAGTGACAAACACCTGCAACAACAGTGTCGAAAAAGCGACTTAAAAAAGTAAAAAATATATATTTGTGTTGCTATAAACATATACTCTCTCATCAAACCACATTCCCTAAAATACATTTTGCAACTTTTTCCATCTCCTGATGATATAACTGCAGACTGACCTTCATCATGAACCCTTTTTCAATGAGGGGGGAAAAAGAACAAACACATCTTTTCCACTGAAAATTTGAATACAATTTTTATGACTGACACTTTTAAAACTGCTCCTTGTATTTTTATAATTTTTTAAAATTCTTCCTTGATCAAACATTGCCTTACTGTCTGAAAACACATAACCTCATGCCATGATCTTCATTCTCAAACACATCTTTATCATATAAGAAAATAATTAGGAGCTGGAGTACCAAGAAAGGATCCAGTCAAGTCATTTAACTGTAAATTCCAATACAGTTCAATACAGTAAAGGTCAGTAGAAAACATTTGAGGTGGGCTTCCAACGAGAAGGTTGGTGGATTGATCTCCAACTCCACCACTTGAGCAAGGCTGGACACTGAACCCCTACACCTGCTGGGTAATGATTTCAGAAACAAAACTCCACTGTATATAGAGTGCATATATACATGCTGTACAAGTGCATTTGCATGACTGGGTGAATACAGAACACATTGTAAAGTTGTTTGTAGAAGTTTGATAGGATTTAAAAGGCACTATTTAAGTGCAGACCATTGAATAGTATTTATAAAACGGCAGTTTACAAATGTCTCTGACTTCTTTTGGAAACTAAATGGATTGTATCAGATTTGAATTTTGTGAGACTCATTTTTTTTCAACATATAATGAAAAAAAAATCAAATTAGGAATAATTGAACACTAAGCAAAAGACAGCTATTTTAACACTTCAGTGCACAGATTCAAACTTGAGGCAAATGTCTGAGTGACTGGTAAGTGTTGAAGTTCAGATGCAGAAATTTCTGTCAGTTCCCTTGAAGGGAAAAAAGCCACAACACTTTCATATAAAAGGTAAAAGACAGGAAACCATCCGGCCTCAAATTGGAGCCACGCAGATTATTCTAAATTTCTTCACAGTTCTTGGGTATTATAATCTGTAGCTAAAGTCACAGCCCCAGGTCCAGACTGTCTATCCACATTTATGGCGATTTACTCTCTAATGGCCAATGCAGTGTGTCCCATGTGAAAAAAGAAAAAAAATCCTTCAGGTCTTATTTTCTTTGTTGATAGTATTTGTACAGAGCTACTCCAGATACTCCAGACATGACCACAACAACCGCTGAAATTATTCCAACTGTTGCGTACAGGCTGTTAACTGCAGAAAAGAAGGGGGTAATCAGAAATTATTAAACATCAAAGAATACAAAATGATCTGACCGCAGTTAACCTCCTTCTGGGCTTCATGGTGTTTACCCTTGATTCTTACAATGTGCTACAACACAGGAACAAATACAATGCTAGTTTTTCAGTCACTTATTTCCCAGAAACAGTATAACATACATTATTGGACAATACGTAAACTCACCTTGGACATCCACGGTAAAATTCACTTGGACAGACTTCACGTTGTTGTCAACAGTACAAATGTACTGCCCTTCATGTTCAAAACCCACAGATTCAATGGTGAGAACACTGCTGCTGGATGAAGTATCACCGGATGGGAGCGTCCATGTGTATGAGGGGACGGGGTCTCCCTCCGCTGAGCAGTTCAGCTGTAGAGTTTCTCCTTTAGTGATCTTGATTGGATCTGGATTTGCTGGCACCTTCAGCTTAGGTCCATCTGTGTTCATTCAGGGAGAAGGGAATGAAAACATGTTTTTTCATCAAGAAGGAAACATCTTTGGAAATTAAAGGTAATTTTTGCAACAAAATATGAATGCCTGTTATCCTGAGACCCAGCCCATTCATTTATGTCCTCTGTCGTGAAAGATTGTTAGTTCACGACAGAGGACATGAGACATCGTTCTTGGTCTATATCATTTGACTCATTTAAGCTACTTTACTAAGTCCTGATGTGGTAAACAGTGGTAAGCAAGCTCAAAGAAGTGCATTGGATATGAAAGTAGGGGCTATGAAGAGGCAGAAGACTTCTCGCATATCATTGCCAATTAAATACTTTATGATATGAAATACATTCTTGCATGTATTTATTAAAAAACAAGAGAACGACCAAACAAGTGACAAACACCTGCAACAACGGTGTCGGAAAAGCGACTTAAAAAAATAAAATATATAGATTTGTGTTGCTTTAAACATATACTCTCTCATCAAACCACATTCCCTAAAATACATTTTGCAACTTTTTCCATCTCCTGATGGTATAACTGCAGACTGACCTTCATCATGAACCCTTTTCCATGAGGGGGGAAAAAGAACAAACACATCTTTTCCACTGAAAAGTTGAATACAATTTTTATGAATGCAACTTTTAAAACTACTCCTTGTATTATTTATAATTTTTAAAATTCTTCCTTGATCAAACATTGCCTTACTGTCTGAAAACACATTACCTCATGCCATGATCTTCATTCTCAAACACATCTTTATCATAAAAGAAAATAATAAGGAGCTGGAGTACCAAGAAAGGATCCAGTCAAGTCATTTAACTGTCAATTCAATACAGTTCAATACAGTAAAGGTCAGTAGAAAACATTTGAGGTGGGCCTCCAACGAGAAGGTTGGTGGATTGATCTCCAACTCCTCCACTTGAGCAAGGCTGGACACTGAACCCCTACACCTGCTGGGTAATGATTTCAGAAACAAAACTCCACTGTATATAGAGTGCATATATACATGCTGCATAAGTGCATTTACATGACTGGGTGAATACAGAACACATTGTAAAGTTGTTTGTAGAAGTTTGATAGGATTTAAAAGGCACTATATAAGTGCAGACCATTGAATAGTATTTATAAAATGCCAGTTTACAAATGTCTCTGATTTCTTTTGGAAACTAAAGGATTGTATCAGATTTGAATTTTTGTGAGACTCATTTTTTTTCAACATATAATGAAAAAAAAATCAAATTAGGAATAATTGAACACTAAGCAAAAGACAGCTATTTTAACACTTCAGTGCACAGATTCAAACTTGAGGCAAATGTCTGAGTGACTGGTAAGTGTTGAAGTTCAGATGCAGAAATTTCTGTCAGTTCCCTTGAAGGGAAAAAAGCCACAACACTTTCATATAAAAGGTAAAAGACAGGACACCATCCGGCCTCAAATTGGAGCCACGCAGATTATTCTAAATTTCTTCACAGTTCTTGGGTATTATAATCTGTAGCTAAAGTCACAGCCCCAGGTCCAGACTGTCTATCCACATTTATGGCGATTTACTTTCTAATGGCCAATGCAGTGTGTCCCATGTGAAAACAGAAAAAAAATCCTTCAGGTCTTAGTTTCTTTGTTGATAGTGTTTGTACAGAGCTACTCCAGATACTCCAGAGACCACCACAACAACCGCTGAAATTATTCCAACTGTTGCGTACAGGCTGTTAACTGCAGAAAAGAAGGGGGTAATCAGAAATTATTAAACTTCAAAGAATACAAAATGATCTGACCGCAGTTAACCTCCTTCTGGGCTTCATGGTGTTTACCCTTGATTCTTACAATGTGCTACAACACAGGAACAAATACAATGCTAGTTTTTCAGTCACTTATTTCCCAGAAACAGTATAACATACATTATTGGACAATACGTAAACTCACCTTGGACATCCACGGTAAAATTCACTTGGACAGACTTCACGATGTTGTCAACAGTACAAATGTACTGCCCTTCATGTTCAAAACCCACAGATTCAATGGTGAGAACACTGCTGCTGGATGAAGTATCACCGGATGGGAGCGTTCCATGTGTATGAGGGGACGGGGTCTCCCTCCGCTGAGCAGTTCAGCTGTAGAGTTTCTCCTTTAGTGATCTTGATTGGATCTGGATTTGCTGGCACCTTCAGCTTAGGTCCATCTGTGTTCATTCAGGGAGAAGGGAATGAAAACATGTTTTTTCATCGAAGAAGGAAACATCTTTGGAAATTAAAGGTCATTTTATGCAACAAAATAAGAATGCCTGTTATCCTGAGACCCAGCCCATTCATTTATGTCCTCTGTCGTGAAAAATTGTTCGTTCACGACAGAGGACACCCTGAGGTGTGTCCTAGAGTCAGAACTAAAACCTATGCTGAGGCCTCGTTTCATCATTACGGCCCCCGACTCTGGAACAGCCTACCTGAGGGCCTCAGGGCTGCAGAGTCTGTTGATGCCTTTAAAGGGAAGCTCAAGACCTACCTCTTTAATTTGACTTATAGTTAAATTCTATGTATACCTTTTATTTTTTATTTACTTAACTTTAATTTTACTTCTATTTATTTCTTGCCTATTTACTTATTTATTTTTTCTAAGTTATTGATTTAATTGTATAGTCATTCATTTATGTATTAGCTCTTCTTATTGTTTTTAAGTCTCTGAAATGTTTATCTTCTTTAACTCCAGTGTTCTCCTCATGGGGGTCCTCCACATCTGGAGCTACACCTGCTTGGTTTCTGGCTTGATGTTTGCAGTGTGGGTCCTGGTCTGCCTGGGTCTGGACGGTTCCTGTGGCAGCGAACCTCTGTGTTGTGGGTTGGAGTGCTTTCAACATGGACTGATCACTAAGATATTGTTTTCCTCACCTGTTCATTGATGCCAAGATGGATGTTTAGAGTTGGCCCAAAGGGGGGTGGGGGGGGGGGGGGGGGGGGGGGGGGGTGTATGTGTACTGAGTGTGTGTGTGTGTGTGTGTGTGTGTGTGTGTGTGTGTGTAGGTGTGTAGGTGTGTGTGAGTGAGTGGAGTGAGTGAGTGAGTGAGTGAGTGAGTGAGTGAGAGAGAGAGAGAGAGAGAGAGAGAGAGAGAGAGAGAGAGAGGATGACTGGGTGTTGATTTAACCCTGGGTGTATTTTAAGTTGTTTTTGTTCTTTTTCTTGTTGTTATTAATGACTGATTTTATTATGTAAAACACCTTGTCTTATGTTGGTATGAAAAAGGCTTAATAAAAAATTTTGATTTGATACAGATGAGGGGTGTCTTCCTTAACATCACCACTGAATAAATGAGAATCTTGTCAGTCCACATGGCCTATCTTGGCTTTCCCTGAATCAAAATATTTTGGGCCAGCAAAACTAAATTGCCAATAATAAGCCAAAAAAAAAAAAAAAGATGAAGGAACAGCTTTTTCTTTCTTTCAGTCTATTTTTATTTTAAAAAGGTCGCTGTTATTTACAGGAAAATTGTCCTGTTGTCCTCAACAGTGGATATCCTGTAAAATCTAAAATAAAAATATTTGTATAAAATTCTAAATTGTAAGTTGTTGTTTTAGCTCAAAGGTGTCCAACTCCAGTCCTTGAGGGCCGCTGTCCTACAAGTCTTAGAGGTTTCCCTGCTTCAGCACACCAGATTCAAATGATTGGGGCATTAACAGACCTGTGCAGACCTGGATGACAAGCTGATCAGGTGTGCAAAAGCAGGAAAATATTCAAGACATGCTGGACAGCAGCCGTCGAGGCCTGGAGTCTGACACCTGTGTTTTAGCTCCAAAGAGGCAGGATAGCTGAAAGACACTTTTCCCCCTGGTTCTCAGGAGGTGTTTTTTCATGAAGATGTTTTCAGTGGCTAATTTCCCAGAAACAGCCATGTGTCTGAAAACTGAACATTATGAGAACAGAAAAGAAGAGGATAGGAACAAATTAGATGTCAAACAATATAAAATTCTCAAACCGCACTAAACCTCCTGCTTAATTTCATGGTGATTATACTTAACACTTAACATATGATGCAATACACAAACAAATAATTTGCTAGTTTTTCAGTCACTCACTTCCCAGAAACAATTATTTCTTGAAATACTGGACATTACAAAAACTCACCTTGGACATCCACGTTAAAATTCACTTGGACAGACTTTCCATTGTTGGATACAGTGCAGGTATACTGCCCTTCATGGTCAAAACCCACAGATTCAATGGTGAGAACACTGCTGCTGGATGAAGTATCACCGGATGGGAGCTTCCATGTGTATGAGGGGACGGGGTTTCCCTCCGCTGAGCAGTTCAGTGACAGAGTTTCTCCTTTAATGATTCTGATTAGATCTGGATTTGCTGGCACCTTCAGCTCAGGTCCATCTGTGTTGAGTTGGAGAGGAGGAATAAAGTATGTCATCAAGACTGAAAAACCTTTAGCAGGTAAGTTTTTCTTGTTGGTAAGCTTTGGCATTTCAAGAAGAGCTGAACTGAGAGCTTTTTAAAGCTTTCTCAGTTGCCTGCTGACACAGAATATATATATATATATATATATATATATATATTAGGGGTGTAAAGATAAACCGATTTGAATCGGTTATCGGTCTGTGACGTATGAGATCCGAGTGCATCGGTCAATGGAGAACTGGATCGGTAAAAATGCACTACAAACGGCCAGATGTCCCATATTTACGGCTGCAAATCTGTTTTTCTGAGGTCCAGCGACCCATACCTGCCATTGTTGTGACTTCAGCTATGTAGCTGAGAGAGCGGGTAGCAACATGTACAGCACAGCAGCACAATATACAGCACTTCTGACCACTGGTAAATGTAGGTTGGAAATGTGAACGTACGCTCGTCTGCCTCGTCTCCGGCGTGGACTATCACTAGGTCCTGCCTCTAGTCTCGCTTAGAAATGTAACCTCTGAGTACTCCAAGTACACAGGAATGACAAACGTTGGTATGACTGGAATAATGGAACAATTTGGTGTATGATTGGTTCTGGATTTACTGACTGTCCAAGTGTCATTTAAAGGGCCGATTTCTGAAGAGCTCAGTTTGCTTATTAGGGCAATTATATGATAATTTAAAAAAAAAAATAAAATCTCCCAAAAAAAAATTAAATAAAAAACTCCTCCGCTCTTGTTCACTATTTATGTGATTAATCTGGGTCAAAATGTGTCAAATGGTACTTTCCATTTTTATGCTGATGACACTGTTTTATACTGCTGTGCAGCATCTCTTGCTCTGGCTGCTGAGCACTTGAAAAAATGCTTTTGTGGTTGTTCAGGATAAACTGCATGAGCTGAAACTGGTTTTAAATGCAGATAAGACAAAGCTTATGTTATTTACCACCTCAAAAGCTAGGTTACAAAATGTACCTGTGGTGGTCACTGTTGATGGAAAGGAGATAGAAGTTGTTAACTCATACAAGTACCTGGGTATCCTGATTGACGATTCTCTAAATTTTAAACCTCACGTGCTGAACCTGGTGAAGAAACTGAGTCTAAAACTGGGTTTTTATTTTCGGAATAAGTTGTGTTTTTCTTTTTATGCAGAAAAGCGCCTAGTTGCTGCAACTTTTTTAACTGTGTTAGATAATGGTGATCTTTTATATATGCATGCCTCTGCACAATGTCTCCATATGATTGATACAGCCTACCATGCGTGCCTAACAGTTCATTACAAATTGTAAATCACTGACTCATCACTGTGAGTTGTACTCTCGGGTGGGATGCCCCCCCCCCTGGCAACCTGTAGGCTTATACATTGGTACATCTTTATACATAAGGTAATTCTCGGTCTCCTTCCAAATTACCTGTGTGTTTACATCACGCAAAAAAACACACCGGGCAGTATTCACTGCGTTCCCAGGACTGTTTTATGCTCTCTGTCCCAAATGCTCGGACTGAAATAGGGAAAAGAGCTTTTGGGTATTCTGTGCTATTTTGTTGGATTTTGTTTGCAGACTTTTTAATTTTTTTTTATAAAAACAGGATGACATTAATGCCCTGGCAGTGGCAATAAGCTTTATTTTATTTTACATTTTTTAAGATGAGATTTACATTAAATATGTGTTACTGACGAGTGACTGTCGAAAGTGTTATGGCACTTTAGTTCACATGGCAGCAGAACATTTTAATAAAAGTGCATTTTACACTACTTTTGAATACATAATTTGACTTTGCGTATACAATGCGATTAAATAAAGCAATTAATCGCGATTAAAATTTTTAATCGTTGCCCAGCCCTAATATATATATATATATATACATATTTATACACACACACATATATATATATATATATATATCTATATATATATATCTATCTATATATATATATATATATATATATATATATATATATATATACATATATATATACATATATTTATTTATTATTATATTATTTTATTTATTTATTTATTTTTTTTTTAAGAGAACTTTCATGGGGAACCAAAAACATGTACTTTTATTTGTTTCATCAGACTCACAGTAAACTGTTGCAGTGAGTTTTCTTGACTTCACTGGAGGGATCTGTGGTCCTTCAGGTCCCAGTTCCAGCTTGGCTTCACACCACAACTGGATTCCATTATCTTCTTTACTGGTGGTGAAGTCCAGAAAGAACTTATCACTGGTGGGTTTCTTTGTGGTTTTGTTGGAGTTTAGTTGACCCAGTACAGTCAGTCCTTTGTGGAAGGTCACAGTCAGGTTTCTGATAGGAGCTACGTTCTGTACGTTACACTGCAGTGAGTACTGGCTGGACTCAGACATCGGTCCAGTGTGATGTACAAAGCTGATGGACACTTCTTCTGGAGGCTCTGTGGAGTGACAGAAAACCGTGATGATGGAAAGAAAGACACAAAAAATGAGGTATTTTGTCAACAACTGACTGCTGAGTAAATACTTGGAACTGTACATCTAAACAGATATAGAGATCAACTCATGACAGATAAAACATTCAGGAGCAAATGTTTGTCTAAAAGCAAATGTACTTACGGTAGACAGTAATAGGAAATTGAGTACAACACTGGTTATCAACTGTAATGGTATAATAGCACTGGAGATAAATGTCCCATTCAGTCATGTTTTCAACTGTCCATGACAAAGTAGTTTCATCTTGTTTTTGTCTCCCCCAGAGGTGATTCCAAACCAGTCTTGTATCCAATGCAATCATTCTGGCAAACTACACAAGTAGCATTTGCTGGGTCACCATACTTCACTACCAGACTGGACGAACTGAACGTAGGTTTATCTGGACAATGATCACCTGGAAGAAACACAGTAAATATTAGAATCCTCCCAAACAAGCCTTCAGTGGATTTAATGTCACAGACACTTATATTTTTATATATCATCAGGAATGTGCACAGATGGAGCATTAGCACCTGCCCTCTTGGCCTCAGACTTTATAAATTCCTCTTCTGCAGGGACATTTTCATAAAATTTTTCATTTCATATGTTAGGTTTTAAAATAAACATTAGTTTAGCTTTTAGAAGTTTTTTTTCTTAAATTAGAAATCGTTCAGCTGTATTTGAGATTTAACACTATGACATTGCATCAGCCCCGCCAGTGTTAGCTCCCATCTCCTTCAGCTGCGAGGACGCTGGAAGACAAGTTGCTGAAGGTGCTGTAGCACCCCCTACTGGTAGAAGTCTAAAACTACAAAGCAAAAGGATAAACTTTAAAAAAAAAAACGCAGATGTTGTTTAAATTGCATACAAACAAACATGGCAAGTTATACATTCTTTAAAATTGGTAAAATATTTTCTTCATTAGAGTTACAATTGAGCTCAACAGCAGCCCCAAGCACACACTAACATTTTCTGTTCACATCATTTCATCATCAAACACTGTGGCAGCATTGAGACCGACTAATTTTGTGTGTAAAACAAAACTATGTAAATTATTTTGCTTCTAGCAAGAGAAACTACTGCAGAGAAGAGGAGATAGGTAAAGCAGGATGGTCTACCACAGATGGTTACAGAGCAGTAAAGAGGACAGGAGGTTAGTCTGAGTTTGTTCAGCAGAATAATCTCATTGGTCATTTCTATAAAACCTAACAGTTTTCAAGATTAACTTGGACCTGAAGTTTGTTGCAGAAAGATCAGATTTCAAAATTCTGATGTCGTATTTTTGCATCTTATCATAAGCTTAGCACAAGCTTGCAATTTCTTTAATTATGCAAAGTGGTTTAGTTATTCTAAAATGACAGAAATCAAGCACAATAACCCAGTGTTAATATGAAGTGGCTTTACTGAAAAAAAATCTTACATCGCAGAGGCTTGCAGTAATCCACATCATGTATTAACTTTAAATGTGTGACTATTACAATAAATTTATGGAGTATTACAAATTATAGTTCATTAAAATGTATTATCCACAAACATAAAAACCCTTTAAGGTACTTGAGTCACTGACAGTTCCAGTATATTTACTTTTACATTATAACAGCTATCAAAACCTTTTTTTTTTTTACACAAACATCATATAAAACAGTGAGATTACATCGCAGTCGTACTCATTTTGCTCCTTTCCCAACTGTAATAAAATGTTACAAAAGTAAAATAAAAGCAAGCAGGGGGAAAAAAGGCAGCAGCATGCAGTTGAAGGAGCTCCTGTATCCTGGGTCAAGCCAAGTATGAGAGAGCTGTATCACTTTTTCTGTGACCCAGTAAAGCAATTCTCAAGTGGCATTCTTGCTGACTGCACTTATATTAAATGCTCTTCTTGTCAATACTGCAAAACCACCCAGACTGTATACGTACCAGCACCTTAAAAACAGATTTTGCAGACATAAGGATCTGCTGGTCTGAAGGCACTTTTGGTGTGATGTGGTTGTGTGGGAATTCTCAATGTATAAAAGAATAAAACTAGAAGAAATGAATCTGATGATTATCTATACGAATGTAAGGATGTAATAATGCCTATTTACATAAAATAAGTGGCATGGTAGATAATATACAGCATACTATATATCACACATAGATAAAAGTTCCTTAGTGCCCGTTTCTCTCTTCTTGAGCACCTGATCCAAATAAAAAAGGACGTGGAAAAAGAAAAAAACATACCATGTATCATACTCTTATGTTATTCTCTCTATATACACACTCTTTAATTTACATTAAAGCTCGAGTTTTTTTAAGCTAAAAAGGAAAATCATTAAACGAGATCTTTTTTTAAACAATAAAATGAATTGATGCATAACACAAATGATGCCTCTATGACATCTTGACTATCAGCTACAAGTATAAAAACCCCGATTTATATAAAAGTAAGCAGTCCTGCGAGCTCGATGTAACATATTGATGAAAATACGCAGTCGTGCCAGTGCCCAGGGACCGTCTGCAAATTGCAACAAAAGAAAACCACGCTCGAAACAAAACTCAAAAACTCCATTGTTGTACAGTATACAGACGCTAAAATCACTCCACACATCAGAGTTCCCCTCATGGTCATACTACAACAGCTATTATGTAACAAAAACATTTGGCATAATTGTGATGATTTTGTATTGTTATAAATCATTAAAAATTTACTGTTTTGCACTACAGACACTTCAAACTCACTACACACTTCAGCAGTCTCCTTATGGCCATGCTACAACAGCTGTTTTGAGCAAAAAAGGTTTGGTATAATTTTGGTGATTTTTTAAATTATTATTAATCATTAATAACTTATATAATTATCAATAACTTCACTGTTTTCTACTACAGAAACTCCAAACTCACTACAAACACCTAAGGTCTCCTTCTGGCCATACTGCAACAGCTGTTTTGAACAAAAAAGGTTTGGTATAATTTTGGTGAATTTTTATTATTGTTAATTATAAATAAGATCAATACTGATCAATAGTGTGTAGTGAGTTTGGGGTCTCTGCAGTGTTAAACAGTGAAGTTATTGATCATTATATAAGTTATTATTGATTAACAATAATAAAAGAAATCACCAAAATTATACCAAACCTTTTTAGCTCAAAACAGCTGTTGTAGTATGACCACAAGGAAACGTTTGATGTGTGTAGTAAGTTTGGAGTGTCTGTAGTATAAAACAGTGAAGTTATTGATCATTGTTAAAGTTAGTACTGATTAACAATAATAAAAGAAATCACCAAAATTATACCAAACCTTTTTTGCTCAAAACATGAGGGGAACTCTGATGTGTGGAGTGATTTTAGCGTCTGTATACTGTACAACAGTGGAGTTATTGATTTTTGTTTGCCAGCGTGTTTTTCTTTTGTTGCAATTTGCAGACGGTCCCTGGGCACTGGCACGGCTGCCGGCTGCGCATTTTCGTCACTATTTTACATTGAACTCGCAGAACTGCTTATTTTTGTATAAATCGGGTTTTTTGTCCTTTTAGCTGTTAGTCTATGCTATCAAGATGTGATAGAGGCATCATTTGTGTTTTGACGGTGTGTGGCTTCAGACTTATTGGTTCCGGAAAGCCGAATCTGTGAATGTCTTTCTAACTTTACTTAAGTTAAATTACTTTGCCATTATCGTGAACAAATCATCCAATACTTTTCTCTTCTGTCTCTGGGAAAATAAAAACGGACAGGAACTTACTCTTACATCCGGACACCGGGAAGTCGAGCAGAGAACACAGCAAAGAAAAAAGCAAAAACCTGGAGCAGACAAACATCCTGTCTTGTTGAATTTGGAGGAAAACGAGCTGTCTGGTGGTGGAAAACTCCGAATGTAGCGCTGGACGAATAAGGCGTCTGAAACGAAAGTAGAAGTGGTCAAGGCAGGTTGGTTTCTCTGAAGTGGAGCGCAGCGGCGGTCAGCGCACGTTTTATATAGATGCCGCTTGTGACGTCATCATCAGACAGCACACCAGATATCTGAGACTGGTAGGGATACAAATCAGCCTGAACCGGCCTCATTGAACATGACAAAATCTAAACATCCCTATTTGCCAGTTTGTTGTCTGACGTTTCAGGAAAAGTAATTTAAAAACACTACGTAGTTAAATGAATGGATCACGAAGGTCTACACGGAGCCAGTAGAAACACCCATGAGCCCTTTTCAGGAAAATGATACTGTTATGGTTTCATCATATAGGAAGATGGGAAAAAAAATCATTCTACTGCTCATGATGACCTCAAATACTAATTCGATTAGATTAAATACTAGTTTGATTGTTCACTATCCAGTTTAGGATGTGTGATATGTGTCTGTCATCTAACTAGAATGTTTGCATATAGTCCAAGCAGTATTTATCCATACCCAAGGACGGACTGGGACTAAAAAACGGCCCTGGACCCCAGTATAAAAGACAACATAAACATTGTCTTTTATACTGCTATTTTACAATTTACTTATATGATTGCATTTTAAACAGAAAAAAAATCTATATTATTTGTAACTGACTTTGCCAACAATAATTACACTGAGCAGCCATTCAGAATGTTGGCTGACCCAAAAACCCAAAAAGAGGACACCCTACCGGCCTCTTGTTGATCCTGCAAAAGATAGTCAAAGATGGCAAAGTAGCTTTATAAAGCATACATTTGATTAAAACATCAATTTTCTGTTTGAACTGAAAAATTTCTGATATGTAAACATAAATAATGTGACATGTGGTGAGATTCATGGCTGGTGAGGCACTGACTCCATCAGAATCAGATTTACACATTTATGAACCCAACAGAGTAGATTATTCACCATCTGGTCAGCAGTAGTTAGCAGGTTATGTTTTATATGTTATATCAGCACCTTTTTAAAAGATTTTCTAGTGGCCATTATTGGATAGAGAGAAAGCAATGGCAAAAAGGGACACAACAACATATTACAACACTGGAAATTGAACCCACAAACCACTATATTAGAGTTCACCCACTTAACCACTAAACTACCAAGCAAATACTATTGTAGGACCCCGACATTATACTGATGTTTGAAATTAAATTGCCCCATGCAATGCTGCTGTGATTAGTTAGGGTACCATTCAACCAATCATCCTTCAACATGTATCGCCTATTCCAGTGGTCCCCAACCCCCGGGCCGCAGACCGGTACAGGGCCGTGGATCAATTGGTACCAGGTCGTGCAAGAAAAAATTAATTTTTTAAGTTTTATTTATTATATGAGTCTGAATGAGCTTTAATTTTGGAAAAACCTTTTATTTTGAAAAATGACCAGATTCTCTCGGTTACATCTCGGTCACTTGAGCGCCAAAATTTTTGGTGGATTGAATGACTGAATTCTGAAGAAACATGACATATGGGCAATTTAGGAATTTAATTTTATTAATTTCACAAACAGGATTCCTCAGTAGCATATGGAAGAACCATACACAACTCCAATAACCCAGCACCTCCACCTCATACTGGGAGGCACCTCTCCTCATGCTCATCTAAAAGGAAAAAATAAAATTAACACATGTTAATGAATATCATGCTTCCCAGAGGTTCCTGCAGGTTGGCTGTCATTATTTCAAGTGAAGTGAAGAAAGTTCAAATTCTCAACTTGTTAGTTTTATTTTTGATAAACTTTAATTTAGCTATTAAGAGTATTAGAGAGCAGCAGGCTAACAACAGTTTTAAGTCACTTGTGAGTTTATTGATACTTTAAATGAGATCTTCCTCTTTATTCTTAGTAATTTACAAATGTTACTTCAAGTCATTCATATAGTTCAACTAAGATCATAAAATGAGCAAGATGTGTTAACACCATGGTTGGAAACAGGATTTCCTTAAGGCCCACAAGCGAGATGCTGTATTTAGACAGCCAGTTCTCACATTTCTGCTTTGTTTTCCCCTGCACTGCATGTCAAACAGCAGAGCAAGACAATAGGGTGTTGCATCAGACTGCACCAGCTGCCAAATCTTGGTACTTATAGAGAAAACATTTTTCTCAACTCACTGTTTTGTGACACAGGTTACTGAGTGAGCTTTAATAGCTTTAATACACACTTCATTAAAATAACTCACAAGATACTCGTTGGAACACAAACAGACCTAACTCAGGGTGACACAAATTTACATGTTAAAAATTAAGAGGTAAAATTAACCGGTGGTAAAACCGACAACAGCCTTCACATGGCAACATTAAATCAAATAGCTAACAAATAAACACAGATAAACACCTCAACAACCAGTGCTGCAAAGGATGTTGGGAAACAACCCAGAAGGACCTGCCAGTGTCATGGTCTAGGTCAGTGGTTCCCAAACTACGGCCCGCGAACCGGATACGGCCTGCCTCCACATTTGGCCCGGCCCCTGAACAGTACCAGAGATGCTATCTGAAACTCCTCCCTGAGAAAAAAAATCCTAGACTCACCTGACAAATAAAATGAAATCATGGCGAACAGGTTAGGTAAGAGAAAAATTGATGATTCAGTTTGATATTTTTTTTGTTCAATGCAAAGAAAAGGCGGTTTGTCTCATCTGTAAAGAGGCTGTGGCAGTATTCAAAGAATACAATCTGCGCTGACACTATGAACCGCCGTCACAAAGACAAGTATGATAGCTTGCAAGGGTAAAAGCGAGGAGACAAACTCTCAAAGCTAAAAAGTGGACTGTTAGCACAGCAGAATACATTTGTACGCCAAGTTCAGCAGAACCAGTCATCCGTTCGGGCCAGCTTTCGGGCTGCTCAACTGATAGCAAGCAGCGGTAAACCTTTCACTGATGGAGAATTTGTCAAGAAATGTTTGAACGCTATCACTGAGGAGGTGTGTCCCGAGAAGAAAGATGTGTTTAATGCCGTGACTCTGTCGGCAAGCACAATCACCAGACGCGTTGAAGAAATTGGGGGTAATGTATATGCCCAGCTGCAGCAGAAGACGAAAGAATTAGACTTTTTTTCATTAGCACTGGATGAGAGCAGGGACGTGCAGGACACTGCGCAACTGCTCAGTTTTATTTGTGGAGTTAGCGCAAACTTTGAAATGTGCGAGGAGCTGGCAGTCCTCCAAAGTCTCAAAGGGACTACGACGGGGGAGGATATTTTCAGCAAAGTATACCAAACCATGGAAGAGCTGGACCTGGACTGGTCAAAGCTTGCCAGCATCACGACTAATGGAGCTCCTAGTATGGTGGGCGCGTCTCGGGGTCTAATAGGACTCATGAACCGAGAGATGGAAAAACGGGGTCTCACCACCCCGCTACAAGTCCACTGCCTAATTCACCAGCAAGCACTGTGCTGCAAGGTGTTAAAGTGGGATTCTGTCATGAAGGTTGTGGTGTCATGCATAAACTTCATCAGAGCAAAGGGACTTAAACACAGGCAGTTCCAACAATTCCTGTCTGAGCTGGAGTCTGCACACGGAGATGTGCTTTACTACACAGAGGTCCGGTGGTTGAGCTGGGGCAGAGTTTTGAGACGTTTTTATGAGCGGCTACCTGAAATTAACGCATTTCTTAATTCAAAAGACAAAACGTTCCCAGAGCTGATCGACCCTGAATGGAAATGGCACCCCGCATTTTTTAACAGATGTGACAGAAATGCTGAACAGCCTTAACTTGCAGCTACAAGGCCAGGGGAAACTCATTTGTGACCTGCATTCCCATATAAAAGCATTTGAGGTGAAACTAGCGCTGCTATTGGAACAAGTGAAAAAGCACATCTTCATCCATCTCCCTGCGACCCAAAACCTCTCTGCAGCGAACCCAGCAGTCCGGTTCCCAGCTGAAAAGTGTGTGGAAGCGTGGAAATGCTGAAGGCGGAGTTTGGTGTGCGATTCCATGAACTACACGTTAATGCAAAAGAAATCCATCTTTTCCAGAACCCCTTTGTTGCTGACATCGATTAAGCCCAGCCCTCTTATCAGTTTGAGTTGGCCGAGTTACAAAACTGTGATGTTCTGAAAGACGCATTCAAGCCCAACAGTCTCATTGACTTCTATGCCACCCTCCCAAACGACACGTACCCTAACATTAAAAAACATGCAATGAAGATGTCCACACTTTTTGGCAGCACACATGAAACACCTAAAAACTCAGATGAGATCAAGACTGACAGATGAACATCTGCATCAGTGTTTGAGATTGTCTGTGACTAAACTGGAAGCTGACATTCAACTTCTCACCAGCCAGATGCAGGCCCACAGTTCACACTGATGAATATACAGAGGTAAGCTCACTTTCCTGACTTCAGAGAGTCATTCTGAGTAAAAAACAAATATAATCATAAGAAAATCTAGTGGGATAAAATCCACCTCCATAACCATACTGGTAGTGAAATGTATTGTGCTGTGTAGGTGCTGTATCACTTAGTTGGGTGTCTCGGCCTGCTTGCTTTGTGGTTTTCACAGTGAAGTTGATGAGGGAGAGAGCTACAAACAGTGGTGTCTACAAGCCTACTGGAACCTATAAAAGGATTATAAGGAAGAAAGACAAGAACTTTGAGAGACTGCTCCTATGAGTAATTTAAGGAAGAGATTCTGGTCTGACAACTAAGCTAAACGGGACAACAGAAAGTTAATGTTCCATGGACTTTTCTCGTGTGATGGACCCAGGCAGGGTTATTTGGTTATTATTTATTTCATAAATAGTGTTATTTATTTCATTAGTAGTGTTATTATTTATTTTCTGACCTTGTTTCCTCTGAAGATCCTGGAAAGGGGTGATTAATATTTGGTTGTGTGGCTTTATGGAAAACAATAAAAGTTTATGTTTAGGCACCCCTGTGATCGTCCCACTTTTTCTGTTACTAACTGACCCCGGCCCCCATCAGAGAAGGGAAAGAGTTATGTGGCTCTAACAGGAAAAAGTTTGGGGACCCCTGGTCTGGGTCAGCCATGGCGGACATTCTTAGTTTTGTTAAGTTAGCGTCTCACTCCCTGGCTCTAGTGTAACCTGCTTCCTGTTTTACTTTGAAGGTCTGTCTTGTCTTGGAAGAGTTCTGCTTTTCTTCCTTCCCTGTGTTATCCTGATTGTTTGCACCTGCCTCTTGTTTGTCCCTCTGTGTATTTAAGTCTTGTCTTTCCCCTTTCTGTTTGCTGGTCTGTCTGCATTCTTTCCTGCCCTTGGCCTGCTTTTCATCGCGTGTAGCTGTTCTCCACCTGTCTGCATTCCCTGTTCCTGCCTTGCTGTCCCGTCACTCTAGTTGTTGGATTTAAGTTAAGTTTGGATTTTTGCCTTTGTTAATAAATACCTTTTTTCAACTCCTGCATTTTGGGTCGTCCCATTAACACAACAACTAAATCATGACAGTCAGATCACTACAGTATGATATTTCATAGTGCCTTTACTCTTTGACCCCTGGAGCTACATTCAGCTGGCTATTCTGATGCAAGCATGGAAATGAAAATATTTGCAGTTCATTGACTGACCGACCACTGGGAGCTAGCCCCAAAAGAGACTCAATCACCATTAACCCCCATGTTAAAATATCCAACTTTGCAGTGGAAATAAACAGAGTGCGAATTATACAATGACAATTGGGGGGGGGGGGGGGGGGGGGGGCAACATTTTCTAGAGATGACAAAAATGACAATTTGTCCCTTCTTTAGGGGGGTCTAAGTTCTAATTGGAGGGTCAAATCCCCCCAACCGCCCCCATAATTCGCACTATGGAAATAAACCTATTTGAAGTCTGATTCAACGAAACAGTTATTGTTTCCATAGCTACATTTGACATCCATGGCAACAGAACAGAGAGTGAATTATTATGTACCTCACCAGGTAAATTACATAGACTGTGATGGACTCAGATCTTTTCATTTCTGTAGTTATTGCCCCCTAGTGGTTACTTTATGTATTTTATTTTGTTAACCTGAGCTATACAGGAAAAGAGGTAACTTGTCTGAATGTCACTCTTACTAAGCATCATTTTCCTTAAGATCTAGCCAGGAGTGTCATTTTCCTTAAGATCTAGCCAGGAGTGTCATGGTTTGGAGTGGACAGAAGGAGGACCAAAGAGCAGGAGTTCAAAAAGCAAAAGGTTTATTCTCAAAAACATAAAGTTCAAGGATCAAAAACATAAATGTCCAAATTACGAAAATCCAAAAACATAAACTTATCTTAATCCAAAGAAAGACGAGAGGGAAAACGAGCAGGACTGCAAACATTTATATCGTGACAATGGAACCACAGAGAACAGGGGAAAATGACAGGAGTTAAATACACAGAGGAATAAAGAGAGGCAGGTGCAGGGAATCAGTGGTAACGAGGGGAAGGAAGCAAAGCAGAAAACAATAGAGACAAGACAGACCTTTCAAAGTAAAACAGGAACCACTAAAGACAGGGAGAGACGCCAACTTGACAGACACAGACACACACAGGGCTGCCATGGCCGACACCAGGCCATTACAGTACTCCCCCCCCCCCCCCCCCCCAAAAAAGGACCGGCTCCCAGACGGTCCAAACCAAAACAAGACAGAACAAACAAAGAAAGGGCAGCAGAGCAGGGTGGGTGGAGGGGGCCAGAAGGCAGGGAACAAAAAAAAAAAAAAAAACAAGAAAACCCAAAAAGTCACAGGACTACCAGGCCAGACAGGAAGAGTCCAGTAGGGCGGCTGCAGCACCTGAAGGAGGTCCAAAACAGTCCAGGAGGGCGGCTGCAGCACCTGACAGAGGACCAAAAGTAATCCAGGGGACCGGCTTCGGCGCCTGACGGAGGCTCAAAAGTAATCCAGGGGGCTGGCCTCGGCACCTGACGAAGGCCAGAAACAGTCCAGGGGGGCGTCCTCAGTGCCTGACGGAGGCCCAAAGCAGTCCGGGGTTCGGCCTCGGCGCCTGACAGGAGGCCCTAAACAGTCCAGGGGGCCGGCCTCGGCGCCTGACGAGGGCCCTAAACAGTCCAGGAGGGCAACCTCGGCGCCAGAAGGAGGCCCTAAACAGTCTAGGAGGTCGACCTCGGCGCCGGGCAGACGGCAGAGACAGTTCAGGCGGACGGCCACCGCGCCAGCGGACTGGAACCAGGAACTGATGAGGCAGGCAGCGCCGGTGGACAGGGACCAGGAACTGGCGAGGCGGACGACCACGGCGTCGTCGAGCAGGGACCAGGAACTGACGAGGCAGACGACCACGGCATTGGCGAGCAGGAACCAGGAACTGACGAGGCGGACGACCACGGCATTGGCGAGCAGGAACCAGGAACCGATGAGGCGGAGGGCGGCCGCGGCGCCAGACGGGAGCCAGAAACTGACGAGGCGGAGGGTGGCCGCAAGGAGGCGACGTGAAGTGATCTGCGACTCCAGCTGCAGCGGGGGTCGGTGGAGTCTCGGTCGGCTGCAGCTCCTGCTGCAGCGGCGACGGAAGAAGCTGGACCTGCTGCAGCTCCTTCTGCAGCTCCTGCTGCAGCTCCTGCTGCAGCGGCGACGGAAGAGGCTGGACCTGCAGCGGCGCTGGCTGGGTCAGGACCGCCTGCAGCTCCAGCCGCAGGGGCTCAGGCCGGGTCGGGATCGCCTGCAGCTCCAGCCACTGGGGCACAGGAAGAGTCTCGGCCGCCTGCAGCTCCAGTTGCAGGGGCGCAGGAAGAGTCTCGGCCGCCTGCAGCTCCAGCTGCAGAGGCGACGGCTGGTTCTCAGCCTTGGGGACACATGAAGGCACGTCGACCGCCGCACAGGCAAGTTGACCGCCGCACAGGTGAGCTGAGGCGCGTCGACCGCCGCAGAAACACGGGGAGGTGCATCGACCACCTCGGGAACAGAATCTGGCGAGCGTGCGTCGACCACCTCAGGAACGAAATTGGGTGAGCGTGCGTCGACGGCCACAGAGACGGGGACGGATGGAACGACACCGAGGACAGAATTTAGCACCTCCAGCTCCTCCCTGTACCTGACCAGCTCGGCCCAGAATGTCGTATATGAAACTCCACCGCCTCATGTCTGAGGTCTCCAACAAAGAAGACGTGAGACGGTGGAAGAATTCACAGAAGCCCTGGACCTCCTCCTGAGTCGCCAGACGATTGTTCTGGGCGGCGACAGGAACGGGGCTGGGCGGTGACGGCTGGTTTGGTAATGCGGGAATCGGGAACGCTGGAGGTGATGTGTCCCGGACCACCTCGGGAAAGGACGGAGGAGGTGCGTCCGGGACCATCCCGAAGCGCGACGGATGAGACGCGTCCAGGACCACCTCCGGAAAAAACGGAGGAGGTGCGTCCGGGACCGTTTCGGAGACAGGAAACGAGAGTCCATCTTGTAAATAACTGTGAAAGGAGGCCTCTGAATATCTCCGCAAGCTTTAATCCACACTCTTGCAACGTACAGCAACATACAGCAAAACTGCTAACTTACCTAACTCGTCTCATACACACACGTACTGGGGGTTATTACCGTAAATAACTCAGTGCGCAGACATATATGATTACCGTATATGACACATCTGGACCGCCACGGAGGAGGAATGTCTTCCTTGCCTCCTCTGGGCTGCCTCCCTGCGGAGATCCTCCCACAGGGTGATCATTCCTGTCCCGGCAGGATCCACATTATCAGCCGATCTTTTGGAGTTCTTTCTTTTAACATGCGGAGGAGGTGGTGTAGCCTCCAAAGCCACCACGCCGACATGAACCCCTGGAGGACTGGCCATCCGTGGAGTCGCTCCAGACCGGGAGCGCCTGCCTTGCCTTCTCCGAGGCGTCACATCATCTCCCCCGGAGGCGAACTCGGCCAGGTAATGGGCTGGTCCAAACGCCGTGCTCCAACTGGCGCACTGGAAGCTCTTGGGCCCTCCCAGGCCCAGTCGGGTGCCCCAAAAGAAATCAGAACCTCCTGCTTGGTCCAGATCTGGGTGGGTCCATTCTGTCATGGTTTGCAGTGGACAGAAGGAGGACCAAAGAGCAGGAGTTCAAAAAGCAAAAGGTTTATTCTCAAAAACATAAAGTTCAAGGATCAAAAACATAAATGTCCAAATTACGAAAATCCAAAAACATAAACTTATCTTAATCCAAAGAGAAGATGAGAGGGAAAATGAGCAGGACTGCAAACATGTATATCATGACAATGGACCCACAGAGAACAGGGGAAAATGACAGGAGTTAAATACACAGAGGAATAAACGAGAGGCAGGTGCAGGGAATCAGTGGTAACGAGGGGAAGGAAGCAAAGCAGAAAACAATAGAGACAAGATAGACCTTTCAAAGTAAAACAGGAAACACTAAAGACAGGGAGAGACGCCAACTTGACAGACACAGACACACACAGGGCTGCCATGGCCGACCCAGGCCATAACAAGGAGCAGACACATGCGCTCATCTGTTGCCATCCATGCCTTCGCTAGTTTAAAGGCGGCATCATCTGTAAGTTATATTGTTTCTTTTTATTTAAGCGACATCTATGCATTATTATTTGTTTTAGAAAGTAACATATTTTGTTGTTTAAAGCTTATTGTGAAAAATGTATAACCTAGGTTGATTTAATTCATATGCCACATCATTTTGTGATGTTTTGACTATATGTTAATCTAATCAGTGCATTTTGATCTGATATTTAAGTGCCATTACTGAAGGCATCATTTTGTGTATTGATGCAACATTTTATTTATTTGGTTTTGTCAACAGTTTCACACTTTATCCTGATTAAACATCCAACTCAACACATCGGCCTGTTCCTTGGAGTTTGATTAGGAGAGTGTTTAGCCGTCTGTATAGATGAGTCTACGTTCGTGAGAACAACGCTTAGTGAAGACAGAACAGTGAAAAGACACTTGCACTTAAAGAAGAGTGTGAAGCTGAGGCTGCCTCAGCAGAGGCTCAAGTGTTTGAGGCTGAGGCAGATTTCGAAAACTGTGACCTTTGGAGTAAAGTCAGTCGTGCTCAATCATCAAAGCAGTCCTTGCAGCATACTAGCGAATATGTACGAACACATTTTACTTAAAGTCATAGCTATGTGTCAGCACAAAATTATGAAGAATTAGAACCTGCTGCTTCCCTTCCACAACACAGACACTTCCCGGATAGTAGTGATGGCAAGATGAAGCATCGTGAGGCATTGTACTACTTCAGCCAATTGGTTTGAGAAAGGATTTATTTCTTGAAGCTTCATATGCACATGAAACCACCTACTGGTCAGGTTTATGATCACAGCCAGCTGAATCTTAAGATGTGATGCATTGAATTTATGTATCAGTTATGGCTCTTGTGAATGGCTGTGAATAACAAAATGTGTATGACCAAATAATTGGTCTACATAAATGATCAAGTGCATAATAAAATATTGTTTGAATGTAATCTCTGTTTAATGTTTCCCAAAGTAGTATCATATGATACAGCATGTTGTGCAATTTATTTTTTTTGTCATTTTAAGAAAATGACCTGAGCTTAGTTGGGCAGAGAACAGTGAAAGTGCTTGTGGAACTACATAGGGGGTGCACTGAATATGCTTGTGCAACTTGGACAATGATGACCATTAAAGAGGTGATTTTATGCATTTTTATTCAGAAATAGCAATTTTACCACAATTTTTGGTTTTAACCGATTCCTTTTTTTAGACACAATCTCTCCAGCCTTGGAGAACACCCTTTCACATGGCACAGAGGATGCTGGGGTGCATAAAAATGTTTGTGCCATCATGTACAAATGGGGGTACAGTAATTTTTGTTTCTCCCAGTATGTCAATGGGTTTTCCTGCTGGTTTATATTTGGTTCGGCAAGGTAGAGCTGGACCTCCACAGTGGCATCAGCAGTGACATTTTGAGTCCTCCTTGCCTCCATTACGCTGATGTCCAAACGATGCCTCAGTTTGCTACCTAAGAGGAAACCACATATCATGTTAGTAAGTGTTCTAATAGGAATAATTGATCTCAAAATTTAAAATTATAGACTACCTCCAGTGACATCATGAGAGGTGGAAGCCTGAGGAGTTTCCTCTCTGCCTTGTGTTGATCTTATGAATGTGGCACATTCAGACGTCAGGCACTTCACAGCTTTGCTCGCTTTTGTTGGGCTGAAAAACCCAATAACCTTATATCTGGGGTCCAGGAGTGTAGCAAGGGACATGATGCTCATAGATTGTAAGGTGTGTAGCTTCACCCGGAGATGCCTGATAAGCTGGTCTCCTATTTGTAATGCTGGTGGTGGTGCTGTCTTTCTCATTTCATCTTGTAGACTTTGTTTAAGCATTGTCATGAGAGGTACCACTTTAGATGCAGACACTTTTTCTTCAGAGTAGAGCTCCACAGTGGCATCATAAAATGGAGACATCATTAAAAGGCACCCTCCAACAATCTGAAATTCCTCAGGTGTTAAGAAGGGGATGTCATGTTGCAAGCCTGCTAATGCTGCTCCTACTGGCTCCCTCAGCTCAACCAAACGCTGCAGCATCAAATATGTGCTGTTCCATGTAGTGTCCACTTCTTGCATAAGTTTCATATTTTGCATCCCCAGAGATGCTTGCACTTATGTAAGCTTCTCCTTTAAAGACAAAAGTGAGTAGGCCGTTAAATCACTGCAGTAGCAATACAGACAAACTATAAGGTTTATTATATATTGGAATAAAAGGAAAGAGCATACCTTCGCAGAGGTGCTGCTTCTGAAGTAGCCAACCAGCTTCCTTGCCTTTGCCGGGTTGCCAGAGACCACGGGGTTTTGATCAAGTGCTTTCTTAACAACCAGGTTCAGCGTATGAGCAATGCATATATGGTGCCGAAGCTTCAGTTCTCTCACACAGGCGACCATATTGGCAGCACCATCAGTGACAATACATGTCACCTTATTGGTGATTCCCCATTCCTCCATTACAAGCTATATTATTAGCGGTGTGTGAATGGGGAAATGCCTGCACTCCCAACATCACTGAATTCAGCCTAGTGTTCTCCTCCACAAAATGGCAGGTTACTGCCAGGTAGGCATCCATGTTAATGGATGTCCACATGTCAGCTGTGAGGCTAACAGCAGCCACCTTCTCCACTTTAGCCTTAGCCTGCTCCTTAGCAGACTCATACTTGGCCTCCACCATGGCCTTCAGAGCCTAAAGGAAAAAATATACAGTGCCGAATTTTGAGACATGCAAAAAAAACTACACAATTGTTTCATGTAGGTACCCACACATACCTGCCTTGTAGGGGGAACATAATTGGGATCCAGTTTGGACACGAATGCCCTGAATCCAATGTCATCCACAATACTAAAGGGCTGGGTATCCTTCACTATCATGGAGACTAGGGCTTCATCCAGCTCTTGTATTCTGGTGGCTGATTAAAAGAGAATAAATACAGTGTCTGTTACCTATCTTTATTTGCACAATAAACAAATGCCTGCTTGAAAAAAATGTGATGGTAAATTTGTAATATTGTAATGACCTTACCTTAACTGGTTGAACCTCCAGCTTCCTCCCGATTCTCATGGAAGGCACAGTAATGCCTTAGCATAGATGAGGTGTTGTTATTGTACCCCAACTCCTTGGAGCAAAATAAACACCTCACCTTTAAGTAAAAGAAGACAGTGAAAAATACAGTTCTTCACAAGCAAACCTAATGCATCTAAAATAATGTTATATACAGCTTACCTTATTTGGACTAATCAAGTCAAAATGTTCCCACATAGGGGAACTCCTCTTCTGAGCTGGCTCCATCCTCCTCCTATCCTGTCCTCACTCTCCTAAATCTACTCTCTCTCTCTCTCTCTCTCTCTCTCTCTCTTTCCTAAACTCTGCTAAACTCTCCAAACTATATACTGAACTACCACAAACTATATAAACGCTATCAAAATTCTAGTATCCAAGCTATCCAAACTCTGTCCACACTCTGAACTGACCGCAACTCGCCTACAAAAACCCACATTTTGAATGGAGCCTGTGGCGTTTATAAAACTGTCAAACACCGCGCCAAAATCTGAACCATTTCCCGAAGCAGTCACGTGGTACAGCCGGGCAGCAAAGCTTCGGACGTCATCGCTTTCGGCTCCTCCCCTAAACGAAGCAAGCCTCGATACGTGCTTCTCGGAAACGCCCCCTCCATTAGTCTATACACGCTTCGAAGCCTCAGCACGCCTCGTAACATCACTACCAGATAGTGGAGCTCGTCATGTCGGTCATGGCACGCAATGGCTTGATATCCCAGCTTGTTCTCCAGACAGACTGCAGCAAAGTAACCCCCGGAAAAATCTCCCCGGCCCTGTGTCTTTTGGAAGTGCTCCTGCTACTCACACACGTCACCACACAGTATCAGCAAACCAACCTCCATCCCATTCCCGATCAGAAGCTCATGGGGTATCTTAATTAGCTGTATATCTGGCTCGTCAAGATCTTGTCACAGCTGGTCTGAAAGTATTTGATAGCCAGCATGCTAGTTATCTGTCCTGGAAATCTAGCTTTGCTAATGCTGTGAAAGGACTTAACCTCAAACCTAGTGAAGACCTGGACCTGCTTATTAAGTGGCTTGGTGGGGAGTCATTACACCATGCCAAGAGGATAAGGGCAGTTCATGTAAACAACCCATCTGTGGGTTTGGACATGCTTTGGCAGAGGCTAGACAAGTTCTATGGCTCTCCAGAGGCTATTGAAGCTTCTCTTTTTAATAGACCCAGCTACTTCCCTAAACTTTCAAACAGAGATCATCAAAAGTTTCAAGAACTCTGAGACCTGCTCCAACAAATTGAAGCTGCAAAGAGAGAGGGTTATTTGCCAGGGCTCACTTTTCTAGACACTGCAAGGGGAATAAACCCTATAGTCGAGAAACTGCCCCACAACATCCAAGAACAGTGGAGAACTCAGAGGTTCCACTATAAAGAGAGAACGTCAATTCTTTGTGGAATTTCTGTATAACTATGCACAGATGAGAAACGATCCTAGTTTCACTTTTGCTACCTCCAGTTCAGCTACATTTAAAGGTGACGGATCATTCTCCAAACACTGGAAATCCAAGCCTCCAATATCAGTCAGTAAAACTGAGTTAGAAAATTCCCCATCCTCTCAGTCCTACAAAGGGCCCATCATGGATATAGATAAACAGTGTCCTCTCCATAAGAAGCTTCATCCCCTCAGAGGCTTTTGGGACAAATCACTTGCAGGGCGAAGGCACTTCCTGATGGATAACTCCATATGTTTTAAATGTTGTGCTTCAACAGCTCACCAAGCTAAGGAGTGTAAGGGTAACATCCACTGCTCAGAATGTGACAGCAATTGGCACATCTCAGCACTCCATCCAGGACCAGCACCTTGGGTTACAAGTTCCAGTCCGCCAACAGAGTATGGTGGGGAGTCCACTGAGTGTGTCACTGATCTAGCAACCTCTTCTTGCATGACTGTGTGTGGTGACGGTCTTAAAGGTAAATTGTGTTTGAAAATCTGTCTGGTCAGTGTTTATCCAAAGGGTCACCCAGAACAAAAAATGAAGACATATGTGATGCTAGATGACCAAAGCAATGTGTCATTAGCCAGATCAGCATTCTTTGACATGTTTGACATCCAGAGTGAGGCTTCCCCCATACCCTCAAAATATACTCAGGAATCACAGACACTGTTGGAAGAAGGGCCTCTGGATTCATGGTGGAGTCAGCTGATGGAAAACTTCACCTGTCACTTGTAAAAATCCCCCAGTTTTGGTTCAGTCTCTGATTAGCAGAGTCTGTCACCGGGACCAGCTCTCCATCCTACGGGTAAGAAGTTGCGGTCTAGGAGAGGTTCCTCACTAGATTTCCTCAACTTATTTAAGCTGGTGTCGAGAAGATACGCCTAGCTCTCACTGCCTACTTCCAAACGTATGCCCCGCTCACTCCAATAACTGTCCTTCAGAGGAATAGCCGGGTGGCTCGAAGTCCAGCTATCGGTCACGTCTGTTAACGGCAGCTCTTCTCTCACGATCTGGGCTCTTGTTACAGGCTAGGAAACTTTAGCGGCTCGGACAGCGAGCCTCAGGGACAATTTGACAAAAATGTGGCTAAAATAACCCATAAGAACCTGTGTGTTAGTGCAGAGGCATAAACAAGTCTTCAAAATTCTGAATACAGATGTAATGTCCACAACGACGTCTTATGACAGTTTTTATATTTATTAAAGCAGATTAGCAAGGTTAAGCAACAGCATTGATTGGTTATACAATTTATAATTCTAAAAAGGCAGATTAAAGCTGTGGCTTACTGATCAGTTCATCTGGTTGGTCAAGGACAAGCTGAGAAACACACGTGGCCATCATGCGTTTTCAAGGCCGCTGGGGCAGGGAGGGAGAGAGAGAGAGCTCAAATGATCAGGCCTGAAGGTATGCTGATCCGGCCCCTCCTCCTTGCTAGCGGTGAGCTAGGCTAACCAAAAAAGGCTCCAATTATTCCTTCAAGAATTGGGGAAAAATTCGTAGATCCTGTTCCAAGCGTCTTTCTGTCTTCTTTTCTTGAAGTAATTCCTTCCAGTTAATCCTCCAGATGGGGGTTGCTCGTCCAGGTTTCAGCTAGTCCTTCTTCGTCTGAAAATCGCTCCAGGAATCCACACCGAGTCCTTCTGCGTTCTCTTTTTATGCGCTCTCTCTCTCCTTGCTCGCCCTGCACCAGCCTTCATCTGATTGGTTCTCTCACCTTTGCATATGCATACATAATTTCCCTCAAACTCACATGACACTTCTGATTGGTTATTCACATATACAGAGGCGTGCATAATTTTACATAATCATGCATAACACACATCCCACAATGACTTCATATGTTTACAGTAATTGCAGGGGCGTTCACATTAATCATCATGACATCATGGCACCACCAATCCAAGGTTATCTTGTTGACGTGGCTATACAGCCCGTTAAGCTAAAGCTTATCAGCTAACGCTAACCCTTTTTCTAACGATCTACATACCAACGTATGTTCCAACGTTACATTAACTGATTGATTGATTGGTTCGTGTTTAATAACAGAATTCGGCAATGAACCTTCCGTCTGCAGTCCGGAGCCCATGTACCGCTTTCCGTACCAAACACACAGCCCCACCTCGACATCACCATTTGCCCCAGACACCTGGTCCCAGTGTTGTGTATGCCGAAGTAACTTATGTTTACACTTACGCCCTCTCTCCTGCCCTGTTGACATTCCAGAGAGGAACATGCGCTCCGCTCTGTCTCTGTCCGTTTCTGACCCAACAAAAATAAGTTTTCCCTTTTAACTTACATTAACTAACACAGATCTATTACCAAAATTACATTTTGGTAATACATTTTGTTTCTGATCCTTGACTAATCACACACACATTTCATACATTTCATTGATTAGGAATTGCTTACAAATCACGTAAATCACCTCTCCTTCTGTTACTTCACTTGTTTAGACTAGTTACCGGCTCGTGTTTACATTACCTCACCCGCGGCTGCTATCTCCTCTCCTGTTTTTGTTCACCATATCAGTTGTTTTATTCCCCTGAGTACACAGTGACCTCCACTCAGCCGCTGAAAGCAGAGACTCACAGTCCCGACCCAAATCATACCGAATACATCTTTCTGATCAATCATCGGTTCTGATCATTGAATTATTGAATCACCCATGTCATGGCTTATAGATTGATTCCAAATCACATCAATTACCACTTTTTCTGTTTCACAATCCGTCTCTCCTTTAACACACAGAGTTAATAGTGATTATTGATTAGAAGCTGAGCTGATTCCAACGATCTCTCCGGGTCATTTGACACCCCCTCCTTGGAATCGCTCAGCTTCCCACCCCCTGTCGTGGGCACAGACATGGCGAGCAAGCCTCCTCCACCGTCAGCCTCCTTGCCGGCCGTCCAAGCCTGCACATCTTCGGGCCCGCTGGATCACGTCGGGTCGCCCATGCCACGTTGCACACAGGGCCATCCTCCTATCACGTTCATAGTGTTGTCACTGACTGAAAATTTAATTACCGGGTAAAATGTCTGAGTACTGTCTAAAACTCCTATTCAATTCTACAGAAATCACAGGTAAATCGATCAATAATAACCACAAGAAAAGTTTAGTGAAGAATAGCGTAGATTAAGAATTTGATTACTGGTAAAACATCACACACCCAATTCACCAGAAATCACAGGAAAATCAAACATTAACAATCCCATCTCCTGCATCTCCCATCCCCCCTGCATTTTCAGAAATCCACATCTTGTCTCGCGTCTTCACAGTCTGCGATACCCCCCCCCTTCCCCTAAATCTTTGTCCCTCCCCACGAGGTGGGGAGCGCCAAAGAGTCGGGGAATTCGGCCGGCATGGGAGGTGCAGATGACACAGCATTCAGCAGTGATTCCTCCTGTACAGAGTTTGGTAGAGCAGGTGAGCAAACAAGCAAAGCAAACTAAAATTGGCTCAAGTTGTTGAAGAACCACAGTCCCAGAGCGACCTCTGAGCCAGACCATTCACCGGGCGATCTTCATCTCTCTCTTTTCCACTTCAACACCTTCAATATCGGTCCCGCTTCTTCCTCCACCAGCAGGTCTTCTGAGGTCCACTTTCCCTCCTGGAGGTCCTCCTCCTTAACTGTGATGTGCCCACACAGCTATTGCATATAGGGCTACTTCCCATACTTTTCTTCCTTTCTCTACCGCCTGCTGCCAGCTGGTCAGAGTCGCTCTTCATCACTTGGCATATACTCTTATTCCTTTTTCCGGTCCGAGGTCGTTTACCATATAGTTGCTGTTGCTCTCTTTTCCTTTCTCCTCGAGCAACGGTTCATCAGCTTCAGTCTCGGTCTGGATTCTTCCTGATCTTCTGCTATGCGGTCCTGCCCGCTGGACTCTTAGGGGAGGGATGGTCCCCTCAACCCATTTAGCCGTCGTTAACTTCACTCCAGTCCAAGGTCTTCTTTCTCCTCCGATTAGGTTCCTTTCTTCACTCGATGCAGTTTCTTCAGCCCTCTCTCGTCTCAGAGAGCCGAGGTTGTTTTCTCTTATAATGCAGGTTCTTCAGCCCTCTCTCGTCTCAGAGAGCCAAGGTCATTTCTTCTTATAATTCAATTTCTTCAGCCCTCTCTCGTCTCAGAGAGAGCTGAGGTCGTTTCTCTTATCACCATCCCTTCATCAGTGGCTAGTCTGACATGGGATGGCGGGGTCCTCTGCCACTAGCCATCTTCGGTTCCTGGTTCCTTCTAGCTTGAAATCGGCAGTTGCTCCACTCTCTGGATCCCTCTCCTCTTCAGTAACTTCCTATTACCGTCTAATATCTGCCGAACTATGTTGGTTTTCTTCTCCATGGCTTTCCCTGCCCCATAACCTAACATAGAGCGCAACAGTACCAACAGGTATTCCTCTCTTTTCTTCCCTGTTATCTCCATAACACGGTACTTCTGATGGTCCGGCCTTCAACCCATTCCTCTTCTCCCTGCATTGTATTGCCCTCACACAACGCAGTTTCGCAGAGAACATGGCGTATCTGGCTTCAGGCGATCCAGAGCTGTTGCCTCTCCAATTTCCTCCATGTGGGGAGCGTGCCTACATGACCCAGCGCTCCCTGCGTGGCCAGTACCACCTCCCTCACATCTCCTGTTGGGACCACCCGGCCTCTAGGTGTCCTGTCCCACTTCTCCATCACGACAAAGACAAGTCTTCTCTCTTGTACGTAGCGGTCCACTTCCTTGTTTCCCCGCCCGTGTGTTCCTTCTTCGGCATGTGCCCTTTGCCGCAGCACATCCAATTCCATGTTCCCATAACTCAGCTATCTATGTTTTTTTCCTTTTCTCTCCTAAATCACGGTGAGCTAATGTTCTACTTTTAGCTCCTTTGAACCCATTTGCCTCACAGATAGCGATATCTTCCGTCTCACTTCAATTATCTCACCGATACAGAGTCACCCTACCCCCTCTTTCGTTTCACACCTTCAGCACAGCGTCATCATCCTCACCACTCACCTTCATCAGCAACCTCACCTCCGCTAGCAACCTCACCCCCACTAGCAACCTCGCCATGAGACTCCCGGGTTCCAGTCTTTCAGCTGCATGAATGGCCCTCTTCAGGCCTTTCAGAGGCCTTTGGTCGACGGCCGTCCAGGCTCAGTTGCCGAAACTCTTCTCTCTTCTCAGACTTGAACTTCTTAACCTGCAGAGTCTCCAGAGACCCCTGTGGGTGGATGAGGCCCGCCTGATTGGTGGTTGAGTGTCGGTTGAGGGCCTTAACGTTGATCACCGGTCTCCAGCCTGATCCAGGAGGGTCGTTGTCTCCTCTGTCCTTGGCGGACAATCACCTAGTTGGTCGGTCACTCCTACCATCCGTTTACTGGCTGTTGTTTCTACTCGGGTTGGTTCTATACGAACTGACCTTGACTGCAGCAGATTCCACCGCTTCTTCACAGAGCCCCCATTCTTTCTGGGTTTCTTCAACTCTCTTACTATAATCAGATTTTTTTCGGGCCTAGTACCCACACCATTCCTTTCCACGCTTCAATTGGCACCTCTTCGATGGTTCCGGTGACAATTTGGATCTTCGGTTGTCCTACTGTCTCAAGGCTCCTGCGGGTCATCGACACCTCAGCTCCAGTGTCCACCAGATATGGGATTCCGTCCACCTTAGTGTAGATTTCGTCCCTCTTCCAGTAGACTTCTCCCAGAGCGACCCGCGCCTTCAAACCCCTCATTTCCGGGGCCCCCCCGCTGCCTTACGGGCAACCCGGAGGGCCTCCTTCTGCTCTGGTGTCAACTTGCTGTACTCCTTGGCTGGCAGATAATCACCTTTTCTAGGCTTTCCATCTGATTTCCTGGTCGGTGGCTGCCTGGGCTGATAAGCTGTGGATGTTCTATGTGAGGGGTGCGGTCGGCCTTGATAGTCCTGTCTTGATTCCTGATATTGCGTGGTCAATTTAGCGACTACCTTCCCTGAAACCTTGGCGGATCGCCTGGTCTCCTTTTCCCTCTTCTCCTCGTAGTACTTGGTTTCCAGATCCCATGTCTTCATGGCCTGATCCAGGGTGGCCACCATGTGTCCTGTCCTTGGCCTGGTCGCAATTCTCGCCTCCTCTCCTCGACCTGTCATCACCACCCTCAGAGCCTTCACAAACCGTTCACTAGGCGCCGTTCTCTTTATCTGGTGCCCGGCCTGGGCCCCTTTGGTCAGGTCGGCCTCACACTGGGCCAGGAACGATTCTTCATCTCTCAGGTCCTCCAGCACAACACGGTTATGAAGAGTGTACCCTTTCCTGATGCCTCTGGTCTTCATGGTTCCCCAACTCAGGTCTTGGGGCCTTCTTAGGGTTCCCATCTTCACGTTGGCGAACTCCAGCGGTTTCTTCTTTCCCTGGCCTCTCGCCATCTTCAAATCCGTCGAGATTTCATGCCTCTTCTCAGCCAGGAAGCACAGGCTGGCCACATCTGACTTTTTCTCTTCTTCTCCCTCCGAGTCCTCCACCAGGCCTGTCTCCAGTAGGTTCCCCGATGGCGGTGGTGACTGCTGTCGAGGACTTACCGTCGCCATCTCCACGTCGGGTGGGGTCTTCGCGGTCACGCTCTCCCCTTCGGCTCCCCGACTTCTCTTTGCGGCAGGTGGGGCCCTCGGCGTGTCTCCCCACAAGAAGCGAAACTCCTTTAGGCTCGGTACCGGGGTTCCGGGTCTAACTTCTTCCGCTCCTCCCTCCGGGGCCACCATTCCAAGGTCAGGGGCGATCTCTTTTTTGGGGGAAAAGGGGGGCCAAGGGAGGACACCCCTACTTTTCAACTTTAGGGGTCTCCCTGCTATCCTCTCTGGTCGTCCTTGTGGTGGCGGTGATTCGGATGAGAGCCTTGGTGGGGGCTCAGCACCACCCCTGTTCGTCTTCTCTTTTTCTTCTCCGCTGGGTCCATCCCCGAGCTGTATTTGGCGAAAATCCAGGTCCATCTCTTCTACACACCTCCGTATCAATGGTGTGGGCGTGGTCTGCTGTTCATCCAATTCTTCCTCCATACTGAGGCTTGGTTCAGTTGGTTCCTTTTCCTTCGTCTGACTCTGGGCCATTTCTGGCCGATCCTGGGTCCTTTCTTGTGGGTCTTCAGCCCCTCCTATATCCACCATCCTGACTTCCCTCAGCCGGTTAGGTGGGGGCTCAGAGGCGTAGCTCTGCACCTCAGATCCTCTTCTACTTCCTCAAGGTCGCTACCCTAAGAGCTCGCTCTGCCCTAAGCCCTGAGTTAACCTATCTCGGTCCTCCTGGGCTTGTCTCTTCTGCTCCTCTGCTTTCCAGACGGCGAGGCCGTCCATGGGGCTTGGTCTCTGCAGTCCTTGGTCCCAACCCTGGGTCATCCTTTTCTGGGCTAAGGTTCTTCTGCCCTGTCGCCATTTTTCTCATTCTTCTCATTCTTCTCTGTCTTTGTCTGATCGAGTCGTCTGTTCCTTAAAGCCTCCCTTAGGTACCAAATCGGGGTCAGGGATAAAGTTCAGACTGGTTGGCTATTCTACGCAGTCTTGGGATTTCCTCTAGAAATTCTCCGACGACCTTCGCTCCTCTTCACTCCCGCTTGCTCCCTGCAATTACTGCGGGCTGCTCGGCCCCCCCTCGCTTTCCTCACGGGGGAGTCGATCTTCTGTGCCTGCGCAGGCTCCCTCCTGCTGCACACTTTTTAGATTAGTTGGACCTGAAACTCACTTTTTCATGTCCCTGTTCGGGCGCCAAATGTAAAAATCCCCCAGTTTTGGTTCAGTCTCTGATTAGCAGAGTCTGTCACCGGGACCAGCTCTCCATCCTACGGGTAAGAAGTTGCGGTCTAGGAGAGGTTCCTCACTAGATTTCCTCAACTTATTAAGCTGGTGTCGAGAAGATACGCCTAGCTCTCACTGCCTACTTCCAAACGTATGCCCCGCTCACTCCAATAACTGTCCTTCAGAGGAATAGCCGGGTGGCTCGAAGTCCAGCTATCGGTCACGTCTGTTAACGGCAGCTCTTCTCTCACGATCTGGGCTCTTGTTACAGGCTAGGAAACTTTAGCGGCTCGGACAGCGAGCCTCAGGGACAATTTGACAAAAATGTGGCTAAAATAACCCATAAGAACCTGTGTGTTAGTGCAGAGGCATAAACAAGTCTTCAAAATTCTGAATACAGATGTAATGTCCACAACGACGTCTTATGACAGTTTTTATATTTATTAAAGCAGATTAGCAAGGTTAAGCAACAGCATTGATTGGTTATACAATTTATAATTCTAAAAAGGCAGATTAAAGCTGTGGCTTACTGATCAGTTCATCTGGTTGGTCAAGGACAAGCTGAGAAACACACGTGGCCATCATGCGTTTTCAAGGCCGCTGGGCAGGGAGGGAGAGAGAGAGAGCTCAAATGATCAGGCCTGAAGGTATGCTGATCCGGCCCCTCCTCCTTGCTAGCGGTGAGCTAGGCTAACCAAAAAGGCTCCAATTATTCCTTCAAGAATTGGGAAAAAATTCGTAGATCCTGTTCCAAGCGTCTTTCTGTCTTCTTTTCTTGAAGTAATAATTCCTTCCAGTTAATCCTCCAGATGGGGGTTGCTCGTCCAGGTTTCAGCTAGTCCTTCTTCGTCTGAAAAATCGCTCCAGGAATCCACACCGAGTCCTTCTGCGTTCTCTTTTTATGCGCTCTCTCTCTCCTTGCTCGCCCTGCACCAGCCTTCATCTGATTGGTTCTCTCACCTTTGCATATGCATACATAATTTCCCTCAACTCACATGACACTTCTGATTGGTTATTCACATATACAGAGGCGTGCATAATTTTACATAATCATGCATAACACACATCCCACAATGACTTCATATGTTTACAGTAATTGCAGGGGCGTTCACATTAATCATCATGACATCATGGCACCACCAATCCAAGGTTATCTTGTTGACGTGGCTATACAGCCCGTTAAGCTAAAGCTTATCAGCTAACGCTAACCCTTTTTCTAACGATCTACATACCAACGTATGTTCCAACGTTACATTAACTGATTGATTGATTGGTTCGTGTTTAATAACAGAATTCGGCAATGAACCTTCCGTCTGCAGTCCGGAGCCCATGTACCGCTTTCCGTACCAAACACACAGCCCCACCTCGACATCACCATTTGCCCCAGACACCTGGTCCCAGTGTTGTGTATGCCGAAGTAACTTATGTTTACACTTACGCCCTCTCTCCTGCCCTGTTGACATTCCAGAGAGGAACATGCGCTCCGCTCTGTCTCTGTCCGTTTCTGACCCAACAAAAATAAGTTTTCCCTTTTAACTTACATTAACTAACACAGATCTATTACCAAAATTACATTTTGGTAATACATTTTGTTTCTGATCCTTGACTAATCACACACACATTTCATACATTTCATTGATTAGGAATTGCTTACAAATCACGTAAATCACCTCTCCTTCTGTTACTTCACTTGTTTAGACTAGTTACCGGCTCGTGTTTACATTACCTCACCCGCGGCTGCTATCTCCTCTCCTGTTTTTTGTTCACCATATCAGTTGTTTTTATTCCCCTGAGTACACAGTGACCTCCACTCAGCCGCTGAAAGCAGAGACTCACAGTCCCGACCCAAATCATACCGAATACATCTTTCTGATCAATCATCGGTTCTGATCATTGAATTATTGAATCACCCATGTCATGGCTTATAGATTGATTCCAAATCACATCAATTACCACTTTTTCTGTTTTCACATCCGTCTCTCCTTTAACACACACAGAGTTAATAGTGATTATTGATTAGAAGCTGAGCTGATTCCAACGATCTCTCCGGGTCATTTGACACACTGCCGACTCTAATTGAGTATAACCTTATCCCCAATAATAGAGATGAAATCCCTACCCCAGAGGCTGCACGTAGCCACATGCATCTCAAGCCCATAGCTGACAAAATTCCTCCTCTTGACTGTTCGGCTGACATACTTTTGTTACTTGGTAGAGACATCATCCGAGTGCACAAAGTCCGCAGTCAGTGGAACGGTAATCACAACGAGCCATATGCCCAACAACTGGACCTGGGTTGGGTCATAGCTGGCGACGTCTGCCTTGGGGGGGCTCACCAGCCAACTGTCAACACATTCAAAACCAGTGTTCTTGAGAATGGCCGACCCAACTACTTCAAGCCTTGTGAGAACAGATTCATTGTCAAAGAGAGGGTTGTAAGCAAACAGCTTACATCCCCTGCCACTCAAGCCTCTACTCGTCCAAGCTTAAGTGAACCGGTCTTCAGTCATTCAAAAGAAGATGACAAGCTGGCACCCTCCATCGAAGATGAAATCCTCCTCCAGATTTGGATTTCAGTTTGTTTATTCGAACAGCAACACAATATAAGGTGTATAAATTAGGGCTGTCAAAGTTAACGCGTTAACGCGTGATTAACGCAAAATAATTTTAACGCAACTAATTTTTTTAACGCACGTTAACGCGACACAGCCTGGCCGTGTACAATAGTAAAGAGGAGAGTAGGTTTAATGAGCCTCGGGCCCGCCGTAGTTGTAGTCCTGTAGTCCTCCGTAGTCCTGTCAAAACAGGAAGCCATGCACTGACGTCGATGTCGATGTCCATGCCGCAGACAGACAGACGTAAACAAACTATTAGCAGTAGTTGGATACAAATAATAAATGGATACAAAAGATACTATTTTGAATGGTAAGTTCAGCTTCAAAACCTTGCCTGATGGCTAACTCCACAAGATAAATGTTGTTTGTGTTTGCTGTCGATGTGAATTTAGTTACCACCGGAGTCCGGTCACTTGACAGCTAATGAGAGCGCTGATGCAGAGAGCCCCCCCCCCCCCCCCCGTTTGAAGCAAATAAACGGAAATATTTTGTATGAAGAACATAAGATAAAATATTGAGTATATATATATAATATATAATGGATTTGGCATTGTAGCAATAAATAAACATGCATTTGTTTTGCATAAGGCAAGCATTTGTGTACTCTCATATTAGGCAAGGCA
This sequence comes from Hirundichthys speculiger, assembly GCA_018398805.1. Taxonomy (NCBI): domain Eukaryota; kingdom Metazoa; phylum Chordata; class Actinopteri; order Beloniformes; family Exocoetidae; genus Hirundichthys; species Hirundichthys speculiger. The sequence goes on from JAGFBZ010000044.1 coordinate 299,566, forward strand.
ACTTTATTTGCAACTTTATTTGCAATTCAATTCAAAGTGCTTTACAGATGCAGTCACAAGAAGGCAAATAGAATCATTCCATACAAGCATGAAAATAATCAATAATAAATAAAAATTAATTAATGAAAAAATTATTTAATTAAATTAAAAATGAAGAGTGCAGATAAAATCCTTCCAGTCATCATCTTCACATCTAAACAGAACTGTTTTCAGTCTGGATCAGAACATTGTCAGAGTTCAGGTCGGTCTCACATCTTCTAGAAGACTGGTCCAGATTTTAGGAGCATAAAACTGAAATGCAGCTTCACCTTGTTTAGTCCTGACTCTGGGCACCAGCAGGAGACCACTACCTGAGGTTCTCAGAGTCCAGGTTGGTTCATATGACTCTAACATGTCAGAGATGGACTTTGGAGCCATGAAGAGACTTGAACACAAGTAGAGCTGTTTTAAAGTCTCTGAGTGACAGGAAGCCAGAGACCTCAGGACTGGACTAATATGGTCATATTTCCTGGTTCTAGTCAGGACTCATATTAATAAGAGTAATACAACTTGAAAAAGATCTGTATAAGGTAGATTTAGAACAGATAAAAATATGCGATTAATTTGCGATTAATCGTGATTAACTATTGACAGTCATGCGATTAATCTGATTAATTATTTTGAGAAATTGACAGCCCTAGTATAAATACAACACAACACAATGGATACATAAACCATAATAAAATGTTCGAAAAGGAATGGGACGAAGTATAAACTTTTAAGTTTCCCATCCCTCATGACTCAAGTGTCCTCAGTTGCTCATTCAACTATTAACATTCACTCTTCCATATTATTCAACCTGTTTTTTAGGTCATGGACAAGGAGTTCAGGAAGGAAGGATGATTCCAATAGTTGGGTGGCTCCTCTCCCATTTTGTAGTCCAAGGCCGTGTCTACCAAATAATCGAGAGCAAGCCCTCACCAATTTGATGTCACTCCATCAAACTCTGAATAGGAAACCGGAGATGAAACACCATTTTGTGGATTTCATGGAAGAAATCTTCAGAAATGGACATGCAGAACTAGCTCCTCCACCAGAACTTGACAAAGAATATTGGTACTTACCTTCCTTTGGTGTTTACCATCCCCAGAAACCGGGGAAGATAAGTATCGTCTTTGATTCGAGTGCACAGTTCAAAGGCATATCACTGAATGATGTGCTTTTACAATATTTACAATCTTTGATGTTCAAAAGATTGAATAACGTGACCAGAATTGGACGAAACCTTTGTGATCATATTGGCAGCACTGATGACTGAAGGGTAACTAAAGGATTTCTGGACGGACGAGTGGCGCGACCTTGTGGTCAGCTTAGGAAACGTCCTGATGATAATATCCTTTGAATTTGAATTATGTCTGGCTGGAGGAGGTGCGCCTAACGGGGGCAGTTGTCTCTTGTCTGCATTATTGCTGTCCATGCCACTGTGTTTTCTCCCTAGGTTGGGGCCTAGTAATGATGGTTGTGGCCAACCGGGTGAGTTACGGTCTGCGCGTGAGTTGTGGGCCTGATCGTCGCTGTGGTTATCTTAGCTGGGTACAATTGTGGTTCCATGGTTCTGGGTCTGAAGTCTTGGTTCTTGTATTGTTCTGTTTCAGTGCCTCTGACATCCCTATAACCAGCTTGTGGCTTTGTCTTCTAGGGTTGGGCCTTGGACATCAGCGTGATTGATCTGGGTGATCTCCTGATGTTGATTCCTGGTATTGAAGTGCACAGGTGACAGTTGTTGGCTTGTCCTGTACCTGAGCGGTGTGGAGCTGAGGCCTTGGCGGGACTGGTTTGTGTGAGTTTATTTGAATTTAAATTGCACACCTGTGGGTGGAGGCAATCTAGTATTCCATCAGCTAAACTCAGAGAGAACTTGAGTTGTTGTCTGTTCTGCAGAAACTGTGTGAACGTGCTATTAGTCACCTTGAGCATCTCTATGAGGTTATGACTCAGATTTGGAATTTGTGGGGTACTATTGGGACCTAGATTTGAACTTCAACAGCCTTGACATCATAATGACAAAGATGGCATTTATTATGTTATAATATCAACTGCTTTTCTCTATTCCATCTGGGAATAGAATCAAGAATCAAAAGACAGATGTCCAAACGGATTTGGAACTGTGAGGCTTATTCTTTGCAGGTGCAGTCTGGGTGGCTCCTGATCTGAGGATCACCACCACTTGGCCTCTGTTTGATGTTGTTTTGCTTTCACAGCATCTCATGACGATGAGGGCGTCTGGGTGGGGGGAATGGGGATGTCTCTGACAGCACACCCACCGCCGAGTAAAATCTTTCAGATCATGGGTTAGGCTTATCTGAGGTGTTTATCCGGTGAAACTCTTTTACAGGTTGTCCAGGATGGAGGTCCAGATACAGTGTTGTTGTAGTTAGGAGTTGCATGTTGTGCTAACCCAGATTGACTCACAGGTGAGTCAATCCCCCCCCCCCCCCCCCGTGAGCCTAGACAGCCACCACCCCCTGCCGCCACCCACCTGCAGCACAACAGCGGCAACAAACGAGGGGGAGCAGCCTGCACTGCGTCAGGACAGCCGTACGGCAACTCCCGCACCACAGTGCACCAGCCCCCAGCAAATCTTTAGTGTTTGAAAGAGAAATTCCCAGCTAACCTTCTCAAGTGCTTTTTCTGTGTCCAGTGTGAATATCGCTGTAGTTAATTAATTAAATTGTCAGGTTAAATTGGAATTGTGGCCTTTTTTCCCAATGGGTTTTTTGGCTGTAGTCTAGAGTAGTTAGCCTCCAAGGGACTCCTCTCTGGCAAAGCCCTGCTGGTTTAATAGCTGCAGTATGTGGTTAAGCATTGCTGAAATACACAATGCCTTCTCTGAAATAGATATCATCTGGAGGGGAGCATATGTTGCTCTAAAATCTTTATATACCTTTTAACCTTCATAGTTCCTTCCAAAACATACAAGCTGTCATGTGCTTATGCACTTATGAACCCCCATACCATCAGAGGTGCTGACCTTTGAACTGAAAGCTGATAACACACTGGAAGGTCTTCCTCCTCTTTAGCCCGGAGGACATGGCGTCCATAATTACAAACAAGAATGTCAAATTTGGACCTGTCTGACCATAGAATATTTTCCCACTTTGAAACAGTCCATTTTAAATTAGATGGGACCACAGGACACAACGGTACTCCTGGATCATGTTCAAATATGGCTTCCTTTTTGCATGATAGAGCTTTAGTTGGAATCTGCAGATGCCACAGTGGATTGTATTTACCAACAGTGGTTTCTGGAAGTTTTCCTGGCCCCATTTAGTAATGTCATTGACGCAATCATGCTGATGAGTAATGCAGTGTATAAAGTGGATTTTGTCCAGATGTTGCTGTATGCTCTACCTGCCAGTTAAACTAAATTCAAATATTCAATTTTCATGACATCATGTAGTCCTGTACATTTATGCATTGCTCTGACATTAATAAGCTATTTTTTAGCAATTCATGTACAAAATATTCTTCAAAATAACTGGACAAGTTAGATTTTGAGAGTTACTACATGTCCAATTTAAAATGGCACAAAGGAACTTTTCCAATTTTTAGCTCAGCTGGTCCCCCTGTAGGAGTTTGAGCAGTTTTGACAACACTATGATTTACTCTTCTTCCAGTTCTTGATTGTTCACTTTCAATTTCTCTCCCACAATTACTTTCTTTTGTATCTTAGGTCATTTTTGAAAACCGCATACTATGTACTACAATGAGGTATACAGTATGTACTGCATACTAGTCTGGCAGTCATTGTTTATATGCAGCATGCCCTCTTAACCGTGGTTTAAACAGGCAGCCCATGTACAGAGGCTGTATTCTTCCTGCAGCGGTCACAGGTTTGACTCCCACCCTGCAACCCTATGCTGTATGTCTTCCCCTCTCTCTGCCCCATTTTCCTGTCCCTTCTTCACTGTAAATGAAAAGGGTACTAGTGCCATTTAAGAAAAAACAAAAACTAAAAAGAAACTATGCTACTGTACGAGTAACAACACAGCGACACCCACAGACAAACAGAGTGAACTATAATTCATAACAACATATTTGGCTCCTATGCAACTATTTCTTTATTTGCACATTTATACGTATTTAAGGTTCAGCTTAAAGTCCAACATTTATTTCATTTGAACTTGCACTATAATTTTTGTTCCTGATAATTGTTTGCATATTTTGACCCACTATGGTTGTTAAAGTGTTTATTTAAATTTGTAGCAGACAAATAAGCTTTATTCCTGTTATTTATTTTGTTCATTTAAAATTAAACCTCTTTCTGTGCCAGTCGTTTGCCCTTTTAATGTGAAAGTTTCATCTTGATTAAGATTTTGGCTTCTGATGTTTTGATGTATGACAAGAAAATCACAATATTTTGTGAAATTATTTAAATGTATGTGTTTTTTGGACATTTGTAAAGCAACTAGGAATACCGTGATAATATCGTAAACCGGTCACTATAATCGCGATATCAAATTTTCCATATTGTTACATCCCTACCTCATAGTATCGGTCCTAGCATGGATAAAGGGTGAGGCCTGTGTCAGAAGGGGCATCAATCATAAGACTTATACCAAATCAAATATGCCAGTGGCACTGTTAACCAGCAATGTTGCTAATGTTGGTAGAAGGACAAAAAAAGAAACAGTGGGGAGAAAGGCATTTCTGGACATGGCAAGAGATGAAAAAAGACAGCAGTGTAGAGGCAAGAGTAGGAACTTTAAATGTTGGAACAATGACAGGAAAGGGTAGGGAGTTTGCTCATGTGATGCAGAGAATGAAAGTATATACACTACTCAAAAAAATTAAAGGAACACTTTGTAATCAGAGTATAGCATCAAGTCAATTAAACGTCTGGGATATTGGATTTGGTCATGTAAGTAGCAGAGGGGGTTGTTAATCAGCTTCAGCTGCTTTGGTGTTAATGAAATTAACAACAGGTGCACTAGAGGTGCAACAATGAGACGACCATCAAAACAGGAATGGTTTTACAGGTGGAGGCCACTGACATTTTTTTCCCCTCCTCATCTTTTCTGACTCTTTTTCACCAGTTTTGCATTTGGCTAGGGTCACTGTCACTACTGTTAGCATGAGGCGATACCTGGACCCTACAGAGGTTGCACAGGCAGTCCAACTCCTCTGGGATGGGACATCAATACGTGCCATTGCCAGAAGGTTTGCTGTGTCTCCCAGCACAATCTCAAGAGCATGAGGAGATTCCAGGAGACAGGCAGTTACTCCAGGAGAGCTGGACAGGGCCGTAGAAGGTCTACAGCCCATCAGCAGGACCGGTATCTGCTCCTTTGTGGAAGGAGGAGCAGGAGGAGCACTGACAGAGCCCTACAAAATGACCTCCAGCAGGCCACTGGTGTGAATGTCTCTGACCAAACAATCAGAAACAGACTTCATGAGGGTGGTCTGAGGGCCCGACGTCCTCTAGTGGGCCCTGTGCTCACTGCCCGGTACCGTGGAGCTCGATTGGCATTTGCCACAGAACACCAGAATTGGCAAATCCGCCACTGGCGCCCTGTGCTTTTCACAGATGAGAGCAGGTTCACCCTGAGCACATGTGACAGACGTGAAAGGGTCTGGAGAAGCCGTGGAGAACGTTATGCTGCCTGTAACATCGTTCAGCATGACCGGTTTGGTGGTGGGTCAGTGATGGTCTGGGGAGGCATATCCATGGAGGGACCACAGACCTATACAGGCTAGACAACGGCACCCTGACTGCCATTAGGTATCAGGATGAAATCCTTGCACCCATTGTCAGACCCTATGCTGGTGCAGTGGGTCCTGGGTTCCTCCTGGTGCACGACAGTGCCCGGCCTCATGTGGTGAGAGTATGCAGGCAGTTCCTGGAGGATGAAGGAATTGATACCATTGATTGGCCCCCACACTCGCCTGACCTAAATCCAATAGAACACCTCTGGGACATTATGTTTCGATCCATCCGACGCCGCCAGGTTGCACCTCAGACTGTCCAGGAGCTCAGAGATGCCCTGGTCCAGATCTGGGAGGAGATACCCCAGGACGCCATCCGTCGTCTCATTAGGAGCATGCCCTGACATTGTCAGGCATGCATACACACACTTGGGGGGCCATACAAATTACTGAATATCCATTTTGAGTTGCTGCAATGAAATTTCAGCAAAATGGACTAGCCTGCCGCATCATTTTTTCACTGTAATTTTTGGGGTGTCTTTGAATTCAGCCCTCTGTAGGTTGATAATTTTCATTTCCATCAAATGATGTGGCATCCTTTTGTTCCTAACACATCACCCAGTCCATATCAGTATAAATAAACAGCATGATTTTTTTTTTCCCCCATTGAGATCTGATGTGTTTTCAAAGTGTTCCTTTAATTTTTTTGAGCAGGTACATAGGTGATTTTGAGGGAAGAGTGTTCTGGGGGTAAAGAGTGTCACATAGGATGATGAGCATGAATAATGAAATTATAGGGTGGATGATGAACATTTTCAGTGCTTATAACCTACGAGTTGGTGGGGGAGAGTGGGGAGTTGATTTTAAATTTTGATGTTTCTGTGGTTGTTATGTGGTGGGTCATTGTCATAGCTATGGAGTAGCTAAATAAAGGGATTTTGAAAACCAAAAATCTACAAGTTAGTTGTAAACTGTTTCTTGCTTTTTTTTTTTTTTTTTTTTTTAAAGAGAATCTCTGTGCTGACTTACTGTAGATGAAGTGATGGAGAGCATTCTCAGGGGATACAGTGGTGGCTGGATGAGACTTTAATGGTCATGTTGGTGAAGGGAACAGGGGGTGCTGCAGAGGTGACGGGCAAGTATGGTGTTAAGAACAGGAACATGGCAACAAAGATGGTCATAGACTTTGCAAAAAGAAAGGAAATGTCTATGGTGAATAAGTATTTCAAGAAGAGAGGAGCACAGGATGGCATATATGAGTGATGGGTGATTGTAGGAGCACACAGGCAGACTATTCATTGCAACAATCTGAAAAAGATTGTTTTAATTGTATCTGGTTATAAAGAAAGATCAGGTAGATCAGGTGGTCGAAGCTGGAGCGGGAAGGCTGCAGCAGACAGACTGCACTCAGAGATATTCATTGTTGGGATATATTCTAAATTCCTGGTTGTATTATTACTGTTTGACCTCATTATGAAGCCTTATACCTTTTTAAAATTAAAATTTGAAGCAATTTCCTATGATCATTCAACTTTCAAAATTGCTTCTTTTATATATTCAAAAAAAATTCTAAATTCCTTCCTCTCTTTCACATTGCCTTATTGTCTGCAAACAAAGAGAACCCCATCCCACAATCTTTATTCTAAAACATTAAATATCATCAAAGAAAATAATAAAGGGCTGGAGTACCCAGAAAAGCTCCAGCTGAGAGTTGAACAGTGAACACAACACTGTGCTGCACAACCATAATCCAATTAAGTCCTGTTCCTCACAATTCAAATTTATATACAGGCGGTTTAGTTCAGTCCAATCCAATACAGTTTAATATAGTGCAGTTCAGTATAAAACAGTTGAGGTCGGCCTCAAACTGGAAGGTTGGCGAAGTCTCCCTAAAAAGGACACAGAACCCCTAAATCTGATGGGTAATGACTAGGGCTGGGCAACGATTAAAATTTTTAATCGCGATTAATCACATTATTTCCCTGATTAATCACGATTAATCACATTATATATGCAAAATCAAATAATGAATTCAAAAGTAGTGTAAAATGCACTTTTATTTAAATGTTCTGCTGCCATATGAACTAAAGTACCATAACATTTGTTGTTCAAACACTTTTAACATCGGCACTTGTCAGTAACACATATTTAGCATAAATCTCATCTTAAAAAATGTCAAATAAAATAAAGTTTATTGCCACTCCCAGGGCATTAATGTCATCCTGTTTTTATGAAAAATAAAAGAAAAGTCTACAAACAAAATCCAACAAAATGATTGTGGCTCAGCACAATCAGAACATTAAAACAGGTCATTTCTGAGGTAACAGCAGAAACTTTTAACAGGGAGTTCAACTTGGCAGTTGTTACAAATAACCTTGTTTCTGTCAAATCCTCCATCTGGGAGAACTTTAAAATGAAAATGTCTATGTTAAAGTTTAGTAACTTTACCAATCCGTGTATCATTCATTCTTTCCATTTTCAATTGTCAATCAAAGTGACATTTTATTACGTTTTTCTAACACATAAAATGAAAAAAAAAAAGCCTGTATTTTTATATTTCAATTTTAGACTTGGATCAAAAATACGAATTTAAAAAACGGGCCACAGAACTGAATTTGTTTTATAATCAAGGACTGGATTTCTGTTGTCATTACACATCTGTGCCACTAGATGGAGCCGCACTGAAGTAACCAGTAAGAGAACAGCATGACGGTGAACACATGGAGCAGATCTGATGTAACATGGAGGAATGACGCGAAAGTTTTGTTGCAGTCCAGAATTTTTGTTTTCAAACAGAATTGTTAATATTGCTACCTACGACGGAGTATTAGGGCCACACTGAGAAAAAAAAATTGTCTGCAATGATTTTTTTTTTCATTCCTCACTTAGGAGAAGAAAGTTGAAATGTCGAGAATAAAGTTGAAATGTCGAGAATAAAGACGAAATGCAGTTTCCAGAATTCCAGAATCAGTAGTTTCTTTTTCTGAATAGGCGCAATTTCTGACACAATCTCTTCAAAGTACGAATACATATAATAATATTGTTTCTTTGTGATAAAAGCACATAGACACAGACATTATGTTGGTAGAAAAGGTAGTTGGTAGTAAAGCTGGTTTGAATAAATCTTTAAGACAATTGTAAAGTTAAAAAATGCATCCTTAGTCCTAACGGCTCTGAGGCCATGACTCTTTGCCTCTAAACCTGCTTCATTTTAGGTCACCGGATTGTTGTCTTTATCAAGTCGCTGAGTTTGTGTCTAGACAGATCACAAGGTTTTACAAGGTTATGGGTTGCTGTAATTTTCCATTTGATATAGAATTGTATTAGATGAACTGCCCGCCTTTTGTCTGGGGCATTATTGAAGAAACCCGGATGCTGTGATGAGCTCTCTGATTTTGACTGCAGCCTTGGAGAAATAAACCTCCGTTTTGCACCTCCGTTGTGGTCAGTGCCTTGCTTAACAGTCGGATAGATTGCATCACCAGTGCACATTAATTAATAATTCTTACGACAAAGAAGATTCCCAAATTCTTAGTTTACAACAACTTTATTCTGGAAACTGCATTTCAACTTTATTCTCGTAAGTGAGGAATGAAAAAAAATCATTGCCCACATTTTTTTTTTCTCAGTGTTGCCCTAATACTCCGTCGGATCTACCTGAGTTGCAACCCGAACTGTAAAGTTCGCTGATTTTTTTACCATTCTCTATGTCTGTTTTAGCTTTTCCTTATGTTTACTGTTTTCCGGTTCTGCAGCAGCCAGTAACAGACCTTTCAAAACAAAAGCATGTGAAGCATGCTTGGGTAGGTGAATGTAATGGGTGAATGAAAAACACATTGGAAAACGGTCTGTAGAATGTAGGTAAGATTTAAAAGGAGCTATATAAGTGCAGACCATTTAAAATCATTTATAAAATGCCCTTTGTAAAGGTCTTTGACTACTTAGAGAAAACAAAGGATCAAATCTTCTCTATAGATCACTAGTTCTTTTAAAGATCATGAAACAAATGAAAAAATAACTGAACAGTAAGCAATACACAGCTCTGTTATCACTTTAAACCTGTTTGTGTGACTAGTACATGTTGAGGTTTTTAACTATTCAAACTTCGCTCATCTTGAAGGCGCTACAGAGCGCTGTGCGCTTAAACCACCGTCACAGAAACAGTTTCTTCCCACCAGCCTGTTGCTCTCCTGATGTTGCAATAGTGTAATATGCAATAGTCTGTGCAAGAGTGTCAGAGGAATATTGTGTCAATATCTCATGTCTGTAAATACTGGTTCTGTCTTGTATATAGTGTAAATATTTTTTTGAACGCTCTAGCTTTTATTTACTTGTATTTATTACTTTATTTTTTTTTTTACTAAACATTGCGAAAAAACATTCCCCAATTGTTTGCACAAACCTGGAGCATAAAGTTGATTCTAAATTCAATTTTTTTTTCTTTTGAGAATATGAGACATGCAGCAAAGGGTAGTCAAACCTGCAACCAGCTGCAGGACGACTGTGCCTCTGTACATGGGCTGCGTGCTTAATCACTGACCTACCCATCAGCCCAGGTGCAAAGATTTCTGGGAGTTTCAAAATTCTTAGCTCAACTCAACTTTATTTATAAAGCACTTTAAAAACACGATTGGACAAAGTGCTGGCCACAACAATAGAAGAATAAAACAGAAACAAAATACATTTCAGAAAAGTTGGAATGGTTCTAAGGTTGAATAAAATGAAAACTAAAAGACTTTCAAATCACATGAGTCAATATTTTATTCACAGCAGAACATAGATAGCATAATAAATGTTTAACCTGTGAAATTTTACACTTTTATCCACTAAATGAGCTCATTTCAAATTTGATACCTGCTACAGGTCTCAAAATGGTTGGACAGGGGCATGTTTACCATGGTGGAGCATCTTCTCTTCTTTTCAAAACAGTTTTAAAGTCTGGACATCGAGGTTATGAGTTTTTCTGGAGTTTTGGTATTGGAATTTGGTCCCATACTTGTCTGATATAAGTTTCCAGCTGCTGAAGAGTTCCTGCAGGAACTCTCTCTATTTTTTGTTTAATGATGTACCAAATGTTCTCTGTAGGTGAAAGATCTGGACTGCAGACAGGCCAATTCAGCACCTGGACGCTTCTCTGATGAAGACATGCTGTTGTAATAGCTGCATTATGTGGTTTTGCATTATCCTGCTGAAATACACAAGGTTTTCCCTGAAATAGACGTCATCTGGAGGGGAGCATATGTTACTCTAAAATCTTTATATTCCCTTCGGCATTCATAGTTCCTTCCAAGACATGCAAGCTGTCCATGTCTTATGCACTTATGCACCCCAAACCATCAGAGTTGCTGACTTTTGAACTAAACTCTGATAACATGCTGGAAGGTGTCCCTCCGCCTGGAGGACCATTTAATGTCCATAATTACCAACAAGAATGTCAAATTTGGACCCGCCTGACCATAGAACACTTTCCCACTTTGAAACAGTCCATTTTAAATCAGCTGGTGCTTCTGTTCAAATATGGCTTCCTTTTTGCATGATAGAGCTTCAGTTGTAACCTGCAGATGCTACAGTGGATTGTGTTTATCAACAGTGGTTTCTGAAAGTATTCCTGGGCTATTTAGTAATGTCATTGACACAGTCATGCTGATGAGTGATGCAGTGTCATCTGAGGGCCTGAAGACTCTTCCGATGACTAAGATCATCAAGGTCTTCAGCCTTGTCCCTTACACACAGAGATGTCTCCAGTTTCTTTGAATCTGTTGATGATTTTATACACTGTAGATGGTGAGATTTGCAAAGGCTTTAAAATTTGACATTGAGGAACATTGTTTTTTTAAATTCCACAATTTTTTATGCACTCTTTCGCAGATTGGAGAGCCTCTGTCCATCTTTACTTCTGAGATACTCTGTCTCTCTAAGACATCCCTTTTATAATTAATCATGTCCCAAACCTGATATCAGTTAACTTCATCAGTTGTTAGATATTCTCCCAGCTGAATCTTTTTTAAATTTCCTGCTTTTTCAATCATTTGTTGCCCCTGTCCAACTTTTTTGAGACCTGTAGCAGGCATCAAATTTATGGGGCCCCGTTTGGGTCATAATTCAATGAATAAATGAGTCTATTATTATGAAATATAGGCATTTATTATTATGAAATATTTCTCATTATTATGCAAACCATGTTTATTATTATGAAATATTTCTTATTACTATGATAATTGTTTCGTTTTTCATAAGAATGAGCTTTTACATAATAATGGATTCATTTTTCATAAGAATGATTTGTGTGTCAATCACAGCAGAGAAGGCGGAGCCATTTATGTGATTGGCTGCTCTTTCATTCAGGTCCAGACTGTTCATTCACATTAATGTGTTGGACATGTTTACGCTCTCAGGTGCTCCATGTGTGCATGTGTGGGTACAGAAGAACATCCTTTAGGTTTGAATTCATCTGTGGTAGCATCTATGTGCCAGTACTCCAATGATAATAGCCACAACAACAGTTGCAACTATCCCAACTATAATGTGTGGGGCGCAATAACCTGCAGAAAAGGAGAGGATAAGAAAAAAATAGATGTCAAACAATAGAAAACTTTCAAACCACACTAAACCTCCTTCTTAATTTCATGGTGTTTATACTTAACATAAGATGAAATACACAAATAAATTTTAAGTCACTTACTTCCCAGAAACAATAATTTCTTAAATACTGGACATTACAAAAACTCACCTTGGACATCACGTTAAAGTTCACTTGGACAGACTTTCCATTGTTGGATACAGTGCAGGTATACTGCCCTCCATGTTCAAAACCCACAGATTCAATGGTGAGAACACTGCTGCTGGATGAAGTATCACCGGATGGGAGCTTCCATGTGTATGAGGGGACGGGGTTTCCCTCAGCTGAGCAGTTCAGCGACAGAGTTTCTCCTTTAGTGATTCTGATTGGATCTGGATTTGCTGGCACCTTCAGCTCAGGTCCATCTGTGTGTTGAGTTGGAGAGGAGGAATTTAAACATTTCTTTTCATCACCTTGAAAACAGTTTTGATGCTTGTTTGTTTTGCTTGTATTTTTTTTTTTGATTATTTAATTTCATAATGAATACGGCATATGCAGTCACACAGTACTACAGTACTGTCTTTGAGAGATCAATATACTTTCACTTTCTGTTGTACTCCATTTTATCCAACAGCTGTAACACTTTAGAGGTGCTTTTGGATTTGAATGCTTCATTGGTTTAAAATGTGATCCTGCTGAGTGGCATTAAGAGACCAGTGACTCCACTTACAAAGTCAGTGGTAACATATTTTTGAAAGCTAATTTTCATTCATTTTTCCATATTATTAATGGAAACTTTTTCAGTTACTTCAGGAGCAGCTTTAGGTTTGGCATATACGTCACTTTAGTTAAGTTTTTACTATGCCATCCCTTACACTAAACACAGTTACACCTGACTGGAACATCATTTGTCTTGTAAGTGTTTGGGCATGAACTGAATCCAAGACAACCAGTGTGGTACCACATGTCTGGATGGTGCGAACTGTAATGTTCATGAATCACAAAGTCACTGCAATAAATCTTGAAATGATGGGGAAAAAAATATAAATTTTATGGCAACTGTCTTCATCAGAAGACAAGTGTCAACATCCTGTTGTATCAGGGTGTTGTGTAACAGGATGTGGTGTCATACAAGGTCATACAAGTTAGCTTTGTCATTTAAAGTCCTCTTCTCCCATGATGAAAGAATATACAACATGTTAATATGCCTTTTTCTATATGTGTGTTTTTCTTCTTCTTCTTCTTCTTTTGATTACATTGATTGATACATTTGATTGAAATTAGAGGAATTTTGAAAAGGGATATCCACTTTCTCTTGTTGAATATACAGTCATGGAAAAAATTATTAGACCACCCTTTTCTTCACTTTCTTGTTCATTTTAATACCTGGTACCACTAAACGTCATCATGTGACTAAAACAGACAGAAAAGAAAACTCTGAATGCATAAAAGCAGTGTTTTTGGCAGTACAACGCCATAGCTATTGATGTAAAAACTTAAGTGATTTAGGTTATAATCAAGAAAACCATGGAAAATGGTAAGATATCAGCTCTTAAATAAAACTCTTATGAGCAATCTTTGTGGTTATCGTTACGTTTGTCCAAACAAATGTACCTTTAGTTGTACCAGGCATTAAAATGAACAAGAAACTGAAGAAAACAAGGGTGGTCTAATAATTTTTTTCCATGACTGTATATTGAACTGGGTCCCTAATAGTGATAGTGTTAAATCGTCAAGTTAACAGCATTTCTAGGTGTACTTTACCACACAAGCACTTCTCATTGTCTCACAACTGAAGACATTCAACCTTTCATCTGAACAGTCCTAATATGCACAATTCCCTCATAGGAATGTTTGTTTTGTTTTGTTTTTTTCTTCTACTAGTTTGGTGGAAATGAGAGGAATCACAAGTAATAAGTGAACAACAGTTATTTGGTGGAAGTTTTAGCTTTGTCTGTGCACCATTTTATCAATCAAACACATGATTACTCTCCAAATGATTAGACAAGACATAGTGCATATATGAGCATTCATGTGCAGCTTAAAACTAAGTTATAAAAGACTGTTATTATAATATCACTGTAAAAACTAGCACACCAATAACAATTATTTCTGAACATCCATCCATCCATCCATTTATTTTCTATACCCGTTTCATCCTTGAAGGGTCACGGGGATCTGCTGGAGCCTATCCCAGCTGTCTACGGGCGAAAGGCAGGGGTACACCCTGGACAGGTCACCAGTCTATCGCAGGGTCCACACATACAGACACACAACGTACACACTCACATTCACACCCTATGGGCAATTTGGAATAATCAATTAACCTGACATGCATGTCTTTGGACTGTGGGAGGAAGCCGGAGTACCCGGAGAGAACCCACGCAAGCACGGGGAGAACATGCAAACTCCACACAGAAAGACCCCGAGGTTCAATCCAGGACCCCCTGCCGAGGTTCGAACCAGGAACCTTCTAGCTGTGAGGCAACAGTGCTAACCACTAAGCCACCGTGCTGCCTTATTTCTGAACATGTTTTGATATTGTGTGAAAAGGTATAGTTGGGTGTTTATACTAAATAAATCAATAATGCATTTATCATGCCTGTTGGTGCAGAAAATAATACAAATGAGAGTTTTGATAGGGAACCAAAAACAGAAACATCTACTTATATTTGTTTCATCAGACTCACAGTAAACTGTTGCAGTGAGTTTTCTTGACTTCACTGGAGGGATCTGTGGTCCTTCAGGTCCCAGTTCCAGCTTGGCTTCACACCACAACTGGATTCCATTATCTTCTTTACTGGTGGTGAAGTCCAGAAGGAACTTATCACTGGTGGGTTTCTTTGTGGTTTTGTAGGAGTTTAGTTGACCCAGTACAGTCAGTCCTTTGTAAAAGGTCACAGTCAGGTTTCTGATAGGAGCTACGTTCTGTACGTTACACTGCAGTGAGTACTGGCTGGACTCAGACATCGGTCCAGTGTGATTTACAAAGCTGATGGACACTTCTTCTGGAGGCTCTGTAGAGTGACAGAAAACCATGATTGATGGAAAGAAAGACACAAAAACTGAGGTATTTTGTCAACAACTGACTGCTGAGTAAATACTTGGAACTGTACATCTAAACAGATATAGAGATCAACTCATGACAGATAAAACATTCAGGAGCAAATGTTTGTCTAAAAGCAAATGTACTTACGGTAGACAGTAACAGGAAGTCCAGTACAACACTGGACAACAGATGTAGTATAATAGCACTGGAGATAAATGTCCCATTCAGTCATGTTTTCAACTGTCCATGACAAAGTAGTTTCATTTGTTTTTGTCTCCCCCAGAGGTGATTCCAAACCACTCTTGTATCCAATGCAATCATTCTGGCAAACTACACAAGTAGCATTTGCTGGGTCACCATACTTCACTACCAGACTGGACGGACTGAATGTAGGTTTATCTGGACAATGATCATCTGGAAGAAACAGAGTGAAAAAGAAGAACTTTATGGCACACTAAATTAAACATTTTGCCGTGATCTCATGCTCCTCTGTTCTTCTTCCTCCCAAGTGATTAAAGGTAAAAGAACATAGTAAAGGAAGACCTTTTTTTCAACAATAAAATATTTGAAGCCTTTTATTGTTAGTTCCGGGTCAACATTCAATGCATCTACATTAACCAGACTAAAACGATCAATAGCTGTCCATGAGAAAACAGTCACTCCTTTTTTTCTTCTGTCTTTGGGGAAATTAAAAACTGACAGGAACTTACTCTTACAGCCGGACACGTGGAAATCCAGCAGAGAATTCAGCAGAGAAAAAACCAAAAACATGGAGCGGACAAACATCGTGTCTTGGTCGCAGGAAGACGAGCTGTCTGCTGATTAAAAACTCCGAGCCCGAGAAGCCTCAAACTGAAATGTAAAAATGAGCACAACGATACAGTCTCTCCGGTCGGAAGCGCAGTTCCACCAGCGTTAATGTAGACGCTCGCGTGACGTCACAATCAGAGACAGTACCAGAGAGATGCACAATGGTTTTAAGATGCTGGTACCAGCAGGAGATGACATCCACGTTTAAAATTTTCAGGTCTTAGAGGCTAGCGGAGGGGGGTGGGTGGTGCCTGGACGGACTCATGGGTGTTGCTGTCAGGGGTCTCGGTGCTTGTGTTCAGGGGTTAAATTGGGCCGTGGCTGTCCGGGGCAGAGTCCCGGCACATAAGCTCGGAAGCGGATGGTATATGATCACGCACACATCAAAAGCAACAAACCCTTTTCACGATTTTCAGTTCTGAATAATTAAATATTGTTTTATTAATCAATAAACCCATGGCTTTTATGAGATAGATCATAGTTTTCCTGATAACAAGACGACCTGTCAAAGCTATTTAGAACAGAACTTGCGATCAGAGATTCTGGTTTCCGGAACACTGCGTGGGTTGCCAATTCCGCTTTTTATAAGGGACTTTGGGGTTTCTTTTTTTATTTTATTTTTTGTGAGCTCGCTTTAAGAAAAAAATAAAATCAGAAGTCGTGGTTTGCGGGTTTTTGGGGTTTGTATTTCAGCGTTATGACTTGTTTATAATTTCTTCCCGTACACCGTCTCCCCTTTTACCTGCAAACGATAATCCATCAATGATGCACCAGGCACACAGCGCAGATCTGGCAACGCGCGGCAGAGAAAGTCGGAGGGAGCATCTCGTAGCAGCCTCAGGTGGGTTTGGTGTCAGAGTGCAGCATGGTGGGATGGGGGGTATCTGGGTGCGCTCGGGGTGCACTATGTGTGTGGGTGTGAATGTGCAGGGTGAAGTATATGTAGTATGTACTGTAGAATGAACGTGTGTGTATGTATGTATGTAGTGAGATGTGATTGTCTATCTGGATATGAAATTACGACTGAAATTTAGTATTAGGGTACTTTTTTAAATTTCCTGCTTTTTCAATCATTTGTTGCCCCTGTCCAACTATTTTGAGACCTGTAGCAGGCATCAAATTTATGGAGCCCCGTTTGGGTCATAATTCAATGCAATAAATGAGTCTATTATTATGAAATACAGGCATTTATTATTATGAAATATTTCTCATTATTATGCAAACCATGTTTATTATTATGAAATATTTCTTATTACTATGATAATTGTTTCGTTTTTCATAAGAATGAGCTTTTACATAATAATAGATTCATTTTTCATAAGAATGATTTGTGTGTCAATCACAGCAGAGAGGGCGGAGCCATTTATGTGATTGGCTGCTCTTTTTCATTCAGGCAAAAGCAACAGAACAGTGAATATTGATAGTGGGCGAGAGCTGCAATGTATCTACTCCAGGGCAGTAGGTGGCAGAATGCACCTCAGTTTACAGTTAAAAGGTGACATTGACTAAGAAACGTAGCGCAAAATGTAGGGAAAACTTGATTTTGACAGCATGGCAACAGGAGAGAGATCCTTTTCTGACTCACTCTGAGAGGTAGCCAACAGGCTCAAAGGAGTCCCCCACCAACTAGTCGATGTCAGAGCGTAGAATGTAGAAGGATCAGCCAATGAGTGTGCAGGTCAACCACTGGTCCCGCCCAGTGGCAAAATGTCATTATTATGTAAAAGCTCATTCTTATGAAAAACGAAGCAATTGTATAAAAACTCATTCTCAAATAAAAAAGCCATACTGAAATAACTATTATGCATTAAACTAAGATTAAATGATAATAAAATATATTTTCAATTCAATTTTATTTATATAGCGTCTGTTACAATGACAATTGTCTCTAGGCGCTTTACAGAGACCCAGAGCATGACCCCGAGCAAATATCATTAACTAAGATTATATCATTAAATCCAATCAATGATAAATGACAATGGCAGGTAAAAAAAAAAAACTCCCACGTAGGGAGAAAAAAAAACCTTTATACCAAACAGTGGCAAGGAAAAACTCCACTTTAAGAGGAAGAAACCTTGAGCAGGACCTGGCTCATATGGGGGGACCTTCCTGCCTAAGGCCAGCCGGGTAATATACATAATAATTACATTTTTTTCATAATAATGGGAAATATTTCATAATAATACACATATATTTCATAATAATGGGAAATATTTCATAATAATAAACTGTTTATTATTATGAAATACATGTTTAACATGTATTTCATAATAATAGGAAACATTTCATATGGATACGTATTTCATAATAATAAACGCCTGTATTTCATAATAATAGACTCATTTATTCATTGAATTATGACCCAAACGGGGCTCCATACAAATTTGAGATGAGCTCATTTATTGGATAAAAGTAGGCATAGGATTTTTGAAAAATCAATTTAAATAGATTTTTTTTAAATATGATTTTAATCGTTTTAATAAAGGTGGGTAGGTGTTCTTTTTTTGCAGCACTTTTTACAATATTGCCTGAAAACCTTTTCACATTCCCATTGCACCCACTGAAATAAAATGTTTGCAAAAAAACGAAATGTTTTGGTGCGGTCTAGAGGGTATAATCAGAGAAAAACTCTGACCAATCAAAATAGTGATCATCACTACTTTCATTTGCTGCCTATTACGTCCATCAAATATCAATGCACTCCCACCCCTCCCTCCCTCCCTGCGGTTCATGTAGTCGTGAATCGTGTGAAGGTGTGGTTTCGAGGGGCGAACTGAAGACGAGGAGGTGGAGCCTTTGGGAGGAGGGAGGGAGTGTATATTTTCAAAATCTCACTTGAGTTGGATTGCTGGAACCATTTTTTCAAAGAACACCTACCCCACCTTTAAGCCCTGAATCGCGATGTGGCCTCCAGGCCAGCAGAGGGTGCACTCGAGTTAAGCTACATTCTTGTTCAATGTCACTATATGCAGCGCAAGTGCTACGTACTGTTGTGGTCAACCTGACCTTCCCCGGACTGCTGATCTGTGGACTCAAAGTGAGATTAATTTGAATTCAATAATAGTCATGACATTCTCAAGTTTCGCCTTTGCAAAGGGAGAAATCAGCTGACAGACCCCGGTCTGTCCCCTTGCTCGTCCGGCTGATTTCTGACTCTGCAGCTCACAGGCTGGTTTTATTGACCCCTTGGGGCGTTAAACATTCTGTTAGTTAAAGGCAAACTCCCCCAATGTCCCCCGGAACAGTTCCTTCCCCCGACAAGAACACATCACCACGACACAGCCCAGTTGTCTTTTTATTGCCTGCAACTTTATGACTCTAGCTCAGCTCGTGACCTGCAGACCTGCAAAGGCAGACCTTTTAACAACTTTAATTTTACTCTTAATATATGTGTCCAAATATGCAAGCACAATTATAATTCCCACAGTACTGTTGTCGTTATACATCTGCGCCACAAGACGGACCCACACCTAAGTAAACAGAAAGCATGGAGCATGATCTGATGTAAAATGGAGGATCATGAGAGCTACTCGATCTGAGGGGTTTGAAAGTTTTGTTGCAGTCCAGAATTGTTTTTTTACAGACTGAATTGTTAATATTGTTCTTGAAACGAAATATAACTGGACTTTGATTGTTATGCAGTTATTGACATTAATGCTGTTGTTGAACTACATGGTTGTTGCTTATTCACTGAGTCATAGTCTCAGATTTTAAGAGAATAAAGTTTATTAAATGGTACTATACCTTGATCTTAAATAACATGGAAACCTGACATGTACCTTACCTTAAATATGGTACCAGACTTCCTAAAAAAGATTAAATCATCATAATGTTTAACAATACAGCAGAATGTTATCTCTGTGTGTTTTTTTTCTATGGTAATTGTACAATAAAAAGTAGTTTTATCAATAACCTTATTGTCTTCATCATTTTCTTATTTTCCCAAAATGATATTTGAAAAATAGGGGTCATCTTATAATCAAAGTCGTCCTATATTCAGGCCAATAGGGTAAATACTAAAGGGAAAAAAATCTTGATACTGTACTGATTTATTGAAAAGAGGGCAGTAGGCCTATTATTAAAAAAAAAAAAAGGAAAAAGAAAAAGACAAAAATGAAAAGTCACAGTCTCAGGTCCAGACTGTTCTTTCACATCAATGTGTTGGACATGTTTACTCTCTCATGTGCTCCATGTGTGCATGTGTGGGTACAGAAGAACATCCTTCAGGTTTGAATTCATCTGTGGTAGCGTCTATGTGCCAGTACTCCAACGATAATAGCCACAACAACAGTTGCAACTATCCCAACTATAATGTGTGGGACGTAATAACCTGCAGAAAAGGAGAGGATAAGAAAAAAATAGATGTCAAACAATAGAAAACTTTCAAACCACACTAAACCTCCTTCTTAATTTCATGGTGTTTATACTTAACATAAAATGAAATACACAAATAAATTTTTAAACACTTACTTCCCAGAAACAATAATTTCTTAAATACTGGACATTACAAAAACTCACCTTGGACATCCACGTTAAAGTTCACTTGGACAGACTTTCCATTTTTGGATACAGTGCAGGTATACTGCCCTTCATGCTCAAAACCCACAGATTCAATGGAGAGAACACTGCTGCTGGATGAAGTATCACCGGATGGGAGCTTCCATGTGTATGAGGGGACGGGGTTTCCCTCAGCTGAGCAGTTCAGCTGCAGAGTTTCTCCTTTAGTGATACTGATTGGATCTGGATTTGCTGGCACCTTCAGCTCAGGTCCATCTGTGTGTTGAGTTGGACTGGAGGAATTTAAACATTTCTTTTCATCACCTTGAAAACAGTTTTGATGCTTGTTCGTTATGTTTGTATTTCTTTTTTGTTTATTTAATTTCATAATGAATACGGCATATGCAGTCACACAGTACTACAGTACTGTCTTTGAGAGATCAATATACTTTCACTTTCTGTTGTACTCCATTTTATCCAACAGCTGTAACACTTTGGAAGTTTGGATTTGAATGCTTCATTGGTTTAAAATGTGATCCGACTGAGTGGCATTAAGAGACCAGTGACTCCACTTACAAAGTCAGTGGTAACATATTTTTGAAAGCAAATTTTCATTCATTTTTCCATATTATTAATGGAAACTTTTTCAGTTACTCCAGGAGCAGCTTTAGGTTTGGCATATACGTCACTTTAGTTAAGTTTTTACTATGCCATCCCTTACACTAAACACAGTTACACCTGACTGGAACATCATTTGTCTTGTAAGTGTTTGGGCATGAACTGAATCCAAGACAACCAGTGTGGTACCACATGTCTGGATGGTGCGAACTGTAATGTTTATGAATCACAAAGTCACTGCAATAAATCTTGAAATGATGGGAAAAAAATATAAATTTTATGGCAACTGTCTTCATCAGAAGACAACTGTCAACATCCTGTTGTATCAGGGTGTTGTGTAACAGGATGTGGTGTCATACAAGGTCATACAAGTCACTTAGCTTCTCTCATGATGAAAGAATATACAACATGTTAATATGCCTTTTTCTATATGTGTGTTTTTCTTCTTCTTCTTCTTCTTTTGATTACATTGATTGATACATTTAATTGAAATTAGAGGAATTTTGAAAAGGGATATCCACTTTCTCTTGTTGAATATATATTGAACTGGGTCCCTAATAGTGATAGTGTTAAATGGTCAAGTTAACAGCATTTCTAGGTGTACTTTACCACACAAGCACTTCTCATTGTCTCACTACTGAAGACATTCAACCTTTCATCTGAATAGTCCTAATATGCACAATTCCTTCATAGGAATGTTTGTTTTGTTTTGTTTTTTTCTTCTACTAGTTTGGTGGAAATGACAGGAGTCACAAGTAATAAGTGAACAACAGTTATTTGGTGGAAGTTTTAGCTTTGTCTGTGCACCATTTTATCAATCAAACACATGATTACTTTCCAAATGATTAGAAAAGACATAGTGCATATATGAACATTCATGTGCAGCTTAAAACCAAGTTATAAAAGACTGTTATTATAATGTCACTGTAAAAACTAGCACACGAATAACAATTATTTCTGAACATGTTTTGATATTGTGTGAAAAGGTATAGTTGGGTGTTTATACTAAATAAATCAATAATGCATTTATCATGCCTGTTGATGCAGAAAATAATACAAATGAGAGTTTTGATAGGGAACCAAAAACAGAAACATCTACTTTTATTTGTTTCATCAGACTCACAGTAAACTGTTGCAGTGAGTTTTCTTGACTTCACCACTGGAGGGATCTGTGGTCCTTCAGGTCCCAGTTCCAGCTTGGCTTCACACCACAACTGGATTCCATTATCTTCTTTACTGGTGGTGAAGTCCAGAAAGAACTTCTCACTGGTGGGATTCTTTGTGGTTTTGTAGGATTTTCGTTGACCCAGCACAGTCAGTCCTTTGTAGAAGGTCACAGTCAGGTTTCTGATAGGAGCTACGTTCTGTACGTTACACTGCAGTGAGTACTGGCTGGACTCAGACATCGGTCCAGTGTGATTTACAAAGCTGATGGACACTTCTTCTGGAGGCTCTGTGGAGTGACAGAAAACCGTGTTGATGGAAAGAAAGACACAAAAAACGAGGTATTTTGTCAACAACTGACTGCTGAGTAAATACTTGGAACTGTACATCTAAACAGATATAGAGATCAACTCATGACAGATAAAACATTTAGATACAAATGTTTGTCTAAAAGCAAATGTACTTACGGTAGACAGTAACAGGAAGTCCAGTACAACACTGGACAACAGATGTAGTATAATAGCACTGGAGATAAATGTCCCATTCAGTCATGTTTTCAACTGTCCATGACAAAGTAGTTTCATTTGTTTTTGTCTCCCCCAGAGGTGATTCCAAACCACTCTTGTATCCAATGCAATCATTCTGGCAAACTACACAAGTAGCATTTGCTGGGTCACCATACTTCACTACCAGACTGGACGGACTGAACGTAGGTTTATCTGGACAATGATCACCTGGAAGAAACAGAGTGAAAAAGAAGAACTTTGTGGCACACTAAATTAAACATTTTGCCGTGATGTCATGCTCTTCTGTTCTTCTTTCTCCCAAGTGATTAAAGGTAAAAGAACATGGTAAAGGAAGACCTTTTTTTCAACAATAAAATATTTGAAGCCTTTTATTGTTAGATCCGGGTCAACATTCAATGCATCTAAAATAACCAGACTAAAACGATCAATAGCTGTCCATGAGAAGACAGTCACTCCTTTTTTTCTTCTGTCTTTGGGGAAATTAAAAACTGACAGGAACTTACTCTTAACAGCCGGACACGTGGAAATCCAGCAGAGAATTCAGCAGAGAAAAAAACCAAAAACATGTAGCGGACAAACATCGTGTCTTGATCGCAGGAAGACGAGCTGTCTGCTGATTAAAAACTCCGAGCCCAAGAATGAACAGAGAAGCCTCAAACTGAAATGTAAAAATGAGCACAACGATGCAGTACCTCCGGTCGGAAGTGCAGTTCCACCAGCGTTAATATAGACGCTCGCTGTGACGTCTCAATCAGATACAGTACCAGAGAGGATGCACAAACAGAAGCGTTGCAGGTTTTTATCTGCTGGTACCAGCAGGAGATGACATCCACATTTAAAAATTTCAGGTCTTGGGGGCTGGCAGAGGGGGGTGGGTGGTGCCTGGACGGGCTCATCGGTGTTGCTGTCAGGGGTCTGGGTGCTTGTGTTGGTGTGGTGTCTTGTGTGGGCCAACCGGGTCGGGGACCCTCTTGGTTCTGCTCTTCCGCCATCATTGTTGGGGGCTGGGCTTGGGTGGGTTTGGTGTCAGAGTGCAGCATGGTGGGATGGGGGGGTATCTGGGTGCCCTCGGGGTGCACTATGTGTGTGTGTGTGTGTGAATGTGCAGGGTGAAGTATATGCAGTATGTACTGTAGAATGAATGTGTGTGTATCAGTATGTATGTAGTGAGATGTCATTGTCTATCTGGATATGAAATTACATCTAAAATTTAGTATTAGGCCTCAAAAACCAGATAAATTTTAAGGGTACTCGTGGAACATTGGAGAAGGGGTAGGATTAAATAAGCTTTACTTCTTCCTACCCCTTGTCAGACATGTTAAACCAGATATGTGTTATGCATATTGGTATGTATGTGTATGTATATAGATAGGTGTGTATGCATTGGGTATAAATTTTGATTTTTTTATTTCTTCTTTTTTGGGGGGAAATATGTCAATTTAATATTTAGATTTATTTACAAGAGGTTCTATATGTTTGAAAATTATGGTTATGCACATGTGTCGGTGTATATTGATTTTTTGCATGTATTTATTTATTTTCAGATACATAGATTCATGATAGTGTTAAAATTGTTATGCTTTAAAAAATTGTTTTGAAATGTCTGGAATGAATCAATAAAATGAAATGAAATGAATCCCCTACCCCCATGAGCAATATATATATATCCATCCATCATCTATACCCGTTTCATCCTTGAAGGGTCACGGGGATCTGCTGGAGCCTATCCCAGCCGTCTACGGGCGAAAGGCAGGGGTTCACCCTGGACAGGTCACCAGTCCATCGCAGGGCCACATGCAGACAAACAACCACTCACACTCACATTCACTCCTACGGGCAATTTAGAACCACCAATTAACCTGACATGCATATCTTTGGACTGTGGGAGGAAGCCGGAGTACCTGGAGGAAACCCACGCAAGCACGGGGAGAACATGCAAACTCCACACAGAAAGGCCCCGAGGTTCAAACCAGGACCCCCCCCTGCCGAGGTTCAAACCAATCGACTGCAGTCTCTTCCCAGATTGTCTCCTGCTCTTGTCCTGGGCAGTATCTGCAGCCTACCAAACAGTAATGTATGTGGTGATGATGGACTTGATGATGGCAGTGCAGAAGTAAAACAGCATTGTTTCTGGGTAGAAAGAGTTGTATTGCAATTATTCTGATTCTCAACCGTGTGGTGATTGTTTGTAAATATAAATTACTTTTTTTATTTTACTCCTGAAAACAGTCAGACTTCAAAAGAAAGATTAGTACTCAAAGGAAATACAACAGAAACACTTAAATCCTATCCTATTATAGTAAAGTGCATCTCTTAAAAGTGATTCTTAGTTTAAAAAACAACTATTCAGTAGCTGCAAGGTTGCTAACAGGATAGATTTTTTGAAATGACCAGCTCAGTAGCTTGACAAATCATTGGAAACATCAAACAACAGCCTTAAGACGCAAAACAGTTTATAAAGAAAGACTCTAAAGCGAAGGACTCTTCACTTGTCACAGCTGGAGGGCTGGAGGGCTGGCAGATGCATGGAGAAATCATGATAGAAAAGCCAACTGAATAAAACAGAAATACATTGTTCTCAGTCATGTTCACAACCGAAAAGAGTTGGCAATTAAAATCACAATAAAAGAAGCATAGCAAAAGTGTGGACTTGTGTTTGTTTCCTTTCTCTTTGTTTTCATTGTAGTCAAAGAATGTTGGCAGCACAGCTTGTTATAATCTCTTTTCCTTTTAGCTTTCCCCTTCAGGGGTCGCCACAGTGAATCATTTGCCTTCATCTAATCCTATCCTCTACATCGCCTTCTCTCACACCAACTAGCTTTGTGTCATCTTTCACTACATCCATAAATCTCCTCTCTGGTCTTTCTCTAGGCCTCCTGCCTGGCAGGTCCATCCCCCCCATCCTTCTAACAACATATTCACTATCCCTCCTCTGTACATGTCCAGACCATCTTAGTCTGGCCTCTTTGACTTTCTCTCCAAAACATCTAACATGTGCTGTCCCTCTGATGTTCTCATTCCTGATCCTATCCACCCTCATTACTCCCAAAGAAAACCTCAACATTTTAACCCTTGCTACCTTTAACTCGTCCTCCTGTCTTCTCCTCAGTGACACAGTCTCTCAACCATACAGCATTGCAGGTCTCACCACTGTCTTGTAAACCTTTCCTTTCATTGATGCTGAAGCTCTTTTATCACACATCACACCTGACACAGATGGTGTCAGGTGTCAGGTTTTATACAGATGATTATAATTATATTATATTATTTATTATATTTTCAGAGATACATTTTCTGGAAAGTTTAACAACATTGGCAGAAATCCAACTTGATCTCTAAAGGATTCAGGCTGTTTTATAAACTTGTATATGAAAATGTTTTATAGATTCACAATGACAAAGCAAATGCATTTAAGAAAAAAAAAGGAGAAAAATCATCTCACAAAGCCAATAAGAAGCCTGCTCACCGGGTTTCTTGTCAGAAATGTATAGCGGTATAGCGTATACTGGTAATAACACGCTACGGCAACACAATTGTTTCATGACAAACATGCCACATTAATGAATAATCATTTAACTGCCCCGAGTCCTGACATTGGCTGCCACCGCCAATATCTTTACCTCTCTCGAGTAAATACGGACCCAGCCTGTCAGAGAGCACCGACCGGACCTGAGACTAACTGTACCGATTCCAACCCAAACCCGGAGTCGCATCTTTTGAATGGACCCGAGACCTGATTTGGGTTGGGTCAGAACCTCGGGTTTTTGTGTTGTTCCGAAGACCTCTAATTCAGAGTATAGCTGCTGCTCCTACACATCAAGAGGAGCCAGTTAAGGTTGTTCAGATATCTGGTTAGGAAGCCTCCTGTATGTCCCCCTGGAGAGGTGTTTCGGGCATGTCCAACCGGAAGACCATGAGGCCGACCCAGGACACGCTGGAGAGACTATGGGCCTGATCTTCCGCCAGATCTCCTAAAGCGCTATTTAGGGATAGCAGGTAGCGGGAGAGGCGTTTCCCTGCAAAGAATACAATCTTCCACCTTGCTAAACCCGCTATTCCACCGCCGCTACTCGCTATATTATGCATGGGAGTGGTTAGGGCGTTCCACCTGTTAAACCAATCAGTGCGTCAGTAGCCATTGCCTTTAAGAGCAGGTTGCGCTACCCTCAAACCTCTATGGAGCGTCATTTCATTCAGATCGGAGCAGCTCTCGTGAGCAGCTCGTCTGGGACTCTGCTGTAGAGCTTCCTCCTCTTCCTTCTTCCTCCTCCTCTGTTACTATCAGCGGGCAGCACGGTGGCTTGGTGGTTAGCACTGTTGCCTCATAGCAAGAAGGTTCCTGTTTCAAACCTCGGCAGGGGCCTTTCTGTGTGGAGTTTGTATGTTCTCCCTGTGCTTGGGTGGGTTTCCTCCGGGTACTCTGGCTTCCTCCCACAGTCCGAAGACATGCATGTCAGGTTAATTGGTGGTTCTTAATTGCCCGCATGGTTGTTTGTCTACATATAGGCCTACGATGGACTGGCGACCTGTCCAGGGTGTACCCCTGCCTTTCGCCCGAAGAGAGCTGGGATAGGCTCCAGCAGATCCCGTGACCCTGCAGAGGATAAAGCAGGCATAGATAATGGATGGATGGATAGTGGATGGAAGGATGGAATTCCTATCGGCTACCTGAAAGTCCCAGATAGTCGGTGCGCACTCCCACTAAACATGCTCTGGTCTTCTATGGTTCAACTGGTGTGCAAGCCGTTTAAGACAATCTCTGCCATTTTCTCAGCGGTTCAACTGATTAAGGGATAGCAGGTAGCGGGAGGGGCATTCCCCTGCAAAAAACGCAATCTTCCACCTCCCCCTAAACCCGCGATCTTACCTGCACTAAATGCTGAATTATGCATATATTATGCATGGGAGTGGTTAGGGTGTTCCACCTGTTTAACCAATCAGTGCGTCAGTAGCCATTGCCTTTAAGAGCAGGTTGCGCTACCCGCTACCCGCAACCCACAACCCGCTACCCGCAAACTGCTATGGAGTGTCTTTTCATCCAGATCGGAGCAGCTCTCATGCGCAGCTCATCTGGGACTCTGCTGTAGAGCTTCCTCCTCTTCCTTCCTCCTCCTCCTCTGCACTGATATATACATAACTAGCTCTAACTCATGTGGAGCAAATTATTTAATTTTTTTTTTTTTTTATGTACTCCAAAAAGTTTCAACAAACTGCTCAGAAAAAAAAAGAGCCAGTGAGCTTCCAGGAAAGCATTTCTTTACTAGAAAAGTAAATGGAGAGCGCAGACCTCCGCCAAGCACAACAGTTCTCTCATATAGCGATTTACAGATTGCGATAAAATCCACCTTCTGGATCAGATCCGGATCAGCCTCTGAAATTTGATAGAGGTTTCCGTTGTCAATACCTGAGTGAAATTTCATGAGTTTTGGGCAATAATTAACGGAGATATTGAGAAACAAAATTTCTGTCAGAGCCCATCCATCCATTAACTTCTGCTTGATCTGAAGTCAGGTCGCGGGGCAGCAGCTTCAGCATAGAGGCCCAGACCTCCCTTCCCTCAGAAGCTTCCACCAGCTCCTCTGGGAGAATCCTGAGGCGCTCCCAGGCCAGCTGAGAGATATAATCTCTCCAGCGGGTCCTGGGCCTGCCCCGTGGTCTTCTCCCAGTTGGACATGCCTGAAACACCTCTCCAGGGAGGCGTCCGGGGGGCATCCTAGCCAGATGCCCGAACCACCTCAACTGGCTCCTCTCGACGTGAAGGAGCAGCGGCTCTACTCTGAGTCTCTCCCGAATGACTGAACCTCTCACCTTATCTCGATGGGAGAGTCCAGCCACCCTGCGGAGAAAACTCATTTCCGCCGCTTGTATCCGCGATCTCATTCTTTCGGTCACTACCCACAGTTCATGACCATAGGTGAGGGTTGGAACAGAGATCGACCGGTAAACAGAGAGCCTTGTCTTTTGGCTCAGCTCTCTCCTCACCACAACGGACCGGCACAGAGTCCGCACCACAGCAGACATTGCACCAATCCGTTTGTCGATCTCCCGCTCTTTTGTCCCATCACTCGTGAACAAGACCTCGAGATACTTAAATGAGGCAGAACCTCACTCTCAACCCGGAGGAGGCATTCTACCCTTTTCCGACTGAGGACCATGGTCTCAGATTTGGAGGTGCTGATTCTCATCCCTGCCGCTTCACACTCGGCTGCGAACCGCTCCAGCGAGAGCTGCAGATCCCCACTCGATGGTGCCAACAGGACCACGTCATCTGAAAACAGCAGAGACGAGATCCCGACACCACCAAACCAGAACCCCTCCACTCCTTGACTGCGCCTAGAAATTCTGTCCATAAACGTTATGAACTGAATCAGTGACATAGGGCAGCTCTGGCGGAATCCAACTCTCACTGAGAACGAAACCGACTTACAATTGGCAATGCAGACCAAGCTCCCACTCCATCTGTACAGGGACTGGACAGCCCATAACAACGGGCCCAGCACCCCGTACTCCCGGAGTACCCCCCACAGGACCCCCCGAGGGACACGGTCAAATGCCTTCTCCAAGTCCACAAAACACATGTGGACTGGTTGGGCAAATTCCCATGTTCCCTCCAGGACCCTAGTGAGGGTATAGAGCTGGTCCAGTTTTCCACGGCCGGGTCGGAACCCGCATTGTTCCTCCTGAATCGAGGATTCAACAATCAGTCAAACTCTCTTCTCCAGCACGCCTGCATAAACCTTACCAGGGAGGCTGAGGAGTGTGATTTCCCTGTAATTGTAACACACCCTCCGGTCCCCCTTCTTAAAAAGGGGAACCACCACCCCGGTCTGCCAATCCAGAGGTACTGCCCCCGATTTCCATGCGATGTTGCAGAGACGTGTCAACCAAGACAGTCCTACAACATCCAGAGCCTTCAGTAAATCAGGGCGGATCTCGTCCACCCCTGGAACCCGGCCACTGTGCAGCTTCTTAACTACCTCAGCGACCTCAGCTCCAGTAATGGACGAGTCCACCCCCAAGTCCACAGGCTCGGCATCCTCAACGGAAGACATGTTGGTGAGATTGAGAAGGTCCTCGAAGTATTCCTTCCACCGCCGAACGACATCTCCAGTTGAGGTCAGCAGCACCCCACCCCCACTATACACAATGTTGGTGAAGCACTGCTTTCCCCGCCTGAGCCGTCTGACGGTTTGTCCGAATCTCCGTGGAGTTGATCGAAAGTCTTTTTCCATGGCCTCATGAACTCCTCCCACACCCGAATTTTTGCCTCAGAGACCACCAAAGCTGCTGCCCGCTTGGCCTGCCGATACCTGTCTGCTGATTCCGGAGTCCCACAAGCTAACCAAGCCCGGTAGGACTCCTTCTTCAGTTTGACGGCCTCTCTCACTCAAGGTGTCCACCACTGAGTTCGAGGATTGCCGCCACGACAGGCACCGACGACCTTACGGCCACAGCTCCGGTCAGCCGCTTCAGCAATGGAGGCGCTGAACATGGCCCATTCAGACTCAATGTCCCCCGCCTCCCCCGGGATGTGATTGAAGCTCTGTCGGAGGTGTAAGTTGAAGATCTTTCTGACAGGTTCCTCTGCCAGACGTTCCCAGCAAACCCTCACTACACGTTTGGGCCTACCAGGTCTGACCGGCATTCTCCCCGACCATCTGATCCAACTCACCACCAGGTAGTGATCAGTTGACAGCTTAGCTCCTCTCTTTACCTGAGTGTCCAAAACATACGGCCGAAGATCAGATGATACGACTATAAAATCGATCATCAATCTGCGGCCAAGAGTGTCCTGATGCCATGTGCATTTATGGACACTCTTATGCTTGAACATGGTGTTCGTTATGGACAAACTGTGACGAGGACAGAAGTCCAACAACAAAACACCACTCTGGTTCAGATCAGAGAGGCCGTTCCTCCCAATCACGCCCCTCCAGGTACCACTGTCATTGCCAACGTGAGCATTGAAGTCCCCCAGGAGAATAAAGGAGTCCCCATTAGGGGCGCTTTCCTTTCGGCTGCCTCCCATATGACCCACTCCCTGTGGGTGGTGAGCCCACGGGGAGGCGAACCCATGTAGCTCGTTCGGGCTGAGCCCGGCCGGGCCCCATGGGTGAAGGCCCGGCCACCAGGCGCTCCCAAACGAGCCCCTCCCCCAGGCCTGGCTCCAGGGTGGGGCCCCGGTGACCCTAACCCGGGCGAGGGACATCGAGCTCTTGTTTTAGTTTTGTCCATAAGAGTCGTGTGAGTTGCGCTTGGTCTGGCCCGTCTCCCAGGACCAGTTTGCCTTGGGTGACCCTACCAGGGACAAATGCCCCCAACATCATAGCTCCTGGGATCATTCGGGCACACAAACCCCTCCACCACGTTAAGGTGGCGAATTAAGGAGGGGATTTCCGGGCCCATTGACCACAATGTTATCGATAATTTGAAAGTGATCCAGAATCCAGGATTTCTTCCAGATCACAGCCAAAATGAAATCAGTTCATCCTTTTCACATTTCTGACAACTCCTGAAAATTTCATCAAAATCCATCCTTAACTTTTTGAGTTATCTTGTACACAGACAGACAAACAGACAAACAAACGCCGGCAAAAACATTACTAGAGTAGTAAAACTAGAGTTAAGGCTGTCACTCTCCACATCCACATGAATGTTGAAATCACCAACTATGATAACCTTGTCCATCTGAAGAATGAGATCTGATATGAAGTTTGAGAAATGGGAGAGATGTTCTGAATAAGGATTAGTGAGCAGGCTTCTTATTGGCTTTGTGAGATGATTTTTTCCTTTTTTTTTTTCTAAAAGCATTTCCTTTGTCACGGTGGATGTATAAAACACTTTCTTATACAAGTTTATAAAATGGCCTGAATCCTTTAGAGATCAAGTTGGATTTCTGCCAATGTTGTTAAACTTTCCAGAAAATGTATCTCTGAAAATATAATTGTAATCATCTTCATCACCCATGATTGTTTCTTTTCTTAAGATTTTTTTGGCTCTAGTGGCCTTTATTGAAAGTGAAGATAGACGGGGAGGGGGGGCAAAGGGAGAATGAGGAAGACATGCAGCAAAGGGTCCCAAGGGCCGGGAGCCGAACCCGCGACTGCTGCGTCCAGGACTGTTGCTTCTGTATATGGGCTGCCTGCCTTAACCTCTGTGCCACCGGGTTGCCCACCCTCGACTGTTTCTTGATGTTTATTGATTTAAAGTTTCACACTTCTGTTTATTTTTGCAGAACTGAAAAAGTAACGTTACCAGGAATACATCTGAGCTTTTCTCAGCTTGTGGGGGTCATCGTCATGTGAAATTAGAGGCAACACCCAGAAGTTAAATTTGCATCAAAAAGAAAGACATAAATGTGACTGATTCATCCAGAAGCCTACATCAAAACTCTTCAACTTTTCAATCCAATGTTGACACTTAAATTCACCCAAAAGCAGATGAATTTCAACTTATTAAAATTCATTTCAGCAGTTGCTGATTCATTTACACATCATAACACACCTTCATCCCTGTACTGAGTCAAAATCATATCTTTATACAACTTCTAAAACTGTTTTATATTTCTGCAGTCTTTAAGCTCTGAAACAGGTTGAAGTTCCACAGTTTTACATTTAACATTGAAATACAGAATGATTTTCTTTTTCTTCTCACCCTTCTCATCTTAAAATTATGCTTTCCCCTTAAATTAGACTTCTCTTCTACTCCATAAAATACTACTTGTATATTTACAGGTAATATTATTTGTTCAGTTTTGAACTCAACTAAATCAATAGTTTTTAATATTTCAGTCCTTATGAAAAGTAAATGTATATGATTCATTCATTCACAATGAAGAGGTGAAGTAATAGAACCAGAATTGAATTCAGCATTGCAAGGCGTCACCCCATTCAAAAGGAATGAGAAATAAGTCTGTTGAAGGCTGAAATGCTTATGTTTCTCAACATCATGTCTTGTTCTCTTCCACAGAGGTCCCTCCTCCTGAACTTCATGAAACAAATTATGTTTCCAAACTTTTATGCCATTACTTTAAAAAGACAGAGGAAAAAAGGGAGAGATCAGTTCATTTCAATTCAACGTTATTTATACAGTGTCTATTACAATGCAAATTGTCTCTCTGCGCTTTCAGAGACCCAGAGCATGACCTCCGAGCAAATATTATTAACTGAAGTAATATTATTAAATCCTAAGTAAAGAAAAAATGGAAAGTTAAAAAAAAGAAATCCCGGAGTGGGAAAAAATAGCTTTAAGACAAACAGTGGCAAGGAAACCTTGAGCAGGACCTGGCTTATAAGGGGGGACCTTCCTGCCAAAAGCCAGCTGGGTAAAGAAAGAAAAGAGGGAGATAGGACAGAGAGGATGGACAACAGAGAGAGGAGAGGCACAAATATATTGGCAATATTATATAGGACAAAATATATTAATAGTAATTATCTATTAGCTGGAGAACTAAGAATTCCATGTACTTATAATGTGAATGGTTCATTGTTAGTACATATACTACAGAGATAACTATATAAACAGATGTAGGTGGTAACACTAAAGTGGTCAGAGGATCAGATTGTAGGTCAGCATGTTAGTTGATATTCCAGAGATGTCTATATAGACAGGTGAAGGTGGGATGGTCAGAGGGTGGAACTGCAGGTAAGTAGATAGCTCTGGAAACTCTGGCCTGCAAACACTTTATAATATTTCAATGTCATTCTATTGTGCATTTATTCCATTTTAGTACTTGTTCTATATTTTTCTATATTTTCCTATATTATTATATTTTTTTTATCTTATATGTTTATATGTTCTGCACCAGACATCAAGTTAAATTCCTTGTATGTGAAAACGTACTTGGCAATAAAACTGATTCTGATTCTGATTCTGATTCTGATATACAGAAAGATAAAGGGCGACAGGGGCTGCAGGACATCATAAAAAAAATAATTGTAGGAGCAATGGTTTCTGGTAAAAGATGACAAGAGCTGTTTCAGTCATGCATCTTCAGATACGTTTTTTCATCACTCAAGCATACTAGACTTCCAAAAAAAAAAAAAGATTAATCTATTCTTGTGCATTTCATGTTGGCTGCATAACAATATTTGAATTCAACTTTTCTTCAAGGTTCTGGATATCTTGGTTGATAAACCCCTGCAACATTGTGTGGACATTAGAGGCAGTACCTCTGGACTGGGAAAACTGAGTGATGGTTCCCTTTTTTTTAGAAGGTGGGCTGATCTGTTCCAACTACAGGGGAATCACACTCCTCAGCCTGTCCAGTAAGGTGTGTGCAGGGCTGCTGGAGATGAGAGTCTGGTTTGTAGTAGTACCTCAGCTTGGTTCAATGGACTTGATGAATTCTTTTGCAAATGACATGGTCCTTGGTGTCGACCTTGGTGTCCCAGAGGAGCTGGAGGAAGTAGCTGGG
Source organism: Hirundichthys speculiger (assembly GCA_018398805.1). Taxonomy (NCBI): domain Eukaryota; kingdom Metazoa; phylum Chordata; class Actinopteri; order Beloniformes; family Exocoetidae; genus Hirundichthys; species Hirundichthys speculiger. Next base: position 333,891 of record JAGFBZ010000044.1, read on the forward strand.
GGGAGTGAGGGAGGTCTGGGTTTCTCTGGTTAGGCAGTTGACGCCACGACCTGAACTCAGAAGGATGGATGGATGGATGGATGGATACACCCTGTTACCTCCTCCCAAGGCAGATCAAAAGTGTAATATATTATGTTATGTTTTTATTCCATGTGTTCACCTCTGCTGCTGTTTTCCACATGCCATTCTGTTTTTGTTTGTTTGTTTTTCTTTAAAGCATAAATATTCTGTTCCATTGTTGATAAATAAGGGAAAAACTAGGCTATTATTATTGTACATGAGTGCAGTTGGGACTAATTTATAATCTTGGACTTTCTTAGTGTAACAAAATAGCATTTATCTTTCTCACAGCAGCTGACTGAGCTGAGTTTTTGGAACAACCAGAGGTTTTATTAAACCAATTTGTTGTTTTGTTTGTTTGTTCCTAATGTGACTGGTTGTAATACTCAATGTAGACCTGGTCAGTTACTTTAACTTTAAAATGTTTTTAATTCTATTTTCCTTAAATGGAAGTCGCTTATGTTTTTGATAAGCTGCTGTCAGGCTGAGTTCTTACAATCGTCATGTTCAGTCAGCTTCAGGTCCTCCAGTCCTCCCAGTTTCAGATATCTGACGTTCTCTCTGATTATGACGTCACAGCAAGCATCTATATTAATTAGTCGCTGGTTCAGCTCTGTTTCATTTGTAGACAACCAGCATATGAGTGACTGCGTTTAATTTCACTTTGAAGCTTTCTTTGTTCATTCCTTTGTTCTGGGTTTTTAATCAATAGACAGCTCGTCTTCCTACGATCAAGACACGATGTTTGTCTGCTCCATGTTTCTGTTTTTTTCTCTGCTGAATTCTCTGCTCGACTTCCAGGTGTCCGGCTGTAACAGTAAGTTCCTGTCAGTTTTTATTTCCCCGGAGACAGAAGAGATAATTATTGACTGTCTGGTTTTCATAGTTGTAGAAATGTCGCTCTCTGGTGCAACAGGCTTCACTGTTTACTGGGAGTTTTGTTATCCAGTCTCGAAGAATATGAGCATGATTTATGGGTCATTCTTCAACTACGGTAGAATTTGTGTCCTTTGCAGGAATAATAGATGCAAAACACATTTCTTGATTTTTTTTGTTTTTGGCACAGTTACTTGACACCAAGAGGAACATACTAAATTTAATTTAAAGGTCAAGTGTTATTTTTACTTCATAAACCATGGTTTTATTTGTATGGATTGTGTGAGTGTCCCTCGGTCAGATTTTTGACCTTTAATCCCTCTTACTATTGAATTACATTTCGATTTAAAAACTAACTTTACAGACAAATGGTACATAAATACCCATTTTAATGAAACATACCATGTGTTGTAAGATACAGTAGTATTAAATGTCTTTTTTTATATATATATAAAAAGAACACCTGTCCCTTGGGGTCACTGTCATTTCCATCACACACCACAAAATGTAACTTTAGGGAGGTTTTTTTTTTAAGGTTTGAACACCTGCAACCATGGTAACAGTCAGTCACAGGAGATCACATGGCAGGAGAGCAGAGCTAGCTCCCTGGAAGAATATGAAAGCTGAAAAAAATCAAGGTAAATATTTCCCAAACAAAGAATATGTTTATCGGTTGTGATTTCCAAACAGCTCATAATTTCTTTAAATTTATAAGTAATTATTAAAATAACATTTCATGTCATGTATTTTGTGTATATTTAATCCTAGCTTTAAAACAGAGATTAGCATGCTAATACAACATGAGATTTTTGAAAAAATGTGACACATTGTCATTTCCACAACAGTCATTTCCATCACATTTTTCATTGTGATGGAAATGACGTGTTGTGATGGAAATGACAATGCTGGTGTTATGAATGCTTTTTATTTGGCTTATATCAAGTTAATAAGTTATTAATTAAATTAAGTTTTTAAGATAATTAAGTTTTAATAATAAAAGTGAACTTTGTTCAGCAATGGTGGTTGTCGCATGTCATTTCCAACACATGCTGTCTTTTCCATCACGCAATGTCATTTCCATCACATCACACATTTGTAAAAACATTTCATAAAAATAACACAGTCACATTAATGATATTTTGTATTTTAGAAAATTATGCAGCTATGGTTGCAATTCATATCTGGGATTGGAAAACTCATGTTTGTGTCATGAAAGAACTTCATTGAAAGACTTCAGTAAAAGGGTTTAAAGGTGTTTGTCATCTCAACAATGGAAAAGTATTGTCCTTACAATCCTGAAAATAAATATGTTTATATATTTGGGCTAATTTATGTGTGAAATTTCATGAAATGTTTTGAAAACATGAGTTCTGTAAATAATTTTGTTTGTAAAACACATTGTTTGTGGTGTTATGGAAATAATACTTTCCTCTGAATGTTTGACTAAAATAAGAAAAAAAAAATATATATATATTATCTATATAATTATATCACAACAGCTACCAGAATGTATTTCTACACATAATGGATAAGCAAAACATATCAAAATATTACCTAAAATATGTGTTTGATTTTCTAAAATTTTTTAGACCAAATTTGACCGTAGTTGAAGAATGACCCTTATACAAAATATAAGTGCCTGTGACATTAAATCCACTGAAGGCTTGTTTGGGAGGATTCTAATATTTACTGTGTTTCTTCTAGGTGATCAATGTCCAGATAAACCTACATTCAGTCCGCCCAGTCTGGTAGTGAAGTATGGTGACCCAGCAAATGCTACTTGTGTAGTTTGCCAGAATGATTGCATTGGAAAAGTGTTTAATTTGGAAAAGTCTCGGGGGGAGAAAAAAAGAAATGGAACCACATTGTCATGGAGAGTTGAAAACATGGATGTATGGGACATTTCTGTCCAGTGCTTCTATACTACATCTGTTGTCCAGTGTTGTACTGGACTTCCTGTTACTGTCTACCGTAAGTACATTTGCTTTTAGACAAACATTTGCTCCTGAATGTTTTATCTGTCATGAGTTGATCTCTATATCTGTTTAGATGTACAGTTCCAAGTATTTACTCAGTTGTCAGTTGTTGACAAGCTACCTCGTTTTGTGTGTCTCTCACACATCAACATGGTTTTCTGTCACTCCACAGAGCCTCCAGAAGAAGTGTCCATCAGCTTTGTAAATCACACTGGACCGATGTCTGAGTCCAGCCAGTACTCACTGCAGTGTAACGTACAGAACGTAGCTCCTATCAGAAACCTGACTGTGACCTTCTACAAAGGACTGACTGTACTGGGTCAACGAAACTCCTACAAAACCACAAAGAAACCCACCAGTGAGAAGTTCTTTCTGGACTTCACCACCAGTAAAGAAGATAATGGAATCCAGTTGTGGTGTGAAGCCAAGCTGGAACTGGGACCTGAAGGACCACAGATCCCTCCAGTGAAGTCAAGAAAACTCACTGCAACAGTTTACTGTGAGTCTGATGAAACAAATAAAAGTACATGTTTCTGTTTTTGGTTCCCTATCAAAACTCTCATTTGTATTATTTTCTGCATCAGCAGGCAGCTCATTTTTACTGTGAACGTTCTAAGTACCCTGTGGTTTAGAAAAACAAGGAAGTAGCTACTGAAGATTGAAGAGCTTTTAGCAGCAAAAAAGTTAGACAATAGACTCAGCAGTTTGAAGAGATCAGGATATAAATACTTGATTGATTTATTGATAGAAATGATAGAGTCTAAACACCCAACTATACCTTTTTACAAAATATCAAAACATGTTCAGAAATAATTATTATCGGTGTGCTAGTTTTTACAGTGATATTATAATAATAGTCATTTATAACTTGATTTTAAGATGAACTTGACTTCCGAGCCGTTAATAAAGATCTAACAGAGCGTAAATTCTTATTTTAAGAATAATGTGATTAACTGTATTAAGAGACCATTGTGACCAGTTCTGGGTTGACCTGAAATGGTTCCAGGACAAAACCTTGTAAAAGAATTGGAAATAGCTATTACTGACTCCAGCTGAAGGCTGATAGTCAGGGCTAAGTGAAGACTGGCCAGCTGGACTATCTCTGATTTATTGGCTACTAACTCTTAAAGCAGCAGGAATAGCTCAGTTCTCTGGTTGAGCAAAAATATTTGCCCAGCACATTTCAGGACTCACAGGCTGAGTAAGCAGACAGGAGGTAGCTCCATCATGATCTGTTCCCTAGTTACTACCCATTGCTCAGCTGTCTTGGTCACCATCCTCAGCATGCTTAACTGGTTGCTGAGCAGCCTGTGACTGTGGGTCACAGTGGAGCTCCACAAGTCCTTGTTTCAGCTTGGGCAGCACTCATTTCAGTTGTCATTTCAGTCACGACACCTGAAATGATGATGGATGGATTTCATCCCTCTGGACCTTCATTGACTCAACTCATCTGTTCAAAGATATGGCTTTAATATCTGGATGAGGTCCTGATGAAGGCTCTTTTTTTATTTTCTTTTTCTTCCATTCACATTGTAGAACAATGTCAGTAATGAGGGTTGGACCCCATTTCAACTGTACTTTTGGATGTTCTTTCCCTATCAATACCACAGAAGTCATTCTGATTAATCTTTCTATAATGACTGGATATGTAAAATAAAATGTTATTTTAAATCAAATACTTGTTTATCTGCAGAATAGTGGTTTGTATATACACACACACATCGCTCTCTCTCTATGTATAAGAATATATAAGACACATAAATAAACAACAGAAAGTAAAAGTATCTTGACCTCTCAGAGACAGTACTGTAGTACTGTGTGACTGCATTTGGTCACATGGCACCTCTTATGTATCTTTTTTTTCCTGTATTCATTATAAAATTGAAAAAAAAATAACACAAAAAAAGAGCATCAAAACTGTTCCAAGGTGAAAAGAACATTTTAATCCTCCTCTCCAACTCAACACAGATGGACCTGAGCTGAAGGTGCCAGCAATCCAGATCTAATCAGAATCACAAAAGGAGAAACTCTGCAGCTGAATGCTCAGCGGAGGGAAACCCCGTCCCTCATACACATGGACGCTACTGCAGCAGTGTTCTCAGGTTTCTGCAACATCCTTTTTACAAAATATCAAAACATGCAGAATCGGTAACAGTCTTTATAACTGATTTTAGATGAACTGACATAATAAAGGAGCGTAAATTCATGAATAATATTAACTGTAACATGGACCAGTTCTGGGTTGACAAATGGTCCAGGACAAAACCTTGTACTATTACTGACTCCAGAAGGCTGATAGTCAGGGCTAAGTGAAGACTGGCCAGCGGACTCTCTGATTTATTGGCCTAACTCTTAAAGCAGCAGGAATACTCACAGCAAAATATTTGCCAGCACATTTCAGGACTCAGGCTGAGTAAGCAGACAGGAGGTAGCTCCATCATGATCTGTTCCCTAGTTACTACCCATTGCTCAGCTGTCTTGGTCACCATCCTCAGCATGCTTAACTGGTTGCTGAGCAGTTTGTGACTGTGGGTCACAGTGGAGCTCCACAAGTCCTTGTTTCAGCTTGGGCAGCACTCATTTCAGTTGTCATTTCAGTCACGACACCTGAAATGATGATGGATGGATTTCATCCCTCTGGACCTTCATTGACTCAACTCATCTGTTCAAAGATATGGCTTTAATATCTGGATGAGGTCCTGATGAAGGCTCTTTTTTATTTTCTTTTTCTTCCATTCACATTGTAGAACAATGTCAGTAATGAGGGTTGGACCCCATTTCAACTGGATGTTCTTTCTCCTATCAATACCACAGAAGTCATTCTGATTAATCTTTCTATAATGACTGGATATGTAAAATAAAATGTTATTTTAAATCAAATACTTGTTTATCTGCAGAATAGTGGTTTGTATATACACACACACATCGCTCTCTCTCTATGTATAAGAATATATAAGACACATAAATAAACAACAGAAAGTAAAAGTATCTTGACCTCTCAGAGACAGTACTGTAGTACTGTGTGACTGCATTTGGTCACATGGCACCTCTTATGTATCTTTTTTTTCCTGTATTCATTATAAAATTGAAAAAAAAAATAACAACAAAAAAAGAGCATCAAAACTGTTTCCAAGGTGAAAAGAAACATTTTAAATCCTCCTCTCCAACTCAACACAGATGGACCTGAGCTGAAGGTGCCAGCAAATCCAGATCTAATCAGAATCACAAAAGGAGAAACTCTGCAGCTGAACTGCTCAGCGGAGGGAAACCCCGTCCCCTCATACACATGGACGCTCCCGTCAGGTGATACTTCATCCAGCAGCAGTGTTCTCACCATTAAATCTGTGGGTTTTGAGCATGAAGGGCAGTACACCTGCACTGTATCCAACAATGGAAAGTCTGTCCAAGTGAATTTTAACGTGGATGTCCAAGGTAAGTTTTTGCTATTACAGAAATATTATTGTTTCTGGGAAGTGAGTGACTTAAAAACAACCACAATATCATCCAGCAGTAGTGTTCTCACCATTGAATCTGTGGGGTTTTTTCCTGCATTAAGAATTAAGCATAACCCCCATGAAACCAATAACAAAGATCAATTTGATATTGGAGCTTTGTATTGTTTAAATTTATATTTTATCTTTACCTTTTTTCTCTTCTTTTCAGCAGGTTTCCGCCTCCAGTACATTATATTTGCAACTGTTGCAGCTGTTGTTCTGATATACATTGGAGCGCTGCTAGCATGCATCTGTTCGAATAAAGTCAAGTGCACTGGCAGAACCTGAAGGATACCTTCTTGTTTCAAAAGCGGCAGACTACAGTGCCCACTAGAGAGTAAATCCACATTATTGTGGATGGATAGTCTGATACTGGGAATCACCTGCAACAGCTTCAGTTTGAGGCTGGATGGTGTTTTGTCTTTCACTCCATTTGAGATGAATGTCCATCAGCTTTTGAAAGGGAATTACCTGGAAACCTCTCTATCTAAACCTCAACATCCACCCACCCATTCATCCATCCATCCATCCATCCATCCATCCATCAACATCTGTTTTTCTGAGTTCAGGTCATGGGGGGGCAGCAACCTAAGCAGAGAGGCCCAGATCTGTTCTGGGAGGGCACCAAGGTGTCCCCAGGCTCACCAAGAAATGTAATCTCTCCAGCTTTTCCCGGGCCTGCCTGGGGGACTTATCCTGGTTGGACATGCCTGAAACACGTCCCCATGAAGGTGTTCATGAGATATCCTAACCAGATGTCTGGACCACCTCAACTGGCTCTTCTCGATCTAGAGCAGCAGTGCCTCTACTCCAAGTCCCTCCAAGGTGACTGAAGTTTTTAATCTTTATCTCAGGGAAAGTCCAGCAACCCTGTGGTGGAAACTCATTTCAGCCGCTTGAATTCACAATCTTGTTCTTTCGGCCACCAACACTTTGTGACTATTGGTGAAGGTAGGAGCATAAATCAGCCAGTAAATAAAGTCTCTCCTCTTGGCTCAACTCTTTCATCCACAGCAGATCAGTACAGAGTCAACACAAGGGCAATACAAACTGCATTTTTCTTAGTATGAATTTTTCCAATTATATTTCATGGGGTATTTAGTTAAAAGAAGAAAATCATTGATGCAATCCTTTAGTTATGATTCTTTGGATTTCCTTAAGTTATTTATCTGTTTAAAGAAACCTTTTACAAATTGACATTTTATAAATTATGTTATACTGAATTAAACTTGGCTGTACTTTGGATTTAAATGACTATTTGAGACATCAGGATGGTTAAAAAAATTGAAACACTAGCAAAATAAATACTGTTATTTTGAAAAGATCAGAAAGTTTGTGTTGCTGTGTTTTTGTCACAATGTTGCATAATAAGAGAACAGTTCAGACACTTTAGACCTGTGGTGCAATGCTGTAACTCGTCATGTCTTGATGTGTGTGAATTTTGTGATTTTTCATTGTAAGCCTTCATAATGATCAACCTTTTATATCGTTGCCAACGTTGATTTATGAAGCTTCTAATACATAACATTCAGCAAAGTTTTGGTGGGCTGGTTCCCTGAGAGGGAAGTCGATGTAAATCAGTACAAAGTTTGTCTAAATTATGGGAAATTTTTAAGCCTATGCAACAATGTTATTAAAACACCAGTAGAGAGGAAATATCTTGAAAGAAGGGTTTTCCACTCTGCGGTTTAGCTCTAGAGACTTAAGAGTAAATACCAAGCTGGACTGAAGATGCTCTTCTAAAAACATTTGTATTGATTTATCGTTTAAATATAAAGATGCAATCCACATACGTTTGTGACGTTCAAGAGAGTATGGGCGTGATTTACATTTTTCCTGTGGAATTTGACCATGAATTTGATTTAAATTCAATTTATAGAAGACTTCTTTACAATGAGAAAACAGCATCTGATTAAAGCCTGTTTTATGCTCAGAAATCAGGTCGTCTGCGTGTGTGACGCAGATATGCCCCCCCACCCCCCCTCCTCCGCAGACACTGTGGTGCACCTCCCCAAAATTGTAGGTGACCGCAGACTGTACCGCATAGCGTCACAGGAGGAGTCCTCTGGGTTGTTGGTTTGGCTGCCAACCCTCAAATCCTCCTTTTTTACATCTGAGAGAATTAAACTCTTAAAATTCCAGAACTCCCTTCCTGTCTCCATTGTGGTTGCTTTACGGTTCAAGAAACAACTAAACAGCGTAATGTTATCGAAAATTTGAAAGTGATCCAGAATCCAGGATTTCTTCCGGATCACACCCAAAATAAAATCAGTTCTTCCTTTTCACATTTCTGACAACTCCTGAAAATGTCATCAAAATCCATCCATAACTTTTTGAGTTATCTTGAACATATCCCCTGCGCAAACGCCACAGCTGCGCCAAGACGCATAGCCGCTGGGAGCGGTGCTTTTTAAAATACTGCAGAACGGATCATTGGATGAGCATTGAGCCAGAGGAACAGGTATGATGACATCTACCTTCTACCAGTGAGCGCATCTCAGGTGCTCCGAGCTCAAGGAGGGGGTCAGAGGGAGGCGCACAGTACAAGAAACTCCACAACAGAGTTCTGTGATCTCCTCGTTTCCTCCACAGCAAACATCTGAATGAGATCATGCCACAGCTGTACAGAAATCATCTGCCCTTAAGAGAATAATAACGTATGCAAGTAATACAGTGATGCATAATCGAGAGGTAGAGCCGGTTGTGCAGTCCACATGTGACTGGGTGGACGTGCAATGACGGGATTTGGACGCGCTCTTTTACGCGCCGACATGCCAGTTGCGCTTTCCACAAACTCGGTATCTTGCGGTACTGGTATCTTGCAGATTTTGGGTATTGGGTAATGGGTGGTCAGACCTGAAAGCTTTTAGAATAAAAGTATTTTGTATTGGATTCTCTCTGGGTTCCAGCTGCTCACACAGCAGCTATTCTCCACACTGCAGAAGCACACAGGTGGTAAAAAAAAAAAAAAAAAAAAAAAGTAATAAAGGAATTCCCTCAAGCACCACAGCATCCAACCAACAATGAAATATAAATAAATAAATAAAAAATGTCAATAAAGATGACTACGCTGAAAAACTCAAAAATATCCACGAACCTTGCAAAAAATCAATGGAGCTCCTGCAGCAAGCTGCCACTATAATTCGGCTATTCCAGAATTTCTAGTTATACACTTTTCTAAATTTGTTTGCTTTTATGAAATACCAGGGTCATTGTAGTCACTTTTATTTCAAATTTTAAGTTACAGCGAAAATAAAGTACAACAAAAAAAGACCATCAAACTCTTCTGAAATCAAGGAAGATGCTAAATGTACAAAGAAAGTGATGACATTTCCAAAGTCATCAATACAGTAATTGCTGCAACAAATTGATTCTTACTCAGTTCTTTGTGGTTTGAACTTCACACATCACATAACATCAGGTAAAAGTTTCATGATGGACAGTCGTTCCAGTGACATTCGTTGGGCAACACCCGACAGGCACGCAGACAGCAGCTGATAGTGGGCTCATAAAACACTGCATCTGGTTCCTCAAACTTCACTGTTGTCTCGCTTCTTGTCTGATGCGCAGAACGGGAGAACAATGAAGGTTTAGGCTTTTTAACCAAAGTCTTCCTCCTCACACACCCCATCTGTATGAGTGCCTGTGGAGGAGACAGTGAGGATAAAATCACCTGTGAAAAGCTAACGTAGTAGTTTACTCTGGTTTGGATATAGCTAATTAAAACAATTCCAGCTGATAAGAAGACAGAAACTATTCAATCATCTATTCTACCAGGGGCGGACTGGTAATCTGTGCATTCTGGAAAAGTCCAGAACGGCCGTCTGGTCTACAGCCGTCGGCGCTGTTCAACGACCAAACTTTTCAGTCTATCAGCTAACAGCAGGGGACGTTAAGACGACCATTTATCTGATATAGGTCTAAAAACCAACAAAGCAGACTAACGTTGGTATCTGTCAACAGAAAGATGGCAAGCAGGAAACACGAGGAGAAAAGTAGATGGGAAAAATTAAAACTAAAAAAGATGCAAGTGATGTTCAGTCGTTCTTTAATATGAGTGTTCTCGAATAAACAATCATAAGTTCGTATGTGTGGTTGTTGTTATGACGAACGACAATATATAATTATAGCACCCCTCCTAGTTATTGGTGGGCCTACTTAGGGGGTAAAGTCCAGGGCCGTTTTTTTTTAGTCCCAGTCCATCCCTGTATTCTACCTTTGTTCGGTCACATGTCAGCAGAGAAAAATGGAACAAAAACATTTTCTGATTCATTTACAGAATGCAAACTCTATGGCCTTGAGGGGACACAATCTGAGCCGCTTCAATCAGTGGCACTGCAAATGTATACAACATGCACATATTATAGAGTATGTTTAAATATTTAATAAACAGAACTGAAAGAAGAAAAAGACAAAAAGCCAAATCCGACCTGACATGCAAACACTATTTAAATGTTTCTATTTACCTGCACAATTTCCAACACTGCCACTGGCTGCAGCAAGTCTTTATAATACTCCACCAGTGTCTGCTGAGTGAGTCCTGGCCGAGACATGATGTGGTAAAGAACGGCCTCCAGCATGCCCTTACACACCTGCCGGTTCAGCTTCCCATCAACTAATCGCCACGGCCGGCTGATGAAGCTCATGTTGTCCCTGTGTGGAGTAGAGATTTGAGATGAAAACAGATGATAAAAAGAAATGTACAAAGGCTTGCAAAAACATAATTAAAGCCAGTCCCTCTGAGACGATACTTACTCATCATCACCTGATGCCGTTTGTGGAGAACATACCATCTTATGTTTCTCATGGTTCATACTAGTCTTCTTGGTCCTTCGCTCCTTCTTTTTATCCTCCTTTTTCTCAGTTTCACCGTTCACTTGTTCTACCTTTTCCTTTCCTTCCTCCTGAGGCTGTGTCTGTGCTCCTTCCCCCTCTTCTAAATTTTGAAGCTTTTCTCCACTGCTCTGATCTACATTCTCTTTCTGTTGTACCAACTCTTCTCTCTCATCATCTTTCACTGTTGTCTTGGGTGACGATCCCTCAACAGCTCCTGCATCAACACCCTTCCCCAGGCCTGCAGCCAGTTTTTTGGAAGGTGGTCCCTCTGTCTCCTGATGACGTTCTCTGCTGGATCGTTTTCGTATGAAGGGGATGTTGTGCCGATTCCTCAGAAAGAGAGGTCTCTCAGATGCTGAGCAAGGCCGGGAAGGTTGCTTAGAGCTAACAGTGAGTAGCCATGGTTCAGCGTGCTGCATGAGCACCCAACGGATACTCAAACTCCCAACTCTAACCACTTGGCCTTCTTCTTGTAAATCCTGAAGCAGAAAAATGGGTCACAGTTTTTAACATTTTGTTATTTTGGGATAGATTTTATGACAGTTTTCATCCAGATCAAGGAAAATCAAATGACCAGTCAGTTAAAGAGAAGTTAGTGAATTTCTTTGTCGAGCCAGAAGCCCCATTTTTCTTTTCAAACTTTACTTTTTTTCCCCTTTCTTTTTTTACAGTTATGTAAATTGCAGCCAAATATATAAAATTAAGGAAAAACATCAAAAAAGGTAACTTTAGATGAATGAACATTTCAAATTGCTAAAGAGCAGAGGAGGAATTCAGACTTTTTCCAAGTTTTCCAAATTTAGTATCATACTTAAAAAGTTCGATAGCCATCATGAAGTCTATGTATCATACTCCATAGGAAGAATGATGCAAAACCCCTCAATGTATGTGTAATTCTTCACAATGAAAAGCATTTTGGAATGTTTTAAGATAAGATAAGATGAGATAAACTTTATTGATCCTCGAAGGGAAAAAAAAAAAATCCCTTTTTCAGTACATCCGTCCAAGAAAACAGACCAACATAGGACAAGGGTCAACGGTGTACTTATGGTGCAGCTGGCATCCCAGCGCTCATTTTGTTTTATGAATAGATCCAAGTATAAAAGACTGAAATTTAAAATTATTGCAATTTACATGATCATTCCAACCCCCTTGATACACTGATAGAACTGATAGAAGCAAGATGCATGGAGCATCCTGTTTCTTTCAGTGACCTTTGAGATGCTTTTACCATTAGATTGGAGTCCACTGGTGATGAATTAAAGCATCATTTCCAAGATGACTTGAGGCTGTCATTGATGCCACAGATGCTTTAACCATGTAATGAGGAAAGATTGCAAATATTTGCAAACTATGACTTCAGTTTTTTTTTTATTCTTAATATGAAGGAATAAAGGGCTTGTCTTAAGTTTTGGTTTGAGAATTTTATGTAAACTGTAAGCTGAAATTATAGTCAACATAATTTAAAAAATGATGACAAATGTCAATGCTCTGAAAAACAGGAAATTGTCTAAAACTTTTCATCAAAACTGTAACATAACTATTATAAAATGGGGGAAGAAAGATGGACAGACCACATTTTATTTCTAAGCATTAAGCAACTAAGGGACCACATGTCGATGTACCTACCCGAACTCTGTGCATGAATTTACCTTCAGATACTGCTGCAGGTTCTTGGTACATCCAGACCGTGGCTCCTGCAGGTGTGCATGGGTCCTCATAGAGGTCACGTCCATCCAAACCTATTTCACCAGCTTCATCTAAGCTCCTCCTGAGCTGAGCGCAGGCTTCAATGTCCTCAGTGGTGTATCCTTTCTGCTCAATAAAAAGCCTGTCACACTCCTCCTCACCTGGAGGAGACATGGAGGACGAGCAGACGTACCTGGTGAGGATAGAAGGCAGCAGGGAGAGCCCACATTTCGTCAAGTCCAATGGAGGCAAGTCTAAAAAAAATTAAGAAAAAAATTAAGAGGGTCCCCCCCCCTACACATTGGATCAACTTGCTTGTACAAATTTTGAAGACACTGATACTTACTTTCCTCACTGAACAGATGGTGAGCAGGTGTATTGCGTAGCTGTAACCTTACAAAACACGATTCCACCACAATGTTGTCATTGGTATTAAGGTTACGCAATTTGACTAGTAGAAGAAGAAAATGGGGGGGGGGGGGGGGGGGGGGGGGGCATAAAAATTATACATCATAGCCAAGCTGTGACAAATATTTACACAGAATAATTAACCCTTTCATTTTTATTTTTTCCAAATCACCCAATCTGTTGTTTCAACACTTGTTAAAAACCTAAAAGACAGTAAATTTATAGTGATTTAAAAAAAAAAGAAAAAATATTAATCTTTATGAATAGAAAAGAGGAAATGATTTGCTGATTGATGAAATTTTAATTACAGTTCAGGGAAAAAAAAGTATAGCACACATACGATTCTTTTATACAATAACAAAAATGTATATTATTTTATTTCAATAATTTATATAATAGTATAATAGCTGTGGCACTTTGTCTTGATTTTTTTTTACTTTCTTGTGTTTTTCACACATCATTTCATTTCATACACTACTTCTCAATAGTTTACGGCTCAGTTAAAGGAGAAAACAAAGTAGTTTGCAAATATTTTACACAAGTGTGAAAAATGCCATGAAGTAAGAATGTTTCCAAAAGTATAACATTTGTTTATTTTTATTAAAAACTAATAAATAAATAAAAATAATTTGATTTCATATTTTTGAAAGCATTTGTACTTTACAGTTATTCTTCAAAGCTAAGATTTATGAAGACAGACAACTGTACGGCTTCGTACTGCTTTAGTGTCACTGGGCCAGACACTGGCTCTTGATGCTGGTTTTCCGTATATGAGCCCTAATGATTTCCTAGATATGGTACTTGTGAAACAAAACAGCCTTTGCCGCAACACAATCTTACTGTAATATAGTGCAGGTCAGTTTTAGGAGTTTCAAATTAAATTGCTGTAAATCAGTATTTTCGAATCAGCTCTTTCGTAGACACAAACGACACATCACACTTCACATACGTAGACAGCATTAATCTGGGAAAAATCAAGCCTTACCTATGCCAGGACAGCAGAACCCTCGCATCATCAAGTAATTGGTGTGTGATGCTTGGTGTGATGTCACTTGCAGTTTTTTTCTGCCTTCACATTCCTCACCGTCATCATCATCGTCATCATCTTCCTCTTCCAATGCAGCCATACTGAAGAGAAACACAGTTTTTCTGTTCTTAGGTCCCCTTTAACATAACTTCAACTAACATTTAGTTTCTTACGTTCTTTAATTATAGTCTGCAAATGTCTTGTTCTGCAGTGTGAACTGCCTCTTGTGAAAAAAATACTATGCATTTTATGACTATAACATAAAGCCTGTCACTTTGACTGATTTCTAGTGTTGCAAACATGTTATAGAGGCGATATCTGTGCTGCTGAATGGCAACAGTTCATCTAAAATACCTATTCACTCCACATAGATGAAAAGTGTCTCACCTCTTAGCGATATCATTGTCCACTAGGCTGCTGTCAACCACCACTATCTGTTTAGGGATGGACACGTACACATTCAGGAGTCCCAGAGACATCAGGCTGAGAGAGACCACACAGGCTCCCCCCGGAGAGTCCAGAGAGAACTGCATCATGTCTGACATATCTGGAGGATCCTCTGAAGCCTGAGGAGCTGTGACTGAGGAGGACGACAGTTCAGATGGCTCTTTGGACAGTTGAGAATCTGCCTGCTCTCTGCTCAATGATGTACCATCAGATGCAGATATGAAGGAATATTCTGGATTTTTTTGTTGCTCCGATATACTCTCCTGAGTTTTATCATTGGTCGTATCGGACTCAGTCAACTTCTCTTCTTCTGATTTTTTTTGCTTGTTGTCCATTTTCTTTGTGGAATCGATGTTTGTCACTGCTGCTTGTATCTGTGGTTTACAGACTTCACTGCAATCCCCTTTTCTTCCCTTCTGTTTCTCTTTTCTTGATGATTGTGTTTTTCTTTCTGACATTTCCTCTCCATTCTGTGACCTGTTTTCTGTTTCATGGTAGAAAGTAGTGACAGAATTTCTGTCTCCAGTCCCACTGGCAATGAGACTCTTTAAGAAGCAGAAGGAATCTGTGCACAATGAATGAGGAAAACGCCACGAGAAACATCTGTTAGGAAGGAGGGGGAAACAAGTGATTAAATGTTTTTCAATAAGACAGGCAATATGATCTCTATTTATTCTAACAAGAAAAAACTTATGAAAATTAACCAACACATTTGTGGTGAGTTGAAAAAAAAAATATTGATGAACAAGTTAATGGTGAGGGCTTGCTTGTGCACTTAACCTTTTAGGCGTGCTGCAACGTGAACGTGGCATTAACGTGCTCAAATTATAAACATCAATTTGCAAGGAAGGGTTCTACCCTCTCAAAAAACATTCACATTTTCATTATTTTCAAAGGCAGAGTTTTAGTAGATGGCTATATTTTCCAGAAAACCCTCAAGTTTTAAACATTGTCTAAGATCAGTTCCTTTCATTTCAGGATACAGTTCAAAATGGAAACACAATGTAGATATTCCTCTACAACTGAGTTAATTAGAATGTAAAATACCAGTGGAGTAATTATTAAGAGTACAGTAATCCCCCACACTTCGCAGTCTCAGCAATCGTGGTCTCAGTACATCGCAGAAGTTTCAAAAATATTCATAGAAAAAAAAAAATGGAAAAAATTTTAAACGAAGCCTGCAAGGCTGAAGCGAACCCATCACATTAAGAACGAGTCTCGGGAAGCAACAGGAGCCGACAGAGGAGGCCCCATGAACGAATATCGAGACCTGTGATTGTCTGCTATGACGGGCATTACTGTGCCATAAGTTTTCTGTACGGTACAGTATACATGTACATGTACACGTATACTGTATGTACATGTACATGTACATCCACATTGCGGTTTTCACCATTTGCGGGGGGTCACAGCCCCCATTAACCGCGAAGTGTGGGGGATTACTGTAGTTTAGTTTTTTTTTTTTTTTTTTTTTTTTTATTTTCAAGAGGTTGTATACCTGAAATAAGACTGGGAAAGTTGGTAGGACATGGGCAGGATGGGCAACGCTCGATTCTTCTTCGGCCCAAATGTGTGAGTGATACGCCGTCGGTTGACCAGACGCCTTTTCCTGCACTGGATGAACACTTGGCACAGCAACTCTTGGTCATACTTAATGTATGTATGGAAGGTCTAAGAGATAAACCAGGTTAATATTAGTATTAAGACATTTGTGTACTACAGATGTCAGGCTCTGAACAGGGCAGAAGTATCAAAACTGCACCAAATATATGCACCTTAAAAGAAAAAGAAAAAAGAGGAAGAGATGCAAGTTACAGAAGAAGTTATACACTAAACAATATGTATTTTACTGCAAATATTGTGAGCACAAAAAGACAAGAAAAAGAACTTGGAACTTTTCCAGAATGTAATACATTAAAAATAACAAATGATATGAGAAATTATAGACAGACCTCTAAACAGAATTGTATGTAATTTTGCTCAGGAATTTCACAGAAGTGAAGGCAAACATGAAGGAAGAATGTTTTTTTGTGTTTTCGTTTTTTTTTTAACACCCCCCCCCCCCCCCCCCCCCAAAAAAAAAAAAAAAAAAAAAAACAGTGCAAGAACAGAAAACTTTTAGTTAATAAAAAAAAAAAAAAAAAGACTGCTTAAGAGCTATAACATTTCCAAAATTATGCAGGGTAGTTAGGCCTTTTCATTTTATTTTGGAGTTAAAAATATGAGTTACTAAAAGTAACTCATATTTTACAATTTTGGTTAGTCACTGTAACAGAGCAAATGCAATTTGAAAGTCTATGTCCCAAAATGTTTCAAAATGAATAAATGTGAAACATGGCAGACATTGTGTTTCTAATTTATTCACTTTTAAACATTTTGCAAGATTAGGTTCTTGAAACATTCTTTATAGATATATATTATTTTAAATGAAATGTTCTTAAACAGCACTTAAATAAAGATGGTACCTGAAAAGATCTGGAGGACTTCATCTGACTGTTGGTCATGGCCAGTGTGCTCTGGATCAAGTTATGCAACACGATTGAATGAATGTCCCCTGTGCTGTAATGGGATCACACAAAGAACAAAGAAAAATGAAACATTTTAAAAAATGAAGGAAAAAAAATCTTAATATCTGTCTAAATCCTTACCAGTTGATTGTGTCTTTGCATGAGACATGGTTTCCATCATCTATAGCTGAAACCTTAAACCTGTAATAAGCAAATGAAACATTGTTTAAGGCTTAACTGCTTGTTTTAAATCAGCACATCAAACCTTTTTATACTTACTGTGAGAAGAGCTGCTGCTTAGAATCAGGTAAGATCCCATCCTGAACATTCACGACAGTGCTGAATTTCTGTCTGAGAAGCCTGACATACTCTGAGAATGATTTGGCACAGTCCTAAAACAAAACATACACAAATAGCTCTCAGTTCAGTGAGTCAGATCTACAACTTGCACCTGAGCAAAAAAAAAAAAAAAAAAAGAGCCTACATCAGTATAAACACACCTCAGGATTATCGGGGTCAGCAGGTTTTTTCTCCTCCAACAGTCTCATGATAGCTTTGTCCTCATACACTTCTGCCAGACCGATTCTGCAACAGGTAATTGTTGAGTAAAACCTGACCGAAGACTGTTTATACTGGATTTCTTTTGTCTGTACCCACCTGTAATTCAGAAGAGCTTGAGGATTTTTGAGAATGTATCTTGAACGACGTCCAACAGCGATGGATGTTTTATCCACTGATATCTCAAACTCTGCATGGAGCAGGTCTCTTACCAAACAGTAAGGTATGAATGGCCTTTTTAACTGTAACCCATTACAAAAACATACATTTAGATATAAACAGGTACAAAAGTCAGCATAAAAGAAAAACCACACATGGCATTCTTTTTTTTTTTTTAATCAGAAATTGTGCAGCTTTTGTTTAGTAGATTTATCCATGGTAATGTAAATAGCTGTTACCATCTAGTGCTCTAACAAACAGTAAATATTATACATATTCTGCTATGTATCGTAAGTGCTTTGGTGTCATTTGCAGACTTTTCTTTTGCCACCAGGGCTTCCTGGTAGTTTTCCAGGACCTGTGTGAACTCAAATCAATAAAGAGGAACAAATAGTACATTCGGGGTTGTATTTCTGTCTGTACCTTGCTGTTGAGCAGGTATGAGGCCACAGAGCAGAGCATCATCAGTGAGTCCTCCTGTACAGACCAGATTACTCTCTGTTTGGTCATCATTTTTAAAGCCAGGTGGTCTGCCTCATCATGGGCAGGTGTGCGTTTTTTGGGCTCTTTAAGACAAAAAAAAAAAAAAAAAAAAAAAAAAAAAAAAAAAAGGTCACACCTTTCCATGTTCATCCCATCAGGCAGAGAAACACTATGGTAAACTGTGCACGCTCTACCTTTCCTCTTCTTGCGTGGGGGCTTGACAACTTCCTTTTTGCCTCTCTTCCTCTTCTGTCCCTTTCCTCCGACCACCTGTTGGTTTCTGGAAGCTGGTTCTATACCCAACTGAGTAAGAAGACAATTGAAGACATTATTTCTAAGTGATGCGTGTGCATTATTCTTCATATCTGATAGCTACTATTCAACGACGCATGCAAGAAATCTCATATAATCATCAGGGCATTCAGCTGTGGTCACAAATGAGTGAACATATAAATCTAGACATTGAGTAAGCAGGTATTTGTGTCTGCTGCTGAGCTGTTCATGAAGCATTTAGAGATTTTGCAGCACAGCTACCAAACACCATTATAAACAATTTGTCATTTACAGTACTTATAACAGGCAGTAAAAACACACTTCCTGAAACCTTTGCACCTGTTCATAGTGCTTATGTCATGTTACGAGGTATGCTTTTCAAGAAAAGGAAAACTAACTTTGTAACCAAGATGCATACATGTGAAACTGCTATATAGCCAATAGCTCTGCAGTAAATGGCTCTTCATGGGGAGCAGCAAAAAGACTATAGTGATCAGTTTTTATCAAAACTGTTTTATAGGCAGATGATTCGTTCCAATTCCCTTCTTTAAAATAGAGGAACCCAATCAACTTGCAACTTAGTATAAGTAAAGAAAATAATAAAAATGATAAAACTCATACCTCAATATCTTCTGCCAGCAGAGGCCGCTTTGCAGTCAAATAATGAGGTGATGATCCACCTATGGGAATTGTTTTTTAACAAAGGCACAACATCAAATTAAGATAGAGCTATCTGTATTCACGTTCAAATACAGATAGAAAGGGTCTTAAGGTAAACTTTTTATTATCCAGGCAACTCACCACCTTGAAGAGCAATCCTGAGAGCGTTATTCAAAAGGCTCTTCAGTCTGATCTTGGTCTGGGGTGCCTCAATACCACTTGGCTTCTGAAAATAAAATCAAAAGTCCAAAGTGCCTTGCATCTACCAGTCAGACCTGCATGTGAAGAGTTATGGGATAGCTTGTGTTTTGAGTAAATACCGTTTTACAACTAAGCAGGTGATTGGTCCAAAACCAGTTGCGTTTAAGATGACCAAAGAATTCAGAGTCCAGACCTCCAGCTCCTTTACCATCTCCCGGTACTGACCCATCATCATGCACTTCATTGCTGCCCCTGAGTGTGTAGAGAGTTCCATATTCATCAGCATGACTTTGTAATACAAACAGCTCTACCCTCCTTTATTACTGATCATACTGAAGAACACAGAACAAAAAAAAGTCAAAAAATGGACAGAGGAAGTTAAATCCACTATGATCATGAATACTTATGACTAGAGTGGTTTCTTCGTCATAGTTTAATGGACGCACAAGGTTGAAACAAATGAATTGTTAGTCCTAAATGGCATATTTTGGAATTTTACAGGATCTGCACAAACAGGACCTTTTACATGAGTGGTCTTTCTCCGTGCATTTAAAACATTTACTACATTTCTGTAGCTGACAAAGAATTCCTGCTTCACCTACTTTAGCAAGTATGCCAGTCCCACAAACACACTGCGGTCATGCACAAAGGAAGGAGCATCTTCGTCATCTGTGGTATTTCTCTTACTACGAATTACCCCTTTAAAAAAGAAAGGCCAAGAAATAAAAGTCACATCAACAAATGGTAAAAATGCTGTTTTTATCTAATTTTTTAAAGAACTGGCAATGCAGTGGAATGGATGCGCATGCAAGAGTGCCTCCATGGTTGTGTGTGTATGTACCCAGAGGTGTATTGAGGCAGACACACATCAGGTCAAACCAGTAGCTTTCCACATCCTCAGCAGTGTTGAACATGTACTGGCGCCTCTCAAATGGTTTATCAGGTGGCTCTGTGACCAGCCAGTAGTGAGGCTCAGTGTTGGTGGTGTCAACAATAGTGGCATTGCGTTTCAGATAAATAAAGACCTGGATTTTTGAAAGCAGATGAAGAATAAATAAAAAGTGAGTAGAAAATCCTCTTAAATTTAGCTTCCACTTGATTTTCTTTTTGCAAGACTTTCAAACTGGTTGTTTACACCCAGATACTGGTTATTTCTCATTAAACACTTTAAGCAAGTTAATAGAACTAAGCAAAGATAAGAAATGTATAAAACTAAATGTATAAAATTCATTTATATTGTTTATACTAATTTACAAATTAGTTATTAACATAACATAATACTATGTTACTTATGTACTTATGTATAAATAAAAGTTGAAATACATAACTGTCATTATTGCTCACAATAATGATTTTTTTTTTTTTTTTTTTTTGAAGATTCTGTAGCAAAATGGTTAAAAAGTTTAAAATCTCAATGTTTTAATTTCCAAGTTTTAAACTATCCTAACAACTAAATCAGTGCTTACACTGTTTTGTTGTGCATTTCCCCTTTAAACACATTATGTTCTTCTTGTACTCTAATTTTCTGCACTTCAGGAGGGGAACAGCAGTCAAATAATGAGCATCTTGTCTTTATTTTGTTTGCACTTGCACAGTTAGTTACAACATGATGAATCAACTTAATACCTGGTCTTTTTCCTTGAACTTTTCCATAGGACCAAACTGCATCAGACCCATGTAGGTCAACTTCTGCAGGTTCTCATGAAACACATGGATGTATCTCCTAAAAGGGACCCAGAATTCTCACTTATAAATTCCAGTCATGATGCATTGCAGAGTAAAACATGAGTCCAGAAGGGAGAGGAAGTCACCGTTTATAAAGAAGCTGTCTTTTCATTCGCGCAGGAAGCTTTCTAATAAGATGATGTTGCTTCACAGGATCATTGAGATATTCCTCCAATCCATCCACCTGTGGAGACAAATGAGATTCATTTCCCCCCCAATAATCCTCACTAAATTCATAGGAAAAAAGAAACACACAGTAATTACTATTATTAATAATTTTGACATACTTTTTGCCAATTACCTTTTACCCCAAAATAAAACAAGCAAATAACAAAACACACAAACAAACAAACAAACAAACAAACAAACAAATGCACAAGGACAAAAACAAAAACCAAATTTACTTTTGTTAATGTATAAAAACCGAGGTGAAAATATTTGGCTGCAATTAGATTAGCGTGTGTCGGGACAGCCCAAGATGAGTACAAGTCCTGCCCAGTTCTTATTTCCCAGTACTTGGATCGCCTCTATTGCTTATGCATACAAATTGCATATTATGCAATTTGTTATAAACATTGCATAACTATTCTGTAAGAGCACGTCTACTGTAATTTTTTTTTTTTTACTGAGATTTTCTTCTGTGATAAAGCAAGGGCAGGTAATTCAAGTTATGCTTATTTTGCTTATGTTTCAAACTTTGGCCAAAATTGTCAGTACTGGACATTCAAACAACCATAACACCATCATTTAACAGATTTACAGATGTTTTAATTGAAGTGTAAATCGTGATTTCAGAAACTCAAGGGTCTTAAAAGGGACTTATAATTTATATTTAGGTTGACAAAATTGCAGACCAAACACTAGATTTGATCATTTACTGTATTAACTATGGACAAAGTGTCAGGTCACGTGACCCACAGATTTGTAGAGAAAGCATTTGAAGCTTGTTTTTTCTTTAAACTGCTCGACACCATGTTGTCAAGATGTGGGACCAACAGTGTTGAGAAGCTGGTTGAAACATGTCTACTAGTTAGCTGATTTTAGCTGGCTTAGCTTCTGCTAACCCAGCATGATAATTAATACTAATTTATATTCATTTCTTTTTATTTTGCCCAAACATCCTTATTTCAAGTGTCACTACTGTGCCGCTGATGAAAGAGGTGCTGATGGCTTCAGCACGGCTCACTTCGGTGCAATGTACCCGTGGAGGCTCGCTAGCAGTTTGCAGACAGCAGCCACAAAAACTGCGACACAGACTGAGGCCAGTTGTGTAGCTCTGTGGAACAAGAGGGCCCCACGATGAAGCTCTAAGCGGATGGGTTGGTCATGATGACTGACTCCAAGTCCCAGTATAATTCCGCTTGGACAGGGGAATTATGCTGCAATTTGATGTCATCTTCCTGATCCTCTGGTCTCTTATATTGTTTGGGTGGCAACATGAAATGACTGCTGCTATTAGCATGGCTAAGCTATATACAAGGCTAATCATAACAGCAAAGGCTACCTGTCAATCAAACGGCGTCAAATGACATCTGAGCATCTGACTGGTCATCTTTATTGGTTAATATATTTATTCAATGTACAAAAAAAAAAAAAAAAAAAATCGGAACTCTGTCATAAATGTAAAATTTAACTATGGAGGCCAAAACCAGGCTGTAAATATGTTTAATTCTCCTGCAAAGTTGGCCCTTTTAACATGGTAGTCGGTGGGGTTTGCTGTGTTTTGGTGCCAGCACCTAGTGGTCAGTAGAGGAACTGCAACAAAACGTACTTCCTGGATGAGCTTCAATCCAAAAGTGGGATGGTTGCTGCTTGGATTTGATTAACAAAGCTAAATCAATTTAGATGCCTAGATTACAACTAAACTAAGGAAAAAAAAATCCAAAAAGACAAAACTTAATAACTGAAGAAACATGTATGATTTCCTTCAAAGGATTAGTCATTGGAATATTGTGGTATTTGAGCGATGGGATCTGAGAGTAATCTGACAAAGATTTCAATTTCAGATGTGAAAGGAAGAATATGTCACCACGAGTATAAACTACATGGACTACATTGTGTCTTTTTCAAATTTAAATAAAACTTTGCTCTCACCTTATAATTGATCTGTATGACCTGTGTGAAAATGGAGAGAGGCAAACAGAGGAGTAGGTCACGAACCAATGCCCATCCCCTGGCAAAGTCCTTGTGTTCACGGACAGGAGGGATGAATCTCCTCCATGAGTCTTCATCAACATACACTGTCACAGAAACACAAAAATTACTAGTATGTCATGATTAGACAGGATCAAGTTGACAGAAATGACCAAAAAGCAAAGTGTAATCCTCATTTAAAATAAAATAACACAAAGAATAATAATACTAGTGCTGGGCAACGATTCAAAATTTTAATCGCGATTAATAGCATGATTTCCCTGATTAATCATGATTAATCTCATTGTATACACAAAATCAAATAATGAATTCAAAAGTAGTGTAAAATGCACTTTTATTTAAATGTTCTGCTACCATATGAACTAAGTGCCATAACATAACAGTTTTAACATCAGCACTTGTCAGTAACCCATATTTAGTGTAAATCTCATCTTAAAAAATGTAAAATAAAATAAAGCTTATTGCAACTGCCAGGGCATTAATGTCATTCTGTTTTTATAAAAAAAATAAAATAAAAAAAAGTCTACAAACAAAATCCAACAAAATGATTGTGGCTCAGCACAATCAGAACATTAAAACAGGTAATTTCTGAAGAAACAGCAGAAACTTTTAAACGGGGAGTTCAACTTGGCAGTTGTTACAAATAACCTTGTTTCTGTCGAATCCTCCATCTGGGAGAACTTTAAAATGAAAATGTCCATGTTAAAGTTCAGTAACTTTACCAATCCATGTATCATTCTTTCCATTTTCAATTGTCAATCAAAAATACAAAAAATAAAAAGTGACATTTTATAACGTTTTTCGTTTTTTAATCTATCACAAAAAAAGGGAAAAAAAATGCCTGTTTGTTTTTTTTTTTATTTCAATTTTAGACTTGGATCAAAAATGCGAAATGAAAAAACAGGCCACAGGACTGAATTTGTTTTATAATCGAGGACTGGACTTTCTGTTGTCATTACACATCTGTGCCACTAGATGGAGCCACACTGAAGTAACCAGTAAGAGAATAGCAGACAGTGAACACATGGAGCAGAGCAGATCTGATGTAACATGGAGGAATGACGCTAAAGTTTTGTTGCAGTCCAGATTTTTTTTTTCCAGACAGAATTGTTAATATTGCTACCTGAGTTGCTACCCGAACTGTAAAGTACATGGATTTTTACCGTTTTCCATGTCCGTTTTAGCTTTACTGCATGTTTACCTGCTAATTCTCTTCCAGTTCCGCAGCAGCCAGTAACAGACTTTTCAAAACAAAAGCATATGAGCAACATACGTTAACGCGCGACAAAATAAATGTCGGTGTTAATAAAATAATAACAATAACGCGTTAACTTGCCCAGCCCTAAATAATACATTTTATTAATAGGCACCTTTCATGTCATTCAAGGTCACCATACAGATAAAAACAAAATACAATAAAATACAGAGAAATAGAGATAAAAATATGGGATACTAAATAACAGATAATAAATAGATAATAGATACTAAAATACAATAATGATAATGATAAATGGACAAGTGTCGACAATATTTGTAGCATTAACTGTGCACACATCTGTCTGGGCACTCCCCTCAAACAGAGAAGGACAGCCTAAACAGATGGGTTCTGAGTTGCACTTTAAAGTGAGTAATTGAATCAATGTTACGAAGGTCAAGGGGGAATGAATTCCATAGTTGAGGGGCAGAGCAGCAGGGACAGTGAAGTGGATCTGAGGGTATGGGTAGGTACGGAGATGTGAAGGAGATCTGCAAGGTACGGAGGGGCGAGGCTATGGATAGCCTTGGAAGTAACCAATATTTTGTACTGAATATTTTGTAATGAATATCTAGTGCAAACACACAGTTTCTATCACAGAAAGTTTTCTCACCTTTCATGTCAAACTCTGAGAGACCCGGTTTTGATTCATCATTCAGTAGCTCCTCTTCATCACCTAACGCCTCGTTCAAGTTAGATGCACTAGAGCTCTCTGTTTCTTTCAGGTCCTGTTTGGCTTGGCTGTCTGGGTTTGTGCTATCAGGATTCGAGATGTTTGGGTTAGCTGTCACTGCTTCACTGGCTGAGTCAGAGGAACCAGTCTGGTTTTGGAATGGGTACCCATAGATAAGGTACCAGAGGAAGTTATGAAGAATGCGCAGACGATGCATCTTGGGTTGAAAACCCAAGGTTTTAGCCATTCCACGAACTATAAAAACAGACAAGAGAAGTATTTAATTACTAGAGTATGAATGTTTAGGGGCTGGGGTCATCTCCTAAAATGCACTGATTAACTTTCATGTTTTATGTTACAGCATAGCAAAATTGATTATCTGTCTTTTTTTTTTTTCATTGTTACTGTTTGTTAGGCACTCAAGACTTTGGGCTATGGGAAATGGTGATCGTCTTTCTCTCTTTTTTTCCTGACAATTCAGGAAAAGTATTAATCACAGATAGCTGAACCCTAAATACTTTTTAACATTTTACTTCAGACAAATGCACCTCATTGGTTGCTCCTGTGACAAATATATCCAATAAAGAAAAAGTCTACTTTTTAATTTCAACCAGAAAAAAAATGACTTCTATGATAGCTGAAGTGTCTCAAATTATATCAAATAGTGAACCTAAATAAATTGCTGAGTGTGTTACTGAGTGCAATACAGTGATCCCTTGCCAATTCGCGGTTTAAGTTCCGTAGTTTTAGTTATTCGTGGATTTTTCAGAAATATATAATATAATTTTTAAAAGTTTAAAAGATCGCGGAAACATCACAGGATGTTGTGCGGGTTCTTTCACAGTGAAGAAATGCTGTGAGCCAGCCTGGGCCCTTTAAGGTAGCCTTATGGGTAATGATATGGCCTTACAGGTAATGTAGTGTGTGTGTCGTGGGACGGCAGAAGAAAACGGGGTTAGATGAAAAAGTGGAGTGAACATAAACAGCACCCCAGCATGTATAGATTTGCATTCTCTGTTAACCGACAGGAGCCGATATTACAAGTTCCTGCAGTGTCAGAATAAAGTGCTCGTTCCATGCAGAGAAAACTGGATTTTTGTTTTGTTGTTGTTAGCGTGTTAGCCGCTAATTACGAGCCAAAAATAGCACACTAACCAGCAGTTTGTTTACTACGGTTCAGAGACCAGAGGCTGAGAAGGTAATAGAAAGACCACAGTTGAGCCTTTGTCTTGTTTCGCTGCAGTGCCTCGCTACTTTTTTTGGGGGTTTTTAAAGATATTTTAAACACATTATTGAGGCTCGGGGGGCTCCGGCTCCAGTTCGCGGATTTTGATTTACGCGAGGGGGGGGCTGGTCCCCATTAACCACGAAAAAATAACGGATCACTGTACTCTGAAAAACTCAAGCAATGATGTCACATCACCTTTAGCTGCAGGCTGAACAGAGTTTTATGCTCTGTGACTGAACACTTCTGTCTCCTCAAACTCTTATAACTGTATAATTTGACTACATGAAATAAGTTAATCCTGTCTGGTTAAGAGTTGTTTATGACTTTGATTCAACCTGATGATTAAACTCAACTTACAGTTCAAAGGAAAAATAGGAGAACCTAGAGAGGCAAAAACTCAATATGACCTGGATTTATTAGCACTAGTTGGTAAATAAAACCCCATTCAGAGATTATGGGTATGCAACAATAGTTTTTAAACTTTTCTTGTTAAAATGTCATAAAGAAAACGTTGCAATAATTTCCTTTTTGTCCGTATAGGAAATAGAAGTGAAGGTGTTTTTACAACAGCGTTTCTTCTTCTTCTTCTTCTTCTTTCAGTGCTTCTTAGAATAAATGAATGAATAAATAAATAAATTAAATTAAAAAAACCTGATGTGGGCTTGAAGTTCATGTCATCTTCATCACTTCCTGTCTTCTTCAAGCCCTTTGGTCCTTTCCAAGTTGAATCTTCCAAGGTATTTTGTTCTCCAGCTTTCTCTTCAGCACGCTGCGCACTGGGTGTCAGAAGGGGAACATCAAAGTGACAGGCAGTTGAAGACGTTACTATTATTAGATTAAATTTTTCCCCAATTGATTTTCAAGTATTTTGCATGTGCTCACCGCACAGCTGAGAAGGAGCTGGAGATTTTGAACCGTATCTGCTCAATAAGTTGGGAAACTCTTTCATCATTGGGCTGAATGGACGGATGCACAATCATGTCAACCTACAAATGGAATAACATCAAAATTAGGAAAAAATGGAAACTATTTGAGATGTCTGTAATTAAATGAGTTGGTAAAACTGTTAAAACTTAACATAAAAGTAAGATTGTACTAAACTTTTTCAAGCCTAATAATGAAGTAAAAAGTCGTTACTGCACATTTATGAAGTGCATGTACCTTCTTGGTGATCCCATCCTGTATAACAGTGGTTGAGTACATCTTAAGCAAGCCTTCTCTAGATAGAATATGGACAAGACGTAAGATAGTCTTCTTGCAACACTTTGAACTGACACCATCCTGTTTCTCTTCATCACTGATAATTTTCTGTAGCCTGCAAAAAAACACAAGTTTAGATATTTTCTTTGCTCCCTCGCTTAATGTGCAGTAAACAGCTTTATAAGATGCAACTGATATAAAACAAACTGACGGGACGAAACCCTCAATTATTTTGAGGTTTCGGACAGCTTCAACAATTAGATTCTTCCTCTTCAGGAGGCGGTACGTCTCATGAGACCTCTGATGGAGAGAGAGGTAGAAAAGATTAGCTTTAATTTACCCCAGGTAGCAAAAGAAAAACAAAACAAGACTAAACCCATCTGATTCACCTGTGACTGGTAAATACTATCCACAACAACAATGTTGTTTGTTGGGGTATCAGTGGAATTTGAGGCGGCACTCTCAGGCAAAGAGCAAGCTTTAGTTGAGTTGGATGGTTGTTCTTCTACTTCTTCAGCTTGGTCTAATATAAAATAAAATAAAATAAAATAATTAATTTACTAATGAAAACAAACCAATACTGACAAAAAGAATAGAAAAGAATAAATTGTACCGTTCAGAAAATACAAGCTTTGAAAACGAAACATGCACCATCTCACCGTACAAAATGTTTCGACTTTTTAAAGTAAATATAATATTAATGCAGCAGAGTTCAATAACAGATTATGCGATGAAGAGACAATTAAATTAATCACTAAATTCATATTAATTAATTTTATTAATGTAGTAGCGACTGTTTATTTTCGAAACAACTTCCATCATCAGTCTTTTGCTCTGATCTGCTATGCCTTGGGGGACAGCAAGTGGCTATTTTCAGATGACAAACTCTTTCCATGCACTACACTCCCAGCTCTAAACAGCAGCCAGGAAGAGTTCTGTTTACAAATTCTTTCTGTTGCCAGAAATCATTATTTCTTCAAATTTTCTAGGTTCTGAGGAGTCGTAAAAGTGTTGAGGCTCTGTTCTGGGAATACCTGGTGCAGGAATGGATACAGAATCAGGTGTCACATTGATTATGGATCCACTGCAGGATGGGGTTTCACCTAATGAAAAACAGAAATTCAACTATCAACTCAGAACTTAACCACAAGCCTCAAGTTAAATTGTTCAGTGATAAGTGAGTACCCACATTCAGCTGATACAGGTTGCATCAAGGGAGTGTCCAGTTTTGTCCCTTTATCTTCTTGGGCAGAAATCTTTCTTCTTGCCCCTGACTTCCTTCTAGCTTTACCTCTCTTTCCACCCAAGTCATCATCCCCTCCTTCACTGTCAGACATCTCCCAGTCTTCCCCGGCATCTTTGTTCTTGCCTCCACGTGTTTTCTTTTTCTTCTTGGATGGAAGAGTTTTGTCGTTTTTATTTGAGGTTGATGGTGTTTTAGAAGTGGCAGCTTCACCATCTGACATTTGTGGTGCAGAGGAGTACAACAGCTTATTCCTTTCCTGCTCCTTGGCAAACAGTTGAAGTTGATCACTGACACCCACACACCTGCCAGGAGAGGTGAACAGAACATTATTTCTCTCCATGGGATTTATAATGGAACACGATGAGGAAGAATTTATATTCATTTTGTAAATACAAACTTATGGCTGATAAAGTTTGTAGTCCTCTGCCGACCTTCATCCACCAGAAATCCCTGCAAGATATTACACACAAAAAAATTAGAAAAGGGCAAGTTGAGTGACTAAAAGTAATGTGTTTTATGATTGTGAAAATTGGCTGCCCATGGCTCTGTGGATACAGTTTGTTTTCACAGTCCAGCAACAGAGCTAGTTTATTTTTTCGCACCGTTTCAGAGGAATGTTTTATAAACAGGGCCCGGTGTGCCACCGTATTTGCGGAACGACTAAAACTGAAAGTGAGAGCTGTTCCTGTGCTAGAGGTTCATGAGTCTGAACTGCAAATTGCATTTTTGGGCAAACATCATGGTTACACTGACCATAATTGCCAAGTCTCGCACTTTTATTCTGTTTTTCAGTAGCAAGAAAAGAAGGGGGTAGATGGATCAGTTTTATTGATGATGACAAAAAGATAGCCTTTATTGTTGATAACTGTGGAGTCAAGTTTGCGGACAGCATTATAAGCTTTCCTGTTTCTTCGTTTTCTGACTCAGTCAGAATTGTACTGCACTTCTCACATCCACATCTATCAACAAAGATGAGGTGACAATGAATTCATAGCTTCTCATTGTGGAGATGAACTGTTGGTGGAAGTCCAAAACAATTCAGCCGTTTAAAGTGTGTCTTCATCTCTGTGCCTCCATGTTAGTTGTTTTAATAGGCTGCATTTATTCAAAATGTACTGTGTCTTCATGAATCGAATACCCATTTAGTGGGAACCAAAAAAAAAAAAAAATTAAGAAAAGGAGTCTTGGGCTTACCTTAATCATACCATCTCTCTCTAGTTTTCGCCCTATCATACGAGATTCCAGTTTACCCAGATTCATTCTTAATGCAATAGACCTCTGTGGGATTCCCTTTGTGCCAGCGGACAGTACTGATTAAAAGAGAAGAGACAAAGATTAAGAATTTCTGCAACAGTCAATTGTCTGCATAATCATTGTGGAGTGCTTAACTTTCAGGACATTGACAGTTTTTGCTGGCTGGCTGTCCACCCCCACATTGGAAATAGAGAATAATAATTGATTTGAAGGTAGACATTTTCAGCAATAATGTGAGGATCTAGAGAATTGTAGCTGTCTCACTAAGCAAACAAAAACAGAATATGGCACTGTGATGGAAATTAAACATTGTCTTTATTGCTTTGTTACTCTCTCACCATTTTAGAACATTAACTCTTAGTTCTTGCTACCAGACATGTCTTACGCCCAATACTTTGAGTTTTCACATGTCTTACACAGCTGCCAGATGTTGTTTCTGCTTACTACATATTTTTTGGTCAAGTGTATTCTGATGTGTTCTGTTAAAGAACACACCAGAAGACAATTTTTAAGACACCTTTTGTTGAGCCACTGTACAATACATCATAATAATATACTTCAATACAGATGTGGTGACAGTATAGTTTACTCCATGATTGTCTGTGTGGGGCGGACTTGAAAGAGTGGAACCTTTTGTTTCCACATGGACTTAAATAAGAGCAAGCAACTTTTTTAGTTATTGCATGAGGTTGATAGAAAAAGCACATAACCATCAGACAAAAAAAAAAAAAAGACGTTCCCTGGGTTGTCTACGGATTATACCGCTTCTGGAGCGTAGAAGAAAAAGATCTAAAAATGTTCTTCTGTTCTGTTTGTAAACTAATGTTTCTGGTTTTTACTAAGTGATGACAACAGGACCCCTGATCAAACGGATCAGTTTTACTTGCCGGAGTTTTCTGTTTCTCAAGAAGAAATTGATCAAACATACTGAAGTGATAAGCCTGTGATATAACATCCCTCTCCAGAATTCGACCCTCTGAAGGCAGATCTCCTCTGTTTGTTCCAGGGCTATAATCTTCTTCCTCATCATCATCATCTTCATCGTCATCACATGTGGCGCCCTTCTTTGCATACGGCTTTATTAGTCTCACACATCGCACAAGTACTTTGCTGCCTGGAACACAAGTAAAATAATAGAATTTATGAGGAATTATTTCAGAGTAAAACTCTATAGCATCATACAGTTGTATTTCTTTTTGTTCAACAGTGACTCATAATTATGAGTTACATGACACTCGTCATCTCTTGACTCAGAACATCCTACAGCAAAACACACTATTTTCACTCAACAGTGTTTAAGTGAATTTAGTAAGTCAGCAAAATATAATAAATATTATTATTGCTGTTGTTTGTCTGTGGCTGAAAAAAAAAGAAAGCCCTTGCTATAGTGTTGAATTTCCCTTTATGGGATAAATAAAGTATTTTTCATTTCATTTCATTTCATTTCTATTACGGTACACAAAGCAGCTTGCATGTTTTGTCCAACACAATGGATCTGTAAAGAGATGCAGAAATAACTAAGAAAATCTTTTCAGTCTCCATTGCCCTTCAGACAAAGCTATATCTGCTTTCCACTTCTTATCAGAGTCACCAGATATCTACATGCTGTTTCCAGCAGGTTCTCTCTCTTACCATCTCAGAAACCCCATGTTTTGCCAAAGCAAAACTTTGAAAAAACAAACAAAACAAATATGTCGATGGATGACTACTCATTAATACTTCTCTGACCTGCTTCAACAAACACAGTTTAAACGGTTTCAGGAGTTGTTGAAACCAAATATGGATTCAAAACCCTCCTGCCCAAACAATTAAATGAGGAAATTTAAGAGTCCTTTTAATTTTATGCTCCTTATGACTGCAGGATTTTATCAGTTTATTCTAGAGGTTCTCAAACTTTTAATACTGCGTACAACCTGAGAAACCATTCAGCTCTCTGAGTACCACCATGATGACCAATTTTAAAACATAGCCATATATGCCTCCTCAATTAGCTTTAAACACACAGGAAAGATGTTTATTACTTATTGTGGTTATTTATTGTTACCTGAATTTCATTAAAAACTTTCTATTTATAATGCATTGTATGTTTCCGATTTTTTTTTAAGTGAAAATGTGGAAAAAAAATGTAGAAAGTCATGACGTTCCCCCCGCATACCACCAGAGAACGCTCCACAGTTTGCGCACCGCTGGTTTATTCTAAATACTGAGTAACTGTGTATGATTTAAAAACTGATTTAGATTTAAAGTATTATGGAAATGACTTCATAAATCAATTTCATATTAACAATTAGAGCTGAAATCAATATGTTCAAGAAAGCATAACAAAAAGATAGAGCAACAAACAAGTCAAATGAACTCAAAAGAGCAAAAGGTGGACTGTTAAAGAAGAAACAAAATCAGTCAATCCTAATAGTATTTCAAGAAATATATATATTCTCATTAGTGGTTTTGGTCCAGTTTCAACTTGACTTTTAATTTGATCATATCCATTGCATAAGTGAGATAATCTCATACTTGCTGATGGTCATAATCCTCATCTAGAAATGTGTTTCAATTACCATTTTTGTTGGTGCAGGGTCCAGCGCTGGGATCCAAGTCCTCTAAAGGATACTGGCAAAACTCAGTCAACTTGGCACCTCGAAAGTATCTAAATAAACGTTTGAAGGTTGTGTCATTCAAATTCTGCAAGAAAAACGCAAAATGAATCACAGAAAAAAAGAATTCATATACAAATACCAAGACATGCTCAGAAATACTCACAAGACATTCTTTGAGCACAGCCACACTGGCTATCTGACCAGGTAACTTCTGAAGAAAGTTAGACACACGCTCCATCATTATTTCATACTTGGTACGCCTGAGAGAAGAGAAAGGCTGGTGAGGAATTTTTGTAGGAAATTTAAAAAAAAGAAAACGCTGGACTTAGTGACCACAATGTTGTTTCTAACAGAGGCTACCTGATAAAAACAAACTGAAGGAAATTCTCACAGGTAGTGGTTGTAACATTTGACAGAACAGCAGAAGGATTTAATACAGAGTTATTTGTTCTGAATAACTGTGGGACAATTAACTATTGTTAGAAATTACATGAGACAGACATTAATATTTTGCCTCCTTTGCAGTTTTCTGATAGTCCACTAGACTGCCCCTCAATATGCCCAGTGAAACAAGTAGCCTGTCCTTTTTCCACCTGTGCTCGGCTTCTCTGCAGCGCTGCCTAAATCCACTCGTAGTGTCATTCAGCCAGCGGTCAGACTTGGGTTTGGACAATTTGCACGATTAGAGTAACAGAGTCCAGAATTCCAGAGCAAGAAGAATAAAAAACAAGACATGAAGTCATTTGGGCTCAGAGGTGGAGCTAGTCCAGAGTCAGAGTCCATGAAGGCAGCTGCGAAAGCCCCCACTGTAGATAGTGTGATGGTGCAACAGAGGCAGGCTGGTATGGGTGGCTTGGCTATAGGACGAGGGGCTGTAAACTTAAATGGAACAGGGAAATGGTCTGAGAATTGGGTTTCTCTTCGTGACAGGGAGAGGTCGAGGAAAATAACAACATCCAAAGTATGTCCAGGCTGACGTGTGGAGTAATTTAGAGACTATGTAGGGTTAAAAGAATCTAGAAGGTTGTGGCTAGGTGGTGGAGAGGGAGTTGTCATCTGCAACAGCCCAAAATCATGCAGTGTGTAGAAGCCCTTAACATCTTTACACCAGCTTCCTGTAAAATTTGGAATATAATTTGAGATTCTTATTTCTTATCATTATCAGTCCATGAGACCTTTCTGCTCTCAAAATGTCAGTTTATTTAGGGTTCCTAGAATTTCTTATATGGAATGGGTGGCAGTTATATTTAGGGATGGGAATCGAGAACCGGTTCCTGTAGAGAACCGGTTCTGTGTGTTTCAATTCCATGAAATCATTTGGCAGTTTATCCAGCGATTCTCTTATCGATTCAGACCAACACAAATCTCACGTAATTTACGCAAGTTACGCACAGTCAATTCCGGAAAGCACTTACGTGATTAAGTTACAGCAGCGTCCCGATGGACAGCACAGCGACGGATGCGCTGGTATGGCCATCTCAAAGTCTCCCTCCTGAACACCCCACTCACACTATCCTCCACTTTGACCCCTAATCTGCCGGCTGGAAACGCCCCCGCGATGCTTACTGCACACGATGGATGGACGCTGTTACCAGGGACCTACACCAACTAGGCTTGTATTATTATTATTATTATTTTTGAGTACTTAGTGAGCTCATATATCCTTTTAAAAGGGAGATTTTTTCATTTCTATTAGGAAAAATCTGTTAGTAAAATGTTAACACATTCTTGTGTATTTGCACAGTTACATATTACAACAGTTAACACGTTATCTAGGCTTTGGGCCTCTTTTGACCTCGCTGTTGAGTTTGTAAGGTCGTGACTTCTAAGTAAAAAAAAAATGATGCTAATAAAACTGTTAGTTCTCCTTTTTCCCCAAATTAGAATCGATAAGAGAATCGATAAAGAATCGAATGGTTAAACAGTATCGATAATGGAATTAGAATAATCTTATCAATTCCCATCCCTAGTTATCTTACTAATATTCAGTTATCTGGCTCCTCTCTTGTGGAATCAGCATCCACTTTGGATATAAGACATCTCTCTTTGAAAGGGCTAATATTTAATTAACTGGTTTTATTTACAACTGTATTTAAATTCTTTTCTTGTATGTTCTATTTTATGCCTTTTATATTGATATTTTTTTGTAAGTATTAATCATTTTACATTTTTAATACTATATTTGCCTTTTTTTAACCTATGTAAAGCACTTCAGGTTGTCTGTGTTTGAAAAGTTCTCTACAAATAAAGTAAAAGATACAGACAAATGAGGAAAGGGACAGGCTCCTTTCACTTTTCAATCAAATCTAATTTTTATATGTATATTTTGCACTGATACAAATACAGGAATTAGCTTTTGAACAGCCTTTTTACAAAGTGGACTGTAATTAGGTCAAGCTGTGATCTAAAACATATGATAACATGGTAAACTGAGCTTTAGAGGCCTGATAACTATGCCTATTTCATGAAACACAGGTTACACTTTGTTATCTTACTTATCTTTGCCAATATCTGCACAACAAACAGCAGTAATTACTTAAACAACACTGATCCTTAAAATATAAAGAAAAAAAAAAGAATCAGAACACACCTATTGGCATGGAAGCGTTTGAGCAGCAGAAGAATGGTGTGTTGCCGCTGTCCGGTCTTTGGTTGTCTGACATAAGACTGCATGGTGATCAGTTCATATTTGACAAGAGATTTCCTCAAGTAGTGAAATTTTCGAGCATCTGCCCTGCTCGAACACAACACCATCTGTTAAACTGTAGGAATCTAAATACCAGCGTTAAACAACAAACAAACAAAAAAGCACACAAAACAGCCATAATGTCTGCGTCTGTGGAAAGTGTACATATCCCTTACTTGAAGAGGCCTCCATGTAGATCCCTTTGTAGCTCTCCTTGCCAGCGTGCTCGGCCAATTCTTTCCAACACGCAGTAAGAGTCACTGGAGAGTTTTATATCAGGATCGCTCTCAGTGCCAATCAGTGCCCGAAACCGTGAAGCTTGAGACGCAACAACAACAAGTTTTCGCCCATATCTGAGAGGGTGCACATTTAAAAGAGGAAGTATGACAAGTATGACAAGAAGTATAATGGTCTAAACTGTAATCTGAGATTACACTGATGAAACAATACTTTTCAATTAGAGACTAAACCCACTATTAGCATTATTAAATAATAAATATTATGATAAAGAACATTAAACAAACTGATTTTCATAAGACCTATTGATTGTAAAATACAATAAAATCCCAGTATCAAAGACCATAATATCAAGTAACACAACCATTGCTATATATCTAAGAATAGTTTAAACAAGCCACATTGTATAAACCTTTTAGACATCGAGTGGTTTTAAAGAACATGGCAGCATACTGAACGAGAAAAGCACTCGGAGAGCGCAGACCTCCGCCAAGCACAACAGTTCTCCCATATAACGATTTACAGATTGCGATAAAATCCACATTCTGGATCAGATCCGGTTCAGCCTTTGGAATTTGATAGAGGTTCCCATTGTCAATCCCTGAGTGAAATTTCATGAGTTTTGGGCAATAATTAACAGAAATATTGAGAAACAAAATGTTCGATCCCATTGACCGCAATGTTATCGAAAATTTGACTCCAGGATTTCTTCCGGATCACACCCAAAATGAAATCAGTTCTTCCTTTTCACATTTCTGACAACTCCTGAAATTTTCATCAAAATCCATCCATAACTTTTTGAGTTATCTTGAACGCAGACAGACAGACAGACAGATAAACGCCGGCAAAAACATAACCTCCTTGGCGGAGGTAATAAATTAATCAACTTTTATACAAACTTTTCCACAGCCTCCTCTAGGTTCATCAGTGGGGTGAGGGACTGGGAACGGACATGCTTTGTGACATCCTTCCTCTTTTTAAAGAAGGCACAGGAGCCCTGTATCCCACCCTTATTCTCTGGAATCACATGGATAGGATAGATGTCTTTGTATTCAGTGGATAAGCTCCCCTGTATTTCAGTACCCGTCTCTGGGTCAACATCCTTAAACCTGTAAAGACACAACACAAAAGGTCAGTTAGGATTACTAAACTTATTTCTATTTGCGAAATGCCAGAATAATGAAGAATAACGAGAAAGATAACCCTTACCAAAAAGTAGTATACTCAAGTATACCATAAGTATACTTAAGTTTTTATATACTTATAAGTATAATATAAGTATACTAAGTATACCACTTTTTGGTAAGGGAACTTTGCAGAGAATTTTTTATCACTCTCTTCAAAGTCAGAGGTCACACATTTCCTTTGTATTTGGTAGCGTATGACCTGGGTCAAGCATGTTGGGTTTCCTTCCACAAGCTTCTCACAATAAGTTGCTGGAATTTGGTCCATTCCTGACAGAACTGGTGTAATTTGAGTCAGGTTTTTACACTGTCTTGCTCACACACCCCTTTTCAGCTCTGCTCACAAATTTTCTATAGATTGAGATCAGGGCTATGTGATGGCCACTTTAAATAATTGACTTTATAAGCTACTTTATAACTAACTTGGTGGTGCATTCATTGTCCATTTGGAAAATCCATTTGCATTTGTATGCAAACTTCTGGTTTCAACTGTAACATACAAACATATATATAAACGGTACTTAACTATTTCACAAGTTTATTTACTCTATAATTAAATAACATCAATTCCACGCATTACCCAAAAGCTATTATAATAGAACAAGCAACCAAAGATCCTACAGCATCAACATACAGTTGAGCAAGTTGCATGATTACTTAAGATAATGACGCAACAGGAGTCGGGAGTCAAATTATTTGATTTGTTTGTAGGAAGAGATTTTCAGACTGTTATAGCCACGTGACACTGACACTTTGGACAGGTTCTTGCTG
Source organism: Hirundichthys speculiger (assembly GCA_018398805.1). Taxonomy (NCBI): domain Eukaryota; kingdom Metazoa; phylum Chordata; class Actinopteri; order Beloniformes; family Exocoetidae; genus Hirundichthys; species Hirundichthys speculiger. Next base: position 371,755 of record JAGFBZ010000044.1, read on the forward strand.
CATGCCTTTGCTGTTTACATTACCAAGATGTAATGTTAGGTTGTAATGTTGTTTTGTTTGTGTAAAATTACATTTGGTGGCATACTTAGAAAAAAAAATAAGAAAAAAAAAGTGCTATTACTTTTCCATCAACACATTTAACATGACTTTTTTCTGAAAGATTATTATTGTGTGCCATTTTGATAGAAGAACACTGTAATGATTTCTCTGTTTCCATGTTGACATAGGGCAGCATGGTGGGTAACACAGTTGCCTCGCAGCAAGAAGGTTCCTGGTTCAAACCTTGGCAGGGGCCTTTCTGTGTGGAGTTTGCATGTTCTCCCTGTGCATGCATGGGTTTCCTCTGGGTACTCTGGCTTCCTCCAACAGTCCAAAGACATGTTAGGTTAATTGGTGCTTCTAAATTACCCGTGGGAGTGATTGTGAAACTAATAATGCGATTGTGAGTGTGCCTGTGATGGACTGGTGACCCGTCCACTGGGTGTACCCCTGCCTTTTGCCCAAAGAGAGCTGGGATATCCTGTAATAGGATTATTTGCAAAACAAAAAATACTTTTTTTTTTTTTTTTTTTGTGCACTAGTGGCCTTTATTTGCAGCAGAGACAGACAGAAAAGGGGGCAGAGAGAGAATGGGGAAGACATGCAGCAAAGGGTCAACAAGCCGGGAATCAAACTCGCAACCGCTGTGTCGAGGACAGTAGCCTCTGTACATGGGCCACCTGCTATAACCATTGCACCACCGGGAAGCCCAACACTCAACAGACTTGAATAGGCCACTGGGTGGCTCAGTGGTTTGTACAGAGGCTGCAGTGGTCTTGGTTCAACTTCTGGCCTGACCCTTCACTGCATGTCTTCCCTACTCTCTCTTTTTCTCTCTACAGATATATACACTGTGAATAAAGGCCACTCGAGCGAAAATATAAAAGTTTATAAAGGAAAAACACCCTTGAGTAAACTCAAAGAATGTAATCAGAAGTACTAACAGTACATTCTGAAACTAAATATTTTGTTTAATATTGTTCTATATTTATCACGTAAGTAAATAAAGTAGTAAAATAAAAAGGGGGGCTGTTTTCTTTCTTTTTAACCAAACAAAACATATATTTTTTGTTAATACACTTTTATAGCCTTTTCTCCTCTACCACAAATGTCAACACATTCTACATTAAGGAGGACTATCACGTTGACATTTGGACAAGTGGAGTTTAAGAAAACCCAACTTCTGCTGTGTATATATTATAAAGTTTTATGCTTTTTATGCTTTTCTTTGATAATGGTAAATTAGTTGACTACTTTTGGAATAGATCATTTTATCCCGAAAGAGTTAAAGGTGAACCACCACATCTATGAGTCAGTTCTAGCAAAACACTGAACATTATTAGCTTCATGAAGGAAATATTTAATGGTCCAATATCGGCTTTCTGCATGGGACAACAAACATTTAAACAACGTGGACTCTGGCCTTAAATTGGAGTCCGTGTAGTATGAAACTAATCCCAGTGAAGCTATTGACTATTAACAGAGAAATAACATCACCTATCATACACATCGACGTCTCGTCTCTCTTGTGGGAGTTCATAGAAGCTCACGTCGATGTTGCTGACAAGACACTTCCAGATAAACCCTTTGGTACAGTCGTCGAGCTTGAGGGGAAATTTGGGCTGTCTGTCCTCTTAGACGTATCCAAAGAGAGGGGATGGTTATCCCGTCCAGTCCTTCCAAAGCCACTTCATCCGCAACGATGCTCAGCGCGTCCATAACATCCCTCTATCTGGACCACCACTACCGGATACCTAGCATGCCAGTTTACTAACGGCTAACCAGCGTGAGAAAAGTCAGAAATTCGCCAGAAATTAAATCTTAGCGTTCGTTTGGTTCAGATACTAAGGGTACTGAGGACTGAAATTAATGAGGAAAGCATTCTTCCCAAAATGCGTATTCTCAAAATGCTACTTCAAGAATCAAAACTCGTACTACGTCCAGTTTATATGCTTGTGCGTGCCTACGTCACGATTCAACTTTGACCTCACGTTGTGCGTCTTTCAGAAAAATCACAATGTAGCGTTTAAGTACATTTTCTGAATTATTACCATAAAGGATAACCGGTGTTTTCTTTCTAACACATAATGCGCTTGGAAACATTTTCGTTTTTTTCAGTATAATAGTTACGCTATGTTACGTGCGTTGACAGGGTATCTTTGTTATCTTACTTTGTACTACCTGGAGCAACAGAGCTTTCTCCATAGCTGCTCCCTCCCTCTGGAACTCACTCCCCAAACACATCAGAGCTTGCACAAACCTATCAACATTTAAGTCACTCATCAAAACCCATCTTTTTATAACTGCTTTTAATGTGTAACTAATGTCACGTTTTTATATGATGTCTTTGTTTCATTTGCTTGTTTTATTTGTCTTTGTTTGTTTTTAAGCTCTGTAAAGCGTCTTTGAGTTTTTTGAAAAGCGCTTTAGAAATAAAATGTATTATTATTATTATTACTATATATCGTGTAATTCATTGACATCTTAATATGAATTAACAATCTATTCTATAACAATATAAATATCAATATAAGAATAAGATTTTAGCAACAACTTTGCCATTATATTATCTCATAACCTTGCCAAAATGTTTCTGTATAAATATAATATGATAATCCTATCATATTTTGTGGTATGTTAATATTAAAAGGATACTCCTAATCTCGTAACAAGATAATAGCGCAAATTACCCAAGAACAGCCTGGAATTAGTGTTCATTCCTTTGATTAAAACAGTCAACATAACCAAATACGTTAAGTACTAATGGACGGAAATAGCATATAAAATGAAGGAGCTATAACTTGATATTTTGATTAAGCTACAAATGAGATATGGCGGGAAAAACGATGGAATATGTGATGGAATCGTGTTTTAATTTATCTACCAACCATATTGTAAAGATCGAGCTTCACTTAAAAATATAAATAGAATTGCCTCGATATAAAGGCACAACTTTATAAGTCAAAGTAATAGCCTTTCAAATTTACACTGAAATGCAGACCAAAAAGGACCAAAAAGCCAAAGTACATTTTGTATTGAATGTCCATGTGGATTGATGACACAAAATAGCATATCACTATAGTTCTACCAATAGGTAACTGTTGTCAAAATCTGAGGACGCTTGTATCATATTTTGCATTGAACAATGCAGAGGAAAAGATTTATTCAACATCTTTATTATGAAGTACCTTTTTAAAAGAAATGTACAAGTGGAACCAGCACAGTGACATCTTGGCGTTGAAAAACAGAAACACCATGGACATGTGGTGCAGGTCTGAAGACACGTATGAAATGATAATGTACATATTTACAGCACAGGATTGATCCGAACTGAAGTGAGAAAAAGGATGGCTGCAGCTAAAAATACACTTGTACTGACTGAAAACTAAATTTACACTAAAAGCATGGATTGGTTCAATAAACATACGTTTAAAGATAACATGGTAAAAGGCACTGTGTTTCACACAAAAACAACGCAGCTGATGCAGTTGTCCATTTTGTTCATCACATCAAAAATCACAAGAAATAAATGACATTTGTCAAGAGAAAACTGTTCAATTTTGTTCTAAACAGACAAGATATCAGAAGGCCATAGCAGTTTGCACAGAGACATTTGAACAAAATAGACAATTCAACTTATCCAGAAAATATTCCTTATGAAGAAAATGCTTGATGATGATTATTTTCTTTAAATAAACAAGTACATATCTAAATCTTATATTTCATACTGAAGGCATAATAATTTTTAAGGACAATCATGTTTTGCGATTCTGTGCTTCCCTTGTTGGGCCAAACCCAGGAAAAAAAATTGTTTTTGACATTTCTGCAAGAACCCTTTATGCAACAATCAGGCAAACAGATTGGGATCAATACTGAATGCAGACATCAATTAAGAAATTCCTTTAAGGATTTAGGGAAAATTACAAAAAAAAAAGACAAGGAAAATTACATTCAGATTACACAGCCAGTGTGTGTCAGTGCACTAGCGGCACTGTGCTTTACGATATTCTGGCACCAAAGCTTTACTGCAATATGGTGCTGATATAAGCACTTCAAAGGAGCAATCATACTTTTTTAAAATGTGCTTTTTTGTTTCCTTGACAACAGTTAGATGAAATGATTAGATAACACTTTCATATCTGTACAATGAATGAGAGAATAACAGATGGAGACAATTAGCCTGGATCTGTCCAAGTTAAATAAAAAAAAAGAAAAAAAAAAAGACACACATTGCGTGACCAACTCAAAGTCACCACTTTGACCTAAGTGAGCAAGTAGGTAAGAACCATCCAGTGGAAAAACACTGCAGTAATTAAAGCAACACAAAGTAGATTTTTTTTCCCATGTTAAAACATGAGCTTCAATTTCAATTTAAGGAATATTTGATTACTTTTGAACAAATATCATCTAGCTCTTGTAGGCTACCCCTATCGACAAAGTAATCTTGGAATCTTGTCCAAGAGTCATCTTTACTGTGCTCTCACACATCAAGAATGATCAATAAGCTCACAAAGCTACAGTGGACATCATGGCAGAGGTGACCCATGAGACTCTGGAAAGTAATGACAGAAGACAAAACGCAAGTGACCGAGTAAAAGACCAAACAAGAGTTGGACAATGTCATCCTTAACCTCCATGCCCAAAGGGTAACCCCTTGAGTTGCAGAAGTTCTTTTGTGTTGCTTTAATATGCTGCAGAAGGTAACAAAATTATTTCACCGTAACTGATGATCCACCCTGTCGGAAGATGCATCAAAACAGCCAAGGAGGTTGACAAAACAAAATTGTGTTAAGAACTGTTCTATTATCAAAACTTGGTTTATGGTGAATAATTACCATAAACCAAGTTTTGATAATAGAACTTGGTTTATGGTGAATAATTACCCTTGAGAAAAAACATGTGGTCAGACAAAAATCATGAATGATCTTGATCAAAGGTCACTTAATTGTTTCATGAAATCTAATCAAAGAAAATAAACAGAAGAAATCACTGCTATGTTTAATAGCTGATGCTCGAAACACTTCCACACACAATGGGAACTTGGGGCACTGGGACTAAACATAAAAAAAAAAGCCTCAATTTGCTAATGAGCATAAGGATTGGACTCGACAGCAATATAAAAAGGTCATGTGGCCTGATCATTTCAGATGTATCCTGTTACAATGATGGGCACATCAGACTAAAGGAAGCAGTGGATGAAGTGACGCACTTATCATGCCTAGTGTTCACTATGGAAACCTGTGAGGACAGTGTTATGTTGTGTGGTTACTTCAGTTGGTCAGATCTAAGTTCAGGAACATCGTGTGACCAATAAATAAGTTCAGATGATCAACTGAATACTGAGTGACTAGATTTTCCCATTGATGGATATATTTCTTGTTATGGGCCATGAGTGAATTACAAGTAAAGCAAATCTCTTTAGGTCCTGGACCATCGGCCAGACAAAACAAGCTGTTTTTAAACATTTAGGCTTAAGGGAACCGTGGTTGAAAATTATATAGCCTCAATCATTAATCCTATTCATTTATAATAACCCCCCACCCCCAGACTAAAGTTCAATAAACTTTAGTCGCAAACCTGATTTGTTTCAGCCATACAAACACTAGACTAACAGTATCCCTTTTTGTATTCTTTTCAGAAAACTAACAGCTGCTGGCTTTGGCTTCATATGTACTTTTTAGATATGAGAGCAATGTCACTGTTATTCAATTTGATACAGAAATTTAGATATTTAATTCATTTTTAAACATTATTTTAAAAAAAAAATGTCAAATTCAGTATTACATTACAATGTTTTGTGTCTCTAAATCTGCAACAATAAAAGTCCCTTCAGCTGATTAAAAATATTTCATAATTGTGGACTGTGCAGACATGAATGTAAGTATATGGGAATAATTAATATGCTCTTTGGCTGAGTTCAGGCATACAAGACAGACATGGGCTAACATACTTAACACATTTCAGAATAGGCTTTCTAAAAAGCAACGGCACTGGCCAGGCAGACAGGCACCCAGAATGAGCTCAGAGTTAAGTATAAAAGGCTTTCATGAAGCAGAAAAGTTCTGAGTTGCACAAAGGGAAAGTGAATTTTGAGAATCTTGAAATGAGCATTCACCTCCAAAATTCATCATTCGGGAAAAACAGAACTTCTCACTCAAAGGTGGACAGTACAGAAGTGAGGTACAGTATTATGGTTATATGAAGAGAAGCAAAAATGGCTGCCCTGACATGACTAACAAACTATGTTCAAAACATACAGAATAATACAATATTAAGTTGAAATACAACAAAATTAAGCTGCTGTAATAAGTAATAGTACCTGCCTTGTACATATATAATTCAAATAAAATGAAAACAAGTAGCTTGGATACTTGTCTTATCAAAAATACGTAGCTTTGGTAAACAAGTTATGCAGAGAACTGTTGACTGAACGTGCTAATGTGAGAGATCACCATGTAACATCTAGGAATCAAGAGTGAACGAAGTTCTCCGTTTTGAGGCTATGAAGTTAACAATAGTAGAAGCAGGCTAAAAGTTACACTGCCCAATTTCTTCTGTCCTCTCCCCTTGTCAACAGCTGATGAGGAACAGACAGCAAAAGGCAGCCAGACTCCTGAAAGGAACAAAACCGCTTTCTTCACTGTCCAGAGCACCGATTGAAGAGTTTCCGTGGTAATGTAGCAGCATCGTAATGGTCTGCGGAGGACAGACTCCTCCTGAGCAGAAGTGGAAGACTACTTTATACACTTTCTTTCCAGAAGTCCCCTCACAATTTTCCAATCATCACAGCAGAAGTGGAAGACTGGTCAGACACTGTAATTGTACAGCTCTCATTCAACATCCGGTATTGAGACAGAACAGGTGAAATATTTTGTTCTTCTCCGCCACTCCTACATCATCTGACCAGGGTTCTTTGCTTTATGTGGGTTTGATCCAGGTGTTGATGTAGATATTCATTTATCTCTAACAACTTCCTTAATACTTAAGCTTCTTCTATGCAGCAGAATCTCCATCCGTCACACTTTGCTCCAGCCATCTTACTACTTCCTCGTTCGATTTCTCACAGATGAATTTCTACCCATCCTGAACATTTTCTTCGCATTGTTTCTTTTATAAGATCTTTTCAGTTTCATATTCCTGTTCCCAAATTTCAGTCAACCTTCTCCACCTTGCCAACAATCTTCTCCTCAAAGATAGGCAAGATGGCATCATCATCACGAACCTCCTCAAACACCACACCACAGTCAAACTCGTCACTTACTTTCTTAAAGTAGAACCTGGGAATAAAGACAGAGAAATGTCAGTCATTTGTTTATTCTCAGCAAGTAACCACAAACAAATTTGTAAATTGCATTATGAATTTTTTTTAAATGCATCCATGGTGTGCATTAACCTGTAGTGGCCCTTCTTGGTGAGCAGCTCCTTAAACTGGCCCAAAGTCACAACTCTGCCTTTGACTGATGTGCGGTATGGGATAGGCTCGCCACAAAAGTAGTATGCAACCGTCATGTTCTCACATGCCTGGCGCTTCCCTGACTTATGCCTGTGAGAAGAATTCTTGTCAAAACTCTTAAGGAAAGGACGTACAAGTATGTATATAAACCACTGATAAGAAAAGGTGTTTTACAAATTAAAAAGGCATTGATGTGTACCTTTGCTTGGGCTGCTGTTGTGCAGCCCTCCTCCTCTCCTCCTCCAGCCTCCTTCTAGCCTCCTCCAGCTGGGTGAGGGGGTTGGGAGCTGGATTGGGGGGCATAGCAGGATCCTGGATGAAAGGGTGTGAAGGCTGGACTTGGGAGGACGATGACCCAGGGATAACAGTGGACACAGATGAAGGGTTGTTACGCAGCTGAGCAGAGACCCAAGGATGCACGGCTCCAGGTCGCTCCACTGAAGTTGGACGTGGTGACTCACTGCTGGTCCCAGTCCTCCTGGAGCTGCTGGTGCTTCCACTGGTGGGGAGAAAGGTTGGTGGTGAGGTTAAAATAAACAGGAAAAGGATTACATTTCTTCCTAATAATTTTTAGAAAGACAAAAAAACTAGACAGGAGTGACAGAAGTGCATAAAAATAGAGGTAGACCAAATGATTGATTGGCTGACTATTCAGGCTGATTATTGGCCATTTTTAATAATTGGCTTTAGCCAAGGCCTAAGAATATCTAACCATTCAACAGACGGACATGTATGTTGGCAGTCCTATGATGCAACCCCTTGTTTTATTAACTAAACTTAATGTTAAAATTTACTAAATAAATACTTACGTAGATCAAGTGAAAATGCGAAACAGTCTAATTAAAAACAAGAACATTTCTTCTTAAGCTTTGACCTACGATGAGCTAACTACAGTTCCTTATCATGCATGTATGGCTTCTTTAGTATTGCCCACCCATGAGAGGTCTTCCTTTGCCTGTCTCCCTCCATCATCCACTGCAGGATCTTCTGGTTTCTTTCCATATCTTCCAATGGGACTTGGGTTTCCAGGCCACGGCCACTCTCATCACCTTTGCTTACTGTCTCAGATGTCTTCTTACCTCCTCTTCGCGATAGCGTGCTGCCTTTACTACTGCACAATTCACATAATGCATATGCAAACCAGTTCAGCTCATATGAATGAACAACAATCCTTAAAATTTAGCTATGCATCACATGTACATGCATACCTGTAGCCCATCCCCTCAAGAGTGCTGGCTCCAGCGCCATCAGCATAGTTTCTTCTTCCTGTGTACTGACTGGTTGGATCTCCATTCCACATGAAATTGGCCTGAGACCTTGAGCCTGCCTCCTCCTGCCCTTCTCTTCCTCTGTGGTGGTACAGCTGCTTATGGTGATGCACCCCTGAAATAAATTGGGGAGATTATCATTTGTGAAAGCTTTTTTTTGAAGACATAACAGATTTAAGTCCAAAAACACAGTAGTTGTAGATTAATAACAACAACAGCCCGGAGAACACAAGTGTTTTAACATGCCCAGAAAATGCTATTTTACTGTATTAAAAGCTACTGCATTATTTTCTTTAAAAAGACAGAACATTATCTGATAGTTCCATTGGAAAACAAACTATTAAGAACAATGTACAAATTGCAAATCTCAGAAAGCATGGAATGACATATGTCATCTCATGTCCATTAGTCAATGAATCTTCAGTGTGGCCTTAACATTGGCCTGATCAGCAGACAGCCTCAGCAAAGCTATGACCTTCAGCAGCACCTTGGAGTTATGAAGATTGTACTTTCAACTGGGCTACAATGATGCATCTTCTCACTGTTGTAGATCTTTTTACAGAATATGTAAATTCTTGACTCCAGTGTACAGACAAAACCAAAAAAAACACTACTGAAAGTCACACTTCAACTGAAAGTGGCAGTCAGCACATTTACATGATGTTAGAAAAGAAAAAGAAAATCTAATAACTGCATTAGTTTGACTGAAATCAGTTTTACAATGCATGTAAACATCTTAGTTCAACTGAATTTGAACAAGACCAAATGTCTTATAGTTGTACTAACACACCCAGATAATACAGTTGAAGTCAAGCTAATCATTGCATGTTAACATTCAACATGACCATAATTGCTACAGCTGTCGCTCAACTAAACTGTGCATGTAAATGTACCGAGTGTGTCACCTTTCAACAGGATACTGTTGCAATTTGCGCTTTAGAAAGTAATGATGGGAAAATAATTTTAGTTCTCCAATTTCTCACTTTGTTCCTTAGTATACTTAAGCAGCCCAATTTGTACAGCAAAAGTTGTTTGTAGTATTAAATATCAATTAATTTACAGTATTAAATATGAGTAAATATTTCTCAGTTAACATACAGCTACAACTATTAAAGCAGTGAGTCTCTTAAGTAGGAACTGGCACATATATTTAGTAAAATGAACAGAACAATCCCACATCCTTTTCAAAACAAGCTCAGGGGAAACTGATAAGTAAATAAATAAATAAAAGTTGTATGTTTAGCCCAAGAACAACAAGCCAAAATTACCTTTAACCCCAGCAGCAGATAGACTGTGGCCGACCCCTCGGTGTGGGGGGTAGTGAGGAGGGCCAGTTCCTCCATCAGGTGACCGTGATGATTTGGGAGGAGTATGTCGACCCCCTCCTCCTAAGGTGCTGTTGGTTGCTCCTGGCGACTGACAGCCTGGCGTCTTCATCACCCGCTGTACGTGCTCATCCAAAATAGATTCTGGGTCATCGTCATGGGAGTCTTCCATGGCAACCAGGCCGCCATAAGTGGTGGCTGTTACTGTGTTAGCAGTGGTCTCTGAATAACGGGCACCATATAGCGGTGAAAATGATGAGGGGAGGGGCAGTGGTATGCTATGAGAGGACATGGAGGTCGTCATGGAGATGTCAGCGTCGTCCCCCTCTTCTTCCTGTGAAAAAGAAGAAAATATTTCATTTCTGCCGATGCAATACCAAAACTTCAATTCCATAAAAATTGGGATAACATAGAGACAGAATGCAATGAGTTGCAAATCTCATGAACTCATATTTTATTTACAATAGAATGTAGAAAACATATATTGGAAGTTAGATTTTATTATTTCATGAAAAAGAAAAGCCGTTTTTGAATTTTATGGCAGAAAAACTTCTTAAAAATACTGGTAAATTGGTAACAAAAGGCCTCACAAGTAAGCAGTACAAAAAGCATCTTTGAGAGTAAGAGTCAGACGTAAAGAGCAGAGCTTCACCAATCTACAAACTGCCTCAAGAAATTGTAAAACCATTTTAGAACAATGTTTCTTATTGTAAAATTGTGAAGACCTTAAATCTTTTATTGATATCCAGTAAATAACATAAAAGGTTCAGAGAATGTGGAAAAATCTGTGTGCATGAGACATGGCTGACAGCCCAGTAGTGGATGGTCATGACATCTGGGCTCTCATGCAACACTGCATTAGAGGAAAAAAATGGCATAATTATGCAATGGAAGTAAATCTATGGGCTAACTAAAAACAGTGTTTACCACCCTATTTAAATCTCTATTATGCAAATAACCCCCATGCAAATATGAAACACGTTTTCTGTGGGCCAACATTTATGTGAAACAGGGTGCCGCGTAGAGCTGGGGGACCTCAAATCAATATCACAATCACACACACACACAAATAGGACAAAGATACCCAGGTCAGTTAAGATTTAAGCCCTATATCACACAAGAATAGGACAATATTACCCTCCAAAAACTCCAGGAACTGGTCTCAATGAGATGCTACACAATTGTAAATATTGCCCTGTTTCAACTTTTTTTAGACGTATTCATCAAAATAACTTTTTTTTCTTTTTTTTACCTCTTAAGATTATATATTCCCTCAATTTAAATACTTGATGTGTTTTCAATGTTCTATTGTGAACAGAAAAGTGTTTCAGATTTATTTATGAAAGAAAATACACAGATTTACACTCACCAGTCGTACTCTCTTCAGCCTCTCTTCGAGTCTTTCCTCAGCCTCTCTCTCTCTGAGAACAGTCTCAAGCCTGCTGATGAGTTCTGCTGCAAACCTCTCTGGATCTACGTGGATGTCCTTTGGCATGCGATAGGTGCGCTGTATAGACACAAATTTTCTATCAATCACTACTGAAAATGTGATGCTTGAATTTAATTGAATTTGCCCGTGGCGACACAATTTTCAATATTTTCCATATAGACCCATCACCATGCTAGGCTTTTTTTTTTATGGTTGTCTGCACTCTTATTTTTCCTGATTTTCAACTAAAACTGTTTGCAAAGTCCCTTCAGCTGCAGCACTGGCAATATGTTTGTTTTACGCAGGCAACAGCAGCCAGCTCAGTGGTGACACCATCATCTGACATTAATGTGTTCAGCTGCATGCCTGCTTCAGATGTGACGACTAGAGGATGTGAACACAGCACTGCAGGTATTAGTAAAGTTACACACAACTACAGTGCCTTGCAAAAGTAGCCCCCTTGAACTTTTCAAGGGGGCCACATTTCAGGCTTCAAACATAAAGATATAAATTTTTAATTTTTTGTCAAGAATCAACAACAAGTAGAACAAAATTGTGAAGTGGAACAAAATTTATTGGATATTTTAAACTTTTTTAACAAATAAAAAACTGAAAAGTGGGGCGTGCAATATTATTCGGCCCCTTTACTTTCAGAGCAGCAAACTGACTCCAGAAGTTTAGTGAGGATCTCTGAATGATCCAATGTTGTTCTAAATGACTGATGATGATCAATAGAATCCACCTGTGTGTAATCAAGTCTCCGTATAAATGCACCTGCTCTGTGATAGTCTCAGGGTTCTGGTTAAAGATCAGAGAGCATCATGAAGACCAAGGAACACACCAGGCAGGTCCCAGATACTGATGTGGAGAAGTTTCAAGCTGGATTTGGATACAAAAAGATTTCCCAAGCTTTAAACATCTCAAGGAGCACTGTGCAAGCAATCATATTGAAATTGAAGGAGTATCAGACCACTGCAAATCTACCAAGACCCGGCCGTCCCTCTAAACTTTCATCTGGAACAAGGAGAAGACTGATCAGAGATGCAGCCAAGAGGCCCATGATCACTCTGGATGAACTGCAGAGATCTACAGCTGAGGTGGGAGAGTCTGTCCATCGGTCAACAATCAGTCGTACACTGCACAAATCTGGCCTTTATGGAAGGGTGGCAAGAAGAAAGCCATTTCTCAAAGATATCCTAAAAAAGTCTTGTTTAAAGTTTGTCACAAGCCACCTGGGAGACACATCAAACATGTGGAAGAAGGTGCTCTGGTCAGATGAAACCAAAATCAATTTTTTTGGCCACAATGCAAAACAATATGTTCAGCGTAAAAGCAACACAGCTCATCACCCTGAACACACCATCCCCACTGTCAAACATGGTGGTGGCAGCATCATGGTTTGGGCCTGCTTTTCTTCAGCAGGGACAGGGAAGATGGTTAAAATTGATGGGAAGATGGATGGAGCCAAATACAGGACCATTCTGGAAGAAAACCTGTTGGAGTCTGCAAAAGACCTGAGACTCGGACGGAGATTTATCTTCCAACAGGAACAATGATCCAAAACATAAAGACAAATCTACAATGAAATGGTTCACAAATAAACGTATCCAGGTGTTAGAACGGCCAAGTCAAAATTCAGACCTGAATCCAATCCAGAATCTGTGGAAAGAGCTGAAGACTGCTGTTCACAAACGCTCTCCATCCAACCTCACTGAGCTCCAGCTGTTTTACAAGGAAGAATCAGCAAGAATTTCAGTCTCTCCTTGTGCAAAACTGATAGAGACAAACCCCAAGAGACTTGCAGCTGTAGTTGCAGCAAAAGGTGGCGCTACAAAGTATTAACACAAGGGGGCCGAATAATGTTGCATGCCCCACTTTTCAGTTTTCTATTTGTTAAAAAAGTTTAAAATATCCAATAAATTTTGTTCCACTTCACGATTGTGTCTCACTTGTTGATTCTTGACAAAAAAATTGAATTTTTCTATCTTTATGTTTGAAGCCTGAAATGTGGCAAAAGGTTGAAAAGTTCAAGGAGGCCGAATACTTTCTCAAGGCACTGTATCTAATCCAATTTTAATTTTAATTATCGATTAGTATCCAAGTATCTTTTTTCTTGACAACCCTAATTCCTGCACTGCTGGTAAATGCCAAAACTCAATTAGCACTGGGATGACAAAAAGAACGAATTAAGTGGAACAGAAAAAGTCATATAACTGTTCAAGAGAGAAAATAAATAAAATAAACCATATGAAAGGGAAAAATTCTCTATAAAAATAAGCTGCAAAAGCTTAATTGATTTATTTCAGGACTTTTGTGACGAGATAAATATCCTTGAGGGAAATGTTATAACATACCAAAGGGTTATAAATAGGGCTGTCAAAGTTAACGCGTTAACGCGTGATTAACGCAAAATAATTTTAACGCAACTAATTTTTTTAACGCGCGTTAACGCGACACAGCCTGGCCGTGTACAATAGTAAAGAGGAGAGTAGGTTTAATGAGCCTCGGGCCCCGCCGTAGTTGTAGTCCTGTAGTCCTCCGTAGTCCTGTCAAAACAGGAAGTCATGCACTGACGTCGATGTCCATGCCGCAGACAGACAGACGAAAACAAACTATTAGCAGTAGTTGGATACAAATAATAAATGGATACAAAAGATACTATTTTGAATGGTAAGTTCAGCTTCAAAACCTTGTCTGATGGCTAACTCCACAAGATAAATGTTGTTTGTGTTTGCTGTCGATGTGAATTTAGTTACCACCGGAGCAATAAATAAATTGTAGCAATAAATAAACATGCATTTGTTTTGCATAAGGCAAGCATTTTGTGTACTCTCATATTAGGCAAGGCAACTTTATTTGCAACTTTATTTGCAATTCAATTCAAAGTGCTTTAGAGATGCAGTCACAAGAAGGCAAATAGAATCATTCCATACAAGCATAAAAATAATCAATATTAAATAAAAATTAATTAATGAAAAAATTAATTAATTAAATTAAAAATGAAGAGTGCAGATAAAGTCCTTCCAGTCATCATCTTCACATCTAAACAGAACTGTTTTCAGTCTAGATCTGAACATTGTCAGAGTTCAGGTCTGTCTCACATCTTCTGGAAGACTGGTCCAGATTTTAGGAGCATAAAACTGAAATGCAGCTTCACCTTGTTTTAGTCCTGACTCTGGACACCAGCAGGAGACCACTACCTGAGGTTCTCAGAGTCCAGGTTGGTTCATATGGCTCTAACATGTCAGAGATGGACTTTGGAGCCATGAAGAGACTTGAACACAAGTAGAGCTGTTTTAAAGTCTATTCTCTGAGTGACAGGAAGCCAGAGACCTCAGGACTGGACTAATATGGTCATATTTCCTGGTTCTAGTCAGGACTCGTATTAATAAGAGTAATACAACTTGAAAAAGATCTGTATAAGGTAGATTTAGAACAGATAAAAATATGCGATTAATTTGCGATTAATCGTGATTAACTATTGACAGTCATGCGATTAATCTGATTAATTATTTTGAGAAATTGACAGCCCTAGTTATAAACAAAAGTATTTTTGGATTATTAGAATGGTAATTTCATGATCTAAAAGTCACATCCACCCTACTCCTTACAAAGCAAATCAGAATAAATGAAAATGGTAATACCTTTCCTTCCATAGGATTCACTGTTGCACATAGAAGTGAAATACCAGATGACTAAGTCAATTCTGTTGTATCATCAGGAGTCTTCAAGTCATATTTTTGTTCACATTACATAACTAATCAGCGATGGAGAGTCAAACTATCCTAACCATACTGGCTTTTCTTTGTGGAATATTTCTACTTGACCTGGTCTTGGTGTGTGTATGCAACTGCCACTTTCTGCAAAGACAAAATTCAGATAACCCCTTTTGTCCACCTCCCAGGGTAGAAAAAGGTGAGACGGCGTGTATGTGAATATAAGGGACATTCCTTCATTTAGTAGCCAAGTGCAACGTATGATCATTTCTGGTAACACTCTAGTCACATCTTACGTGTGCAAAACAATCACCGAGTCTCACGAGGATGTGGAAGAAAACACAGCAGAGACATTTATCTGAACATATTTTTGTTCACTCACTAAGTGGTTTAACAATCCTGAATTGGGGAGATACAAAAATAAGAAAAAAAAAATCTACTGTTAGGAAAAAGTAGCTGCCTGATGTATCACATGTATGGCGCATTGTGAGGGGCTCCCATTGCTTTGCAGAGTTCCCCTTTAGGATTCACTTCCTTATGGTGACCTCCCTGGCTTTGCTCTCTCATTGACTGTAGCTTTAATAGGGAGTCGCCTGATGCCTCTATATACCTCAGATGATAAATATCCAATATGTCCCTGCATACGTCTCGTTTGTCTTTTGTTTTTCAAACATAACAATCATTTGCTGACTCCCTGCTGATTTTCCACCAACCTGTCTGAAAATCGCTAAACTGGGCTTTAATTGTGCAGTCTAAAGGTAACCTAAACATTAGTGACATGCATCACCATCATCCAAGAAGAGTCTAAGTTGACTCATGATTTTACAGGATGCTACACTACACTTAACTTTAAATGTCTAAAAATTCGTTAAGTGCAAAACGTGCTGAAAGAGAAAGGGGTGATTTTATTTTCTATTGTCACAGCCCTGGTCCAGGGAAACGTTGACCCACAATGAAACACATTTCCCACTCTTCCAGTCTCAAGAAAGACCAGTTATACCATAGGAATCCAAGAAAACTTAGTTTGAAACAGAATAAGTTGTCCAAGTATTACTTCAACAACCAAAAACAGGACTTTAGATCCTGTCAACATTTAAATTTAGAACACAAATCACAGCAGTTTTATACTAAACAGCAAAAACAAGCTCCCAAACATACCGTGAAGTCACAAAGTTCTATCCACTACTCTATTCATTATGCAAAAAGACTATTCAGCAGATGAATTTCAAACAGTATTTTAGACAGCCTAATATTCCAAACATTTTCTTGTAAATGTTGGACAGCTTCAGCTGTGAATGCTGATAGTAGGTGAAATGATTAGTGTCCGTACTCACAGGTATATGAGGTAGGGGCACACGGCCATTGGCTTTGGCACTTTCATGCATCTCTTTTCGATGCTGCTTCCGGTATCTGTAAGGGGGAATACCATCTCTTCGCACAAACAAACACACGAAGAAATAAATGGTAATTAACCACAGCACTTAACTGTACAATTACATCATTCAGAGATGCAATACTGTTGCTTCACAGACTAACATTAGGAAAAAGGCATCAATAAATGGAGGTATGCTTCATTGTTATTGTGTACTTACACACTGCTGTCGGTCAGTGACAGCGTGTCTGCATCGCTTGACATGCTCTGCTGCTCACTGTCATTGGCACTGGTTGCTGGAGCACGTGCATAGCCCATGTTTGCGTAGTATGGGTTTACCGGCTCTCTCCACGGTCTGAGGAAGCACAAGAGACATTGTGACTCATCATTTTTTTTTGTTATTAGCTTTTATTTCTAATTCAATTCAGTAATATAATCTAGGAATATATTACCCATTACTTTTTCCTTCAAAGACAGTGGGCTTTCCCCCCGATAGCCGACTAGTCAGTGACAAAATCTTGTTTGGCCAATTCTTATTGGATGCATCAATTGCAACTTTCCCATCATTTTTGTTCAAAACAATGGTAAATTAAGTTATAAGAAATACATTCCATTGGGTCTTGACTCGTTTCCTCTTTAACATATGTAGTTGCAGAGGCAGTTATTAGATTATTAGATGTTTTTACTCTGGACGCATCATTATTAAAAAAGCAAACCGTTACATTCAGTATTTTTCCATGTTTTGGGTGGTTGCTTCAACAACATTCAGAGAAAACATCCATCCTTGAAACTGATCAGAAAGACGTTTCTTGAACTCTGGAGCTATGTCATGTGTGTTCATAGAACTGGCATGCTGAGTGGAAATGGACAGTTTTGTAAAGCGTTTTTATCAACTGCTACTTTTTACACGGATCTACAAGCGGTTGAGCGATCGTTAACGATAAGTCGTGTTCCGCAGTGAACGAGCACACGCGTATTTTCAAGTCGCAAATACGACTGGTCATCGGGGCCACTACGTCCGCTGTGGCTGTTGCTCCAGTAAACGGCTTGTTGTGTGTCGGAGCCCGCGGACAGCTGCTTTATACCCAGCGTCTCCTTTGTGAGGGTGAAGAGCCTTTTTTGCCGCTAGTTGCATAGACTAGCTTCTTGGAGCACAACACACTATAGCCCCTTTTCCATTAGTACCGACTCGGCGCGGCTCGACTTGACTCGGCTCGACCCGACTCGGTCTCAGTGGTTTTCCACTGTAGTTCAGTACCACCTCGATGTGGGTGGGGCCTTCATGGTAAGGTGGCCTGAAACGCAGTGACGTGTTTTATATGCGGCAACTCTGGTCACGTTTGCGACCATAACAATGGAGGACGTCGTTTGTCATTCGACCATGGAGTAGACTTGCCGGCCATTCTTCGTTTTGTGAAGTAGACAATTGCAGGTAAAGTAAAATCGCTGTTGAGTTTGTTGTTGCCGAGTTTTAAATATGGCGGGTGTGGAGGAGTCGCTTAAGGCTCATCTGTGACGTTGCTCTCTGGCCAATCAATGGCCCGCGGCGTGGTGACGTTGTATTCTCGGCCCGACTCAGCCCGGATAGAACCCCAGCCAAGTAGGTACGAAAAAAGGAGGGCCGAGCCGGTACTATGACCTAGTGGAAAACCTCCAAAGCGGAGCCGAGTCAAGTCAAGCCGCGCCAAGTAGGTACTAGTGGAAAAGGGCCAAAAAACAGGTACCAGGCTCCCTTAGCATCTGGTACCAGGTTCCCTTAGCATCTGGTACCAGGCTCCCTTAGCTTCTGGTACCAGGCTCCCTTAGCTTCTGGTACCAGGCTCCCTTAGCTTCTGGTACCAGGCTCCCTGAGCTTCTGGTACCAGGCTCCCTTGGCATCTGGTACCAGGCTCCCTTAGCTTCTGGTACCAGGCTCCCTTAGCTTCTGGTACCAGGCTCCCTTAGCTTCTGGTACCAGGCTCCCTGAGCTTCTGGTACCAGGCTCCCTTGGCATCTGGTACCAGGCTCCCTTAGCTTCTGGTACCAGGCTCCCTTAGCTTCTGGTACCAGCTCCCAAACGGCTCTCCATCCCCGCCCCTTTCCTCTGTCCATGCCCAGCGCCACTTGAATTTTGCCTCCGTTCTTCTGATTACGGGAGAAAAAAAACCACCAGCTCGCCTCGCCTGCGTTCAAGACCATTCAGAGATGACGCGTTTCTGTATGTGTTTTTTTTTCCTGAATCAGAGTCAAACACCGGAGATCTGGCACGGTGCCAGAATACTTTAAGCCCTGCAATTATTATGTAAAATAAAAGGAAGAAGAGAACAACAACAATAACTGTAGTAGGTGCAGTGTGCACAGCCTGTGGTTTCTAAAACAGCTTGTGAGGTAGCACGTCCTGAGGACACTGCAATAATACCCTGGTCCTCTCAAAATAGGACAATTATTTTTCTTTTCAGTTGTAAGCCGTTTTCTGCTTCCTATCTGGGGCCAAGTGTAACTCCAGGTTTTCTTCCTTCCTCTTCAAGGGTCTATCTAGGTCCATTTTAACAAATAATTGCATATACGCTCCATTTTTCATCGCTAGACGAACACTGGACTTGCTGTCAGTCAACTCCACCAGCACTAGTTCAGAAAAATACATATAGAGGAGGAAGTGTAGGCATTAGTGTTGAATATGTGCATTCTTCAGACAGGTGGGAAATCAGGGGACCGACACCAACTATCACATACATCAGCAATGTGCACGCAGCTTTCTCACAACACGAAAGTGACTGTCTCCCTCATGTCCAATGAGACACCAATGCAATGAGGTTAATGTCAGTACTTGCTTAGACCAGCTTCCTTAGAGCAGCCATATATTTTGCAGAGAACAAAGGAAATACTTGACTATCTGATGATGATATATTGACTGCAGCCCTGCTGTTTTGTTTGTTATGTATCTGCTTACACTTAAGGTTAGTTGGTTAAAAAAAGTGACACAGGCTACATAGCCTGGCCTTACTAGAATATTTGTGTCAGCCTTTGGTGGCAGTCACATGAATAACCCCCGATACATAGGGCTTCACTATAATCGAAATACAGCGTAGTTATAGAGGGAAGAAAGAAAAACAGTTGGCTACTCTGCCGGCCTAAAATTCTAATAAATTCTAATCCCCCTGAGGACATTGGTTTATTGTGTCAATATAATGCAAACTGTCTTACTTTGCTTTTCTTACTCTTCTAGACAGATGTCTGTTTTTTTCTGTATATAATAATAAAAAAAAAAACAGGTCAATGACACACGTCTGTAACAATTAAGCAAACAAGCCAAGAGCCAAGAAACTCTACTGGCACAGCTTGGACTGTCAATCATTGGAGATTTCTGAATAACACTGCTGTGCAAAGCCTATTAAAATGACACGACAGACAACAAAACCATTTGATTCACATTTAGTATTTTAAAAGTTGGGCTATTTGCCATTTGCCCGCAGGCTTCCTACTCTCCCAGCTCCCCAACCAACAATTTGCTGATCCAAATTGCGTCACTTCAGTCTGTGGTCCTAGATCAGCTTCAGCTATCATATATATTTGGCATTTTGCCTATATGCACAGTTGTGCCCAGATCTACAATGCCAGGGAGGGCGCGTGTGACCCCGGGACCATGCTTTTTTTTTTGCTGTACTGGAATAAAGTGTAATTGCAGACATACTACAGTAGGCGGCAGTGGCACTCTCATTGTCAGAGTGTGCACCGGGAGAACTAGCCATGTCGTGTTGGAGTTTTTTTTTTGCACGGACATGTGTGCACACAGCACAGAGCAGGAGATATGAAGTGAACAAACTCTCAAGAGACACCACGGCAAAATATTTAAGAGGGATGAAAAGAAAGGTGGAGAGAGACGGAGATAATAAGACAAACAAAAGTCACCAGGAAATTTAGACGAGGAAAGATGACGATGCTGATGTAGCGCTTGGCTTCACTGTGACTACGGTGGGATTGATGCACTTTAAATCTTTACAGACTAAAAAACTATTTTAATAAAAGTTATTCTTTGTTATAAGTTGATCTATATTTCTTTTGTTTCCCTTAATGTTAATAAGGATACAGTGTTATGCAGAGGTGTACTTACAACAATTTTATAGACAAATTATATTATTTATAGTAATATAAATATATATTATATAGAAGTGTTTTCTTCTTCCTAAGAGGGGCATAACAGAAAATAATTAAGAAGCACTGCCATAGGGAGGGTTGGATTTCTCAGCAGGCATCCAGAACTTTCCGGGGGTGATAAAAAAATAAATAAATCTACTCCTTGACTTTTTCAAATATAGCTGGATAAGATTTTCTGTCCTTTGGAAAATTACAAAAAAAAAAAACAACAGCATACATTTACAGCAAAAAACATCTACTGTCTTGCTTCTGGGTTAGCAACACTATAAATAAGAAATGTAAGAACTGAAACATACTGCCATTACTTTTTACTTATATTGGAGGAGGGGAAAAAAAAGAAAACTACCAGTATTGTAACAATAGATGACATGATTAGTGACGAATCCAACATGGTCCACAATATGATTGCACGACAACAACAAACACAATTATACACCTGTACTCCCTGCTGTCCTGCCTCCTCCTGCTGGTCGAGGCTCTCTGTGTTGCCGTCTGCATCAGCAGGGTGTGAGTCAGCCTACCAGCTGGTGTATCTCCACATTCATCTTTTTCCTCCTCCAGATCCCTCATTCCCCCTCCACACCTAAGATGAGATTAATATCCATGATCCCATAAGATCCACTCCATCAATCCTAAACAAACCACTGACTTTATGATGGTTTTAAATCCAACAATAAAATCCTTTTCAAAAGTTTGATCGGGCCGTATCAAGCATTGAGAACTGACAGGCTGACAACAACCAGTGGGGTTTACTGTTTGCTCATTTCACACAACAGACATTGTTCTAAAAATTAAGGCCTGGTACAACGTAAAGAGTCCACCCTCATCTCACCTCCACTCCTCATCCTCAGCAAGTGTAGGCAAGTACCCAGGTGCAGGCTTGGCTGGACCTGATGAAGGGCTCTGATCACTGGGATTAGGCTTGGGGCTCTCTCCTCCTGTCCGTGTGTACTCCAAGTACAAATCAGATTTGAGGAACAAAGGGTAGGTGTTTTCTTCCATCATGGACTGGATCTCCGTCTGAGCCTGGAATAGACACAGTGGTCACATACAAGAACATAGAGCATGCTAAGATTTTACTTAATTATTCACTTGTCGAACAGCCCCATTCCTTAGAAACCCAATTATTTAGTGAAAACCTGAATTCAGGAAGCTGACTACACATCTGATAACTCAACTCCAGACTTTCAAAGATTGGTGTCTGAGGTTACTGGTCACACTTGCATAACTGACCCTCACAGATTTATACAGACATGCTCTCAAAAATAATAGACGGTGCCAACAATACAGCATATTTGCAATTCTTTAAAAAAAAATTACATAGTACATCAAGTGAATTATAACAATTAAGTCTGAATTAAGTCACAGTTTTCTTATACTGACATGCCATATTGCAGTGAAGATTCATATCAGCAGGTCAAGTGTGCTGTGGTTGTCAAAAACATCTGGCACTGAAAAGGAGCAGCTGAAAATATGAGTATGCCTGTTTGAGCTTATTGAAAGGTTGCATTATAAAAGGATACAGATTGACCCGTTACATTTGTTTTAATTGCATTTACAATTGTGACTCTAGTTCCAGTCAATAATTGTTCATTTTTCTCTAGTGCTGTGACAAGACATTCACAAGCAGAACCAAAGAATTGTAAACAGAACAATGGAGCTCTATCACAATCCTATGCAAAGCAAATCATTGTCAAAGTAAGACCAACATCTACTAAACATGTCTGGAACAGTTAATATTTGTCGCCATGTTGAAAATATATGCATTTGTTACTTAGGTTTCACAATAAAAAAGCCGTAAGTATTTGTGAATCTCACCCCATGCAGAATGAAGGATTACAGGTATTCAACCAAAACCCTGACAGATAAATTAAATGATGATTGGCTGAAAAGCCAACTTGAGCCGGGAGGGGGCAGGAGACAAAAGATATCATCACGAGAATAAAGAGTTCCCCCCAGGAGCAGCCCAAACCTCAGATAGTTATACTTATTTCCTCGACGCCCCCCATGCATAAGCAACAAACTATAACTTGATGATGTGTACCTGCAAAGAATCAATGCTAATGAGTTGCAGAACCATGTTCAAGCTCAGAACTAGGCAGACAGCGGCTGCAACTGCAGGAAGCAAAAGCAGAGTAATTCAAACACTAGCATCCAGTTGCCACCAAATTAAGAGAAGACAAATGTTGACATACATCACAAGAAATTATGCATGGTGACCTTTCTTCTTCCTTTCTGGGTTAAGAATTTACTGAACAGTAGGACTGAGCAATAAATTGAAACGGACATTCAGATGTAGACAGCCCTTGTCAAATGCTTCAGTTTTTTTGCTTTAATTCTGTAATGACCGTCCCCTCTGTGTGTGTGTCTTTGTACTGCTCCCTTGAAAACAGGTAACTTCATGTGCAGTCACATGACTTTGCACTGGTCCAGTCCCCTAAATGGAGAAGTCCAGCACAGGGACCACTGAGCAACTTCAACAGCTTGCAACAAAGCAAGATGCAGTTTCTGTCAAATGGGCGTATTTAGGGCTTTTCGATAGACAACATTGAACTGAAATGTAAACACCTCAGAAAAACACTTTCAGTGACCAAAGATTAACGCCACAAATCTCTTAACACCTGTCGCACAATCACGTTACCGAGTATGAGCAGAACAATGTATGGCTCAGAAAGAGAATAGGCTGTGACTCTGTTCACCATTTTTTTTTAGCACTGTTCGAACATGTGCTACAAATACAAATACAAGAATTTTTGCAAGGTAGTTTACTTCTTTTTTTTTTAAGCTCGTCAGCTTTCTTTTTACATTAAAATCAAAATGCAAACTTTTTTTTTTAACCCCAAGATCTGTGCTTTTGTTCCACTGGTTTGAAGTATTCAATAAATTACCATGAGTGGTTAATCTCCATGTTCCTTTCAAAAGGGTGTAAAAATCAAAGTTATGCACTTCCTCCAATAGAAAAATATGAGTTTTAGCAGCTGAACATATTTACTACAACAACCTTGTCAGTAATCTCGAATGGCAAAGAAAGAAATCGATCTCTCATTATTCATAACTGAGATAAAATATTCAAATATTATGACCTACTCTATGGATGCTTTATTTAGGGGCCCCATGATCATCTAAAAAGATTATATCAGATACAAAATCTTAATATGCATAATCTTATTTTGCATAAATGACTTAGAACTCCACCTGGAAACCCCAAATACCTAAGATCAGTAATAGTCTCATATGAATTAACAGCAACCCAGACAAAACAGCAGTCATCTAATTACTGACAAAGGTGCATAAAAACGTAAGTGAGCTAAACTCAAGATTTATTCAGTCTTTTGTAATAGTTTCAATATTTAAGAGTGTGAAAACACAAATCTGTGGTTTGACAAATCAGTGACTAGTATACGACTGTTGTTGACACACGTCTTTCTCACAAAAGCCCATTTAAATCAGTGCTTTCCCAATTAGACCACATTTATTCAGAAGAAACCTAAGTTCACAGAGTCTGGGCCACAGTTACTTCTCCTAAAATAAAATCTTTCTGTCTATCTAATATATATAATCGAAATACACTTCTGATTAATGGCATTAAACATCATGGAAGATGAACACACACACAAAAATATGCACTCTATTATAAATAAATTACATTTGTTATGTTCTTAAACAACTCTTAACTATTGCTACACAACTTATGGTGTATTCATAGGCTACTTGGTTCTGGTTATAGAACCAGACATGGCTTTTTAGTTTATTAAATCTAGGAGTAGACACTGACAGCTACATTGAACTATTATTACTTAATACAACACTGAGATGTTGGGGGGGGGGGGGGGGGGGGGGGGGGGGGGTATTCTCAGCCAGTTTGTTTATCTCAAAGGCCTTATACCTCAATCCTTCACAGCTGAGCCAATTCTGTCATCAAATATGGCTTCCATCATCTATTTGCCAATGTAATACCACATAATTGCTCTTATTAGGAACTTTTAAAAACATAATCAGTGTTTTAATCACCTGTTCAAACATGGCAGGGTCAGGATGCGGCTTTCCCAGACAGTCTCTGATGAAGCTCTTGGTAGCTGCTTTGATCTGCCGGGAGACGATTCCACTTCCATCGACTATATATTTCCTGTAGATTGCCTTGGCCAGTTTTGTCCTCTTCTCCTGGCTGGTCTTCCTGAAGCCTGAGCATGCAAACCAAAAGTCAAGAAGGTCCACACACCCTTCCTGACACAGGAAGTTTCGGAACAGATTGATGCCTTCCTGGTCATCCAGGAGAGAGTGGAGTGATTCAGCCCACTTCAGATAAGGTGGAGTTGGAGAAGCTGAGCCCTCAGGTTCATAGCCCAAGTCCAGGTCGGGGCGACGTGGGGTTGCAGACGATGAGGAGGGTGTGTAAGTAGAAGAATCCCCCATTTTAGATGATGGGGGATATCCTAGGGTTTGGGAAAGGTTGTTTGGACGGGTGTTAGCTGACTGGACTGGGGGGTCCAGGTCAGTTCCCTCCTCACCGGGGACTGGAGGTCGTGGGGCATCTTCTGTAAAGTGGGTAGGGCCACTCAGAGGGGCCACAATCCCTCCGCCACCCCTGAACCCAATCCCATGTAATTCTCTGACAACACTCATGTCTCTGATTGCACAAAGCAGAGGTCAGACCTTCCCCTCCACCGATGATTTTGCTGGCAAACAATTTACCCTAGGATGGAAACAAGAAAGGCAGTTAGTTACATCAATGTGAGTCAACACAACAGAAATAAACATTAATGGTAAAATTATCAAGATGACTAACTCATATCAAACCCTCCCCACTACGTCAGCGCACAAATGCAAACACGTAAGTATACATATGCTCAAAAAGTATTAGAATACGAAAACAGAACAAGTTCTAAAATTAGGTTACAAATAGGACCACTTTCTTAAAAAAGTGCAACGGATTTTTTCATTAGAAATAAGAGTTTTACGATGACAACTGCATTAAGCCATGACTTCAGAATGACAAAACAAATTAAAACTGTGCGTGCAAATTCCAAGCTCAAGTTCACCATCAAGTTGCCGTCCATTTATCAATAAGGTCGCTAGCGCGTCCTAACATCAGTCCAATCTCGCACTTCGTGCGGCTACACTTCAGTTTCCAAACAATCAACTGGTGTTAACAAGCTAATACAGCTAGCTGGCCCCTTAGCAATGCCACCAGCGATGCCAGCGCTTTGAAGTGAGAATCTCATTCATCTTGGCCTGCAGGGACGGTGGGGGATGGGTACAGCAACAAACTCTACGGCTAAACATGACGGGCCTACGTGCAGAAATACTTCAACACACGCGTGAGCTATGCACTTACTCGTGCCCGGCAAACTCCAACAGAAGCACCGCTAACTTTCTAACCGATTAACTCCAGCAAACCAGCTGATGTGAGATCAAACGAGGCAAGAAAGCAAAGGCACGTTTCCACTCCAGCGGCTGCAGCGCCAGCTAGCTCGGTGCGTTAGCTAGTTTATTAGCTGGCTAGCATGGCTAGGTGAGTTAACGTGCCGTGTTTTTCACTAAAGTGTTTGTCCTACCGTCTTTGAAAGCCCGGTCCCCGTAATCCACTGCATTGGGGATACTGGCGCAAACAATGTGCTTCAATGCGCAGCATATGGATAGCTTTTAATAACTAAATAAGAACAAAAATAGCCCGTTGCCTGGCCCTTAACTCCCCATGGTGGTTAGTTTCAGAGCAATAACACAGAGCGAGAGAGTGCGTGCGCAGAGAAGAACGTTTATAGAACTGCGCAACATAGAAACACTCAGTAACCCAAGGGTTAAAACTTGAGAAGAGTATTCGTTCAAAGCCTCTTAAAATCACCAACATGTACTGAATACTATTCAGTTTCTAAATATAAGTGACATAGCAATTTAATAAATGTAATCAAATTTATTTATTATTTACTTTGAGTAGCTTGGAAACCACACACAGAAAAAAATAACACAATATAGAAAGAAATGGATGCACCAACATTTTTTTTTTTTAGGTCTGCTAGTATTATTTTTTCCCCTCTTCTAACATCTCAAAACAATTTAAATGGAAAGGAAATTAATTTTGCAAATTTAGCTTTGGACTCAACACAATACAGCGCTGGTGCAAGATATAAGTAAGATATAAGTATGCTGGGATAATTTTTCATTCGGCGAAGTTTCTGTTGTTATGTAAATTATGGCGTCAATACAACATCATCCTCTCCAAAACTATTGTGTTTAAATAGAGGAAGAGTCTGCAGAAACAGTGTGATACAATGTTAATGGTAAATTGCACCATTCAAGGTGTCATCTTCAGGCTCACCTATGGGCTGCTACAGGGGATTTTCTATTCCAAGCGCACTTATGGATCTTCTAAAAACTTACTTCCACTGATATGTGATTTTTTTTTCACAGCTGTGCAAATGCATGAAAAGAAATAAAGAAAACAGTACTATCAACTAATGTTTCACAGCATTTTATGTTATTAATTCTTATGTGTCTATGTATAAGCAATATTTGAATATGATGGACTGTATACTCTATGCAAATTAACTATATTCATGAGACTAATTTACTACAGGAAAGAGTATATTTTGACAAAAATCTAAACAGCCACCATAGTAAAAAAAAAAAAAAAAAAATACAATTTTTTGGCCGTTACCCTACATCACTACATCAAATTATCTTGAAAAGAAATTTTATCGGTTATATCACTTCTATCTTTCGCAGTTCTACAACAAAGTGACAACATGCTCAACAGCGCCCCCGTCCACAAGAAGCGCTAATTACACAATCTGACAAAAGTGATCACAAGCGGAGCCCTGTAATTAGAAGTTATTACAAGATTTGTAATTAGACCACGTTCTATCATGCGGATTTAAAAAAAGATCATGATTAGTATATAAAAATAATAATAACAACTGATACCGACACAATTACAATACCGGTGCAGGCACAGCTCGCTTGGCTTTTTCAGGAGATCTGACTGCAAAGTCTGAAGTAGCTCATATATTACCGGTAAAAAGGCGACTCACCTCTAAGAATTCAGTTGTAGGCTCCAACATCCACAAGCAGAGAGGATGACTGGACAGAAGGATCATGTCACTGCCGCAACCCGAGCATCCTACGTGTTATACTCGCCTCCACCAGGCTGTCAGTCAATCAGGAGCAGAGTTGCCACCGGCATGCGTGTGCGTGTGCGCGTGTTTGTGTGTGTGGGTGAGAGAGAGAGAGAGAGAGAGAGAGAGAGAGAGAGAAAGAGAGAGAGAAGTGACTGTAATTTAATTACAGACATAAAGTGAAAGGCATATTTTTACATGTGTTGGTAATAGATGTGGTGATAAATCCATCATACGTGTCTGATTTACATTTAACATAGCAGACATCTGACATGCCTACAAGACTTTAATGTCATTGTAGGATTTAATTTGATTTAATTATTGGAATTTAGCATACATTTTGTTATATATGTTAATCAGTTGCATGTCTTACATGTGATTTATGTTAAATTCTCCAAGAAAGGAAAAACTATGGAAAGTGTAAAAATATAGTGATCTGCGCAGGATGTGTAACACTTGCCTGCCGCACCTTTGCTGGTGCCTGCTGGGTCAGCTGCAGGGTTGTCAGCTGGTCTCAACCCTCACTGACGTTTTGCCTCCAAACCTAGTATAATCTCCCAGTTAGGGGTTAGTGGCCAACTGGGGATGTCTCCCCACCACCCTCGTCAGCTGACCCTACTGGCATGGGTGTTTTTGATGCCCATGCATCACCTCTCCTCTGGAACTACACCTCTTCTGTCTATCTGTGCTTCCTCCAGTCATCAGGACTGCATGCAGAAGCTGGATTGTTATAGCAACGAGCCCATAGAGTAGTTGCTCTAGAATTTACTTGTTAACAAGATAGCCTTCATCATATGACACAGAATTGTAAATGTTAAAAAATTCATTCTCAATGGACAAGATAATTTACCATTTTTCATGTTCAAATGTGAACCTTGATTCATTTGGCTTCTGTCTTTACTAAAAACTAAGAACAGAGGTACTCACACAGACACACTTCCCTGAAACTGTAGATCTGACCCTGCAGCAATACAATACCAGTAGACACGATTTGATGACATTCTTGTACATTCAGGACTGAATGTGACATTCATGTGGTTTTAGTTAAAGTTATAAATGACATAATAATCATTAACAATCACCCACAAAAACAGATGATTACAGCAGCTTACCATGCTTCGTGTCAGGCTGGCTGTCCCATGAGCAAGAGGTCAGGATCTGGTGGTTCAGGGGAGGTCAATAAACCTGTTCTCATCTCTGCCCACTCCTGGATGGGCTGCATCTCCATGGCAACCTGCAGCTGATTGGTAAATATAATAACAGACAACAAAAAGAAATTAGTTAGTTGCATAACAGAACTCTTTTTGGTTTGACATTAGTGCTGCAGCTCCTTTTTGGTTATAAATAAACCAATAATGTGCAACTTTAACTGAACAACATGCAGGTAAAATTATATAGAAATATGGTATAAATTTGCTATGTAAGATTAATCTAAAAATACATATTTCTGGAATAACATGGCAAGCAAATGGCTTTGTTTGTTTAAAAAGAGTGTCACAACTCATATAACATAGCAAAACAAAACAAACAAACAAACAAAAAAAAAAGAAAAAAACTTTTAACTTTTCACAAAATGCTAAAAAAAAAAAAAAAAAATTGGGTAACACCAACAAGAAAACAAAACGTCACTACAAACAAACATTTTACTGAAAGGAAAAA
The DNA here is from genome assembly GCA_018398805.1 of Hirundichthys speculiger. Lineage (NCBI taxonomy): Eukaryota > Metazoa > Chordata > Actinopteri > Beloniformes > Exocoetidae > Hirundichthys > Hirundichthys speculiger. The sequence continues at coordinate 401,262 of JAGFBZ010000044.1, forward strand.
TGGGTATTAGCTTTTCTTTTCATTACTGGACAGAACCCAAGTCTGGGTTTTTTGTATATTTCGAGTAGGGCTGGGCAGGTTAACGCGTTATTATCGCATTAACTCATTAATTTATTAACGCCGACATTTATTTTATCGCGCGTTAACGCATGTTGCTCACGTGCTTTTGTTTTGAAAAGTCTGTTACTGACTGCTGCGGAACCGGAAGACAATTGGCGGAAAAACATAAAGAAAAGCTAGAACAGACATAGAGAGCGGTAAAAATCTGTGTACTTTACAGTTCGGGTAGCAAATCAGGGAACAATATTAACAATTCTGTTTGAAAACAAAAATTCTTGACTGCAACAAAACTTCAGATCTGATCTGCTCCATGTGTTCACTGTCGTGCTGTTCTCTTACTGGTTACTTCAGTGCGGCTCCATCTAGCGGCAGAGATGTGTAATGACAACAGAAAGTCCAGTCCTCCATTATAAAAAGAATTCAGTCCTGTCGCCCATTTTTTCATTTAGTATTTTTGATCCAAGTCTTAAATTGAAATATTTTCCTTTTTTTGTGTTAGATTCAAAAATGAAAAATGTAAAAAAAATGCCACTTTTTATTTTATTTTTTTTTATTATTTTGATTGACAATTGAAAATGGAAAGAATGAATGATACACAGATTGGTAAAGTTACTGAACTTTAACACGGACATTTTCATCTTAAAGTTCTCCCAGACGGAGGATTTGACAGAAACAGTTGTTATTTGTAACAACTGACAAGTTGAACTCCCCGTTAAAAGTTTCTGTTGTTTCTTCAGAAATTACCTGTTTTAATGTTATGATTGTGCTGAGCCAGAATCATTTTGTTGGATTTTGTTTGTAGATTTTTTTTTTCATAAAAACAGGATTACTTTAATGCCCTGGCAGTGGCCATAAGCTTTTTTTTATTTTACATTTTTCAAGATGAGATTTACACTAAATATGTGTTACTGTCAAGTGGTGATGTTAAAAGTGTTATGTTATGGCACTTAAGTTCATATGGCAGCAGAACATTTCAATAAAGGTGCATTTTACACTACTTTTAAATTCATTATTTGATTTTTCTTCACAGAGAGATCTCTCAGGCACTTTACCCACATCACATCATCCATGAAAGGATGGATGTGTAGCATCTTTGCTTTGGAGCGAGGTGATGTATTCTCCACCTTGGTCCAAAGTACTCCATGGTAGTTTAAAGGTAGAAAATGATGTAAAATGAATGGTTTGTATCACTTGTTTTGGTTTGTTGCTGTCTTAAGCATAAGTGGTAATCTCTGCAAAAAGCCCAAATTATACCCTGATAGTGTGAACTAGCGCATTAATGGTTCTGGTTCTTCACTGTGAGATTCCAAGCTGGACCTGCAACTGGGCTTGGAGTTGTATGTGACTGCAGTATAACAAGCAAGGGTTCAACTGATCCACAGACAAACTGGCTGGAAAATGGAAGTATGTTATGTCAAATTCACCTCTGCAGAGTCTGTACAACCAATACAAAATAAATTGTTTTACAAGCAAAGTTAATTTATTTTCAAAAAGTATAAATATGTTTTCACTGTAATAAAATAAATGGCACAATTACTGTCGGCATTAAAGTGTTGGAAAGGAGCTGACAGGATGATTTAATCTCAACCATCTATTCAAGTACCTACCCTGGATTGTGATGGAATCATATTTACTGTATTTACATATTTACTTTAAATCAAATCACTTCAATTCAGTAATACTTATTTATTCCCTGAATGGAAAATTAAGAGTTGCAGCAACTGTTAAAGTCTCTTAAAAGATTCGTTGTAGAAGGTTATAGCTGTGGACAGGATAAATCAAACAAAAATACACAGGTTTTCTGTTCAGCACTGTAGCCAGGCTGAAAGAGTCACAACTCTGTTGAGCCGCGCATTCCTGCTACTCTCAGTGGTGAGGACTTTATGGGCTTCTTTGCAGTAAAATCATCAGAATAAGAGAAATCAACCAAGCCTAACCACCAACAGCTGTGGGCATTTCTACACCTTCAGTAACTTACTCTAGTCCTGACATGACTCTTGACTGTTTAACTCCTACAGACCTCTCTGAGCTGACCTCAACCATCAAGCTAAACTGTCCACATGTTTATTAGATCCCATCCCAACTCGACTTCTTAAAAATGGTTTCTCTTTTATTGGTACGTCAATATTAGATCAGATTAACCTGTCTCAGGATCAGGATATGTACAAGTTTTTAAAGTTGCAGTAATCAAATCTTTACTTAAAAACCATCTCTTGACCCAGACATTTTAGGAAATTATAGACCAATATCCAACCTGCCATTTATATCTAAAATTCTGAAAAAGTAGTTGCAAGCCAGTTAGGAAGCCACCTGCATAGAAATGATTTATTTGAAGATTTTCAGTCAGGGTTCAGAATACATCATAGAACAGAAACGGCACTGGTTAGAGTCACCAATGACCTCCTCATGGCCTCAAGCAATGGATTAGTGTCCATACTAGTTCTGCTGGACCTCAGTGCTGCTTTTGATATATTTGATCACAGCATTTTACTGCACAGATTAGAGCATGTTATTGGAATTAAAGGAACAGGGTTAGGCTGGATTAAATCATATTTATCTGACAGGTTCCAGTTTGTTCATGCTAATGATGTTTCTTCTGCACAGAGAAGGGTCTGCTATGGCATCCCACAGGGTTCAGTGCTGGGACCGATCCTTTTCACTTTATACGTGCTGCCCTTGTGTAGCAGGTCAGTGGAGTGGCTGATTGAAACTCACACACCAGAAGACCAATCAGAAGAGGCAGGGACTAAGGAGAGGCTGGTTTAAAAACAGGTGAGATTCCAAGACTCACTTTCCTCAGGTCACCTAACTGTGACTGTAGTTGTGGATCCTGGTCTGTGGTAAAATGGATTTTAAGCATTGTTTTATAATCTGGACAGTTTTATTGTTAGGGTAATGTAGGGGTGCATGTGTGCACCCTGAGGCATGTGTATTTTAATAATTTTCTTAACTGTGGGTCTGTCATTTGTTTGAAATGAAATGAAAATGAAATGAAAAATACTTTATTAATCTCAGAAGGGAAATTCAACATTATAGTAAGGTTTTTTTTTCAACAATAGATAAATGACAGCAATAATAATATTGAATTAATAGTAGTAGGATGTCTTGTTGTGGAAGCTGCTGGCAGGAATGATCTTCTGTATCTTTCTGTCTTGCAACGGACCTGAAGAAGCCTCTCACTGAACACACTCTGTTATTTGATCACTGTGTCGTGGAGAGGGTGTGAAGAGCCCTCCATCATCTTCATCAGCTTGTGCAGCATTCTTTTTTGAACAATCAGCTCCAGCGGCTCCAGAGTTACACCCAGCACAGATCCAGCTTTCTTGATCAGTTTGTTGATTCTCTTCAGGTCTCTGGTTCTGATGCTGCTGCCCCAGCAGATGGCTGCAAAGCTGATTGCACTTTCAACAACAGACCTGTAGAAGATGTGCAACATCTTGGTGCAGACATTAAAAGATCTCAGCTTTCTTAAAAAGTAGAGTCTGCTCTGACCTTTCTTGTAGATGTATTCTGTGTTGCATTTCCACTCTAGTCTGTTGTCAAGCTGAACTCCAAGGTACTTGTATTCCTCCACCACCTCCTTTCCCAGGATGGAAACACTACTTTGTTGATTCTTGCTCCTCCTGAAGTTGACAATCATCTCCTTAGTTTTGCTGGTATTTAATACGAGATGATTGTTACTACACCATTTCACAAACTGACAGATCAGTTCTTTGTACTCTGCTTCTTGTCCGTTGCTGATACACCCAACAACTGCAGAGTCATCAGAGTATTTCTGCAGATGACAGGACTCAGAGTTGGACTGGAAGTCAGAGGTGTAGAGCGTGAAGAGAAATGGTGAGAGAACAGTTCCTTGTGGTGCTCCAATGTTGCTGATCTCCATCTCAGACACACAACCTTTCAGTCTCACAAACTGTGGTCTGTTTGTGAGGTAGTCATAAATCCAGGAGGTTGTGGAGGAATCCACCTGGAACTTATGGAGCTTCTCACATAACAACGCAGGCTGAATTGTATTAAAAGCACTTGAGAAATCAAAGAACATGACCCTCAAAGTGCTGCCTGATTGGTCCAGATGAGAGTTGGCTCTGTGAAGCAGGTAGATGATTGCGTCTTCAACTCCAAGCCCATTACGATATGCAAACTGTAATGGGTCCTGAAAGGTGCTGACCTGCTTGTTGAGGTGGGCCAGTAAGAGTCTCTCCAGGACTTTCATGATGTGAGATGTCAGGGCAACTGGTCTGTAGTCGTTAGGTTCAGCTGGTTGTGGTTTTTTAGGCACTGGAACAAGGCAGGATGTTTTCCACAGCACAGGAACTGTTTTCTGTCTCAGACTGGTGTTGAAGAGGTGCTGGAGAATCGGACATAATTGCAATGAGCAGGTCTTGAGAACTCTGGGACAGACACCGTCTGGACCTGCAGCCTTGTTCTGGTTCAGTTTCTCTAGTTGTTTTTTGACCTGATTGCAGGAGATGGAGAGGAGGGGGAGGCAGAGGAGGTCTCTGAGGTGGAGAAAGATGATGCTGTTTTCTGGTCCATGACTGAGCAGCAGGGTGACAGAGTGGAGGTGTGACAGAAAAGCTGTGGTCTGTTGGGCTGGAGGCAGGGGGGGAACTGAACCTACTGAAGAACATGTTCAGTTCATTAGCTCTGCCCAGACCTCCATCAGTCTGGTCCCCTTTAGCCTTCAAGCTGGTGATCTTCTTCATTCCGGACCACACATCCCTCATGTTGTTCTGCTGGAGCTGCATGAGGGTTGTAGGACTAATGCTGGGTTTTTAAGTGCAGAGGTTGGTTAAAATAACAGCATTGAAACCCCACAGGATTATGTCCTTCAAACTAACAGTCTGCTCTGTTTTTTAGGCATGGCACTGACTGCCATTTATCTTAGTTTAGTATTTTAGGTTTTTAATTGTATTGATCTTATTGTGTTTAGAGTTTTAACATCCTGTTCTTTTTCTAGTGTTGCGGCTGGTGGTGCCCTCCACTCGCTGGTGTGGTGGTGACACTGAGAGTCCACTTTAAAGGGTGATTTGTTTGTATATTAAGTTGGTGTCTTATTTGAAGTGTGTTGGGTTTTTTGTTTCTTTTAGACTCTGTGTCCTGAATGGTGAGTGGTTGGTCTCCCAGCCATAACATGACTATCTGTCCTCTTGTTTTTCACTGGCTTAGTTTGTATACATTTTGAAAATAAAATGGCAGATGACTTGACCCACATTGACCATTGTGGCCTCTTTAATTGAAGTCCCCTGCGGGTACTCTTGGTTACACTTGTGAAAAATTATCCTTAGCCACGGCATATATTTCTATTGCTATGCTGATGATACGCAGCTGTACTTATCCATGAAAGCAGAGACAACAGAACCGGTAGCCAAACTTCAGACATGTCTTAAGGACATTAAGACTTGGATGTCAACAAACCTTTCACTTTTGAATTCTGGTAAAATGGAGGTTATTGTTTTCGATCCTAAACACTTTAGGAACAGATTCGTTTTCATGTTGGCCTCGAGTACAACTATGAGAAGTCTCAGATATTTTCAATCAGGATATGTTGTTAAAACTGCATATTAATCAGGTTTGCAGCCTTTTTTCACCTCAGTAATATCAGCAAAATTAGGAGCATACTCTCCCAGGGTTATGCTGAAAAGTTAATCCATGCATTTGTCACTTCTCGACTGTATTATTGTAATGCATTATTAGCAGGCTGTCCAAATAACTGGCTGAACAGCCTCCAGCTGATCCAAAATGCAGCAGCACGAGTGCTGACAGGATTCAGCAAGAGAGTTCACATCTCTCCCGTGTTAGCCTCCCTTCATTGGCTTCCCATAAAATTTCAATCTGAATTCAAAATTCTTTTACTCTCATAAGACCCCTAACAGCCAAGCTCCTCTGTATTTACAAGACCTAATAGAGCTCTTTGCTCTGAGTGCAGGCTTTTACTTGTAGTTCCTAGGATATCCCAAAAAAAACTGGAGGACAGGCCTTCTGCTATCAGACACCTTTATGATGGAACCAGCTAACAATGTGGGTGAAAGGAGGCTTACTCCCCCTTCACCTTTAAATCCATCCATTATCTTACGCTTTGTCCCTAATCAGGTCGCAGGGGTAGCAGCTTCAACAACCTTCACCTTTACAACTAAACTTAAAACATTTAGTTGTTTAGTAAAGCCTATAGTTGGTCCAAACAATAGTGTTGGGGCCAATAACCATAGCTACAGTTATGGGAATGGCTGAAGCCAAGACTAGAGCAAGCTTATCTTAAACATAGCCTTGTCATAGCTATGCTGCTATAGGCCTACGCTGCAGAGGGACACCAACATTATCCGAGCAGTGTCCCAACCCCTGTTCCCTCCTTTCCTCGTCTTCCTCCAGCTGTATCCATAGTTAATTAGGAGCACCTCATAAATTTGACTGCACTTCGTTGTTCCTGTAGTTTTTTTTTGTGCTGTCCTGCACCACCCTTTTTCTTTTTCTTTCTGTATATGTTTGTAGGCCAGAGTTCCCAGAGCTACATATTGACCTGCAGTTCCACCCTCTGACCATCCCAGCGTTTACTTCCACCTGTCTACATAGATGTCTCTATATCAGCTAACATGCTGACCTGCAGTCTGACCCACCGACCACCTCACTGTTGCTGCCTACATCTGTTTATATAGTCATCTCTCTCGTACATGTACTAACAATTTACCAGTCCATAATATAGTACATGGAATTTTTAGTTCTCCAGCTTATGGATAATTACTATTAATATATTTTGACCAATATAATATTGGAAAGAAAGGTCCTGCTCAAGCTTTCTTTCCTCTTAAAAGGGAGTGTTTTTCTTTGCCACTGTATGTCTTAAAGGTTTTTCTGAATGTGAGCGTGGAAAATGAAGCATACAGAACCTTTTTTTTGTACATATGCAATCAGTACATGAGGCCCCAAGTGACTGATACACCATAACAAAAAGACCTAATTCCTCTGAATTCCTAATGGAACAAAACTGAGAGATAGCTACTCAAAACACTTAAAGGTGGGTCTAGGTCTGATTAATGGACTTGAGTGGTAAATTTCTTCCCCTCCTCATCCTTGACCTGTGCCTTGAGCAATATGAAAATGCATGTAACCAGGAGATGTCGATTCATTAATGCTGACATGATCCTCCTGCTGCAGCCAGGTTTTTGAAAGGCAGAAAGAAAAATCAATTTTATGATCACATATATCAATGGGAAGCAAAGATTTAGAAGGGAAAGATCTAATATTTAATTAGCCATATTTAAAGGCCTTGTTTGATTTTACTAATTTAGTTGGTGGGGGGTGTTTCAAGGAGTAAATTCAATAGTCAGCAATATGGATAAGTTAGGACAGCATGCTGAACATTTGAAGACAATGCTACTCAGTGGCTTTAAATGAGTACTGTCTCTACTGAAGAAGTCCTAGTCCAAACTAGTTGGCAAGTCTTTAAAAAGATAAACAGCTTGAAAATGTTCTAGATAAAGTCTTTCAGAGGACAGCTGTGAAGACAGGTGGAAGTTTATGTGTAAAATGTTTGTTTGGAGATACTTTACAGCCAAGTTAAAGACAATGACTTGTGTAAATATATTCACATTAAACCAGCCTATATCCTCATCAGTCAACACACTGCACCTGCATTCACGGTTTCCTGTGGCAACAGGCTGGTGTTGTTACGGCTGCTGCAGAGTCCCCAGAGACAATGAGGAGAGAGAAGGAGACAAAGAGAGAATACTGACGAAGATGAACTTGACCTTTATGATGTCTTGGTGAGGAGGGGTTGGGGGCAGGTTGCTACTTATGAATCTATAATGAAGCTCTACGATGTGTGTGTGTGTGTGTGTGTGTTAGAGAGTGAGTATTGTAGAGGTCTGAGTTCTTAGTTGAAGAAAGGTCATCACACAAGGGGGCACTAATACACCCGAGTCTCCCCCTACATCTATCTATCTAGGAAACACAACAACATATCTGGCCACTTCAGACCACACAAAGGTAACAACATTTTCCTGTCAGTTCTCACTACTTACAAATGCTGCATTTACTGTTGTAACGTGTTATTTCTTTTTTAGCGCAATTCAAGATTGAACACATTGAAGGACTTCAGGGCTGATGAGCTCCATCTTTTGTTGATTTTTGAGTAGGTATTTACTTTGTCTGACAATGTGCCTTTACCCTGTTTCTGTTGTGAGAGTCTGTCTTTCTCTGTGTGGAATATATTGAGCAGGTACAGACCATGGCGGACACAGATCCAAGGATCAACAGGTGATGAGCAGAATCAGCACATGTTACAAATAAGAATTTGAACATGGACACGGTGGGCATATCAGTTTATTAAAATTCAGGAAATATACTCTGACATCTGCATTGGGGGATATAACAATAGTTTACTCAGTGTGAAATGCTCATTATTTTCCCTGGTTTATTAGGCTACAGGGCTTTTGCACAGTTGACCCTGTATCTTATTATAGCAAGAAAAGATCATCTGTGACTGCATGTCAGAGTGTACAACACCAGAACTCAAAATCAACGCAATTAAATGTCATATGTCCAATGCTGATTTTATTATTAACAGCATCCCTTTTTTTTTGTTTACTTCACATTTCAAAATGTGAACTGCATTAGACTCCCCCTACCTCATGAAGGTTAGAAAAACCTTTAAAAACATATTTAATATGAAGGTGAGCATAAATGATAGGAAGCCTGAATATGTCAACATGGATAAAAAAAAAAACAAAATAAAAAAAAGGAGGCAGAGAAGACAAAGTTAAGAATTATTATAAGACAAGCTTTGTGGCAATATTTGTAACAATCTGCCAAAGACACGAGGAACAACAGCAAATGCTTCCCTTATGGAGTTAATGTTTTTTATTTTTATTTTTTTAAGTGCACTAGATTAATATTGTAATTTAAAATACAATGTGTCATGACTGAGGATTTCATCTCTATTGCCAAGCCATATCTTTTCTGCTCTATACCATGTTTACCACTTGGAGTACATCATTCATTCCATGATTTGACAAGTAAACAAATAATTATGTGCTCTGCTGCAATGTTTAAAGTGCAGCTGATACAAGGAAAACTCAAGGAGGTCGCTTCCACGATCCAACCACTCTTTCACTCCTGTCAGTAATCTGATGAAATAATGATTTCCAAAGAAGATGAGAGTAGATTATTAATTCTTAAATTGAGGCAGCCTCCTTTGACTACTGAGACAGGGCTTTTTGTCAGTGCGCTGGTCCAGCTCAGGAGTCTCTTTGTTCCAGCTGCCACAGCAGATTTAGGCGTCTGTACGGAGGCCTGTCAGAAACAGGCTTATCTCTTGGGGGCCTCCCAGCACAAAGACCCATTTAGATGCTCACAGAGAGTGAAATCTTCATTATATACCTTTTGAAAACACAAACAAACCTCTGCTTTTGGAGAAATTTAATTGAAGACAAGTAGTTGGTTTCGTTACAATAAAAGCTACAAATTACAGGATAAAACACTTGTACAGGAGAACCTTTGTATTCGATACATAAAGGGCTTTTTGTCAGTGCGCTTTTGCATATATTAAAATATGACCATGCAAAAGCATTTACGTTTGTGTTGCATTATGTGTTAGTGTTAGGTGTTAAAATTCAGTTAACATTGTTAGACACGGTGAGAGCTTAAACTCATGTCTATTGGCTGTTATTTGTATTAATTACAAAAATTACCTTTGTGTTTGTCATTTTCTCAAAATGCTCTAATTAAGTTTACAAGTGGACTAAAAATGTGTGTAAAGGTAATTATATCCTCAATATTTTTTATCTATTTATTATCCATCCATCCATCCATCCATCCATCCATCCATCCATCTGCTGGCCTTTCCCAGCCATGCCTGTGGTATGAGTGTCAGTGTATCTGCTATGGCGTCCTGCTGATGTGTATTGTGATGGGGTTGAATACTCCAGCTACCAATATGGCCCGCACCAATACTGGATTAGCCACAGTGGATTAGCTGCCTGCCCTCCTGCTGCTTATTCAAATATTGTTTCACGTATTGTCATCATTGGGGAAGAACTCTGGCCCAGGAGCCCACAAGCTACCAAACAGTATCAAAGAAAACCAGAAAAAAATGTCTTTGCCTCCATTCACTCACAAAAGCTTCTAATTTCATCTTTCAACAAATGTGGAATTTGTTCCATTAGGGATGCGAGGGAATTGTCTGAGGTTTCGGTGAGCATGTGTAGCTCTGCAGAAGGAAGAAAAAGACGATGGAGAGATGATGGAAAGAGAGACCTAACCAAGGCCAAAAACAGGCATTAAAGCACGCCTTGATCTTTGATTTTCTTCTTTTTTTTCTCCTCTCTCCCTTTCTCCCTTTCACCCTTACACATACACTTGGGAGTCAAGGCAATTGATGTGCTGCCTTTGATGGCAAAGAGAGGCCTATATCAACAGCCAAAAGACCATGATGAAAGGGCTGAGAAAAAGAAGGAAAATGGGTAGAAAATGTGTTATCAAAAAGAATGGCACCTCATGAAAAATACTTGTGATGGAGCGATGGTAACCAAACATCGGGGTGTTGGTCGTTTGAAGGTTTAACGACAGCGGAGGAAAAGCTAAGGTAGACGGAGAGCTTACCGTGTTAGCCTGGCGATAATGATGACTGAGGTTGGCGTGGTGGTTCCAAAATGTAATGCTGGTGTTCTTCCTGTTAGAATAGAGGAAGGGGATACACTTGCTGCATGGCCTTGGTTCCTCCTGGTGATACGGAGGTCTGGATGCCAGTGGACGTCCCATTACAGAAGCAGTCGCCATCTTTGTCCCGTTGTTGTCTTGGATATCCTCTCCTGCGTCTTCATCCCTCCCTCTTTCCTTTGATCATGCCTCCCTCCCTTGCTCTTTGCCGTATGACATCATCACGCTGCGGTATCGACAAGCATCAAAGAACCTCTGGGCAGGACTGTGTGCCTGTTGGTCTGTGCATTTGAAAGGGGTATAAATATGGAGCAAAAAGAGTGCTGTAAGCCCCCACTACTCACATCCACTGCTCTCCTCTTCCTCCAAGTGGATGGTTTATTAGGCCAATACAAAACTACATGCACACACCCACACCACCCATCTCTCAGACGGGTGTATCCCAAGGCCCCCTGCTGTGCCCGCAGTGTTTGATGACGTGTTTAAACAGCTTCATTCATTCCAAAGCCCAATCCTTTCTCTTCCACATCTATTTCATGCTCTGTATTCATGTGTCCAAGTTGTTATAGCAAACAAAATGTGTTTTTGGTCAACTTTGCAGCTAAATGAAAACACGCTTTGCAATGGCATCCCTCCTTGGTCCCACTTTTAACTCTTGTTGTCTGCTTTCACCTAATTCTTACAGCTGGTCTGTACCATTTCCAATCCTGTTAAAGTTGTATGTCCACTTAAAGGAACCCTTCTGTCTGTCTGACATCTGCCTCCAAATCGCATATACACATTTCACTGTCACACTTTCAATCCTTTGTGACAGCTGTTGTCCAATCCAATAAGATGTTCCTCTAAAAAAAAAACACAAGTAGCAATGAGATGAGTGTTTTTGTCCAACATGAATGTACCAGCAACTTCTATTATCATCAACATATCAATAACATTCAAAGTACTGGACTTACATTAATGGGTACTATATTGCTCTACAAAGATAGACACTTGTAACCCCAAACACAAACACAATGAAGCTGGGAAAGTTTCTACAAAAGGACAAGAAAAGATTACATGAGTGAATTAATGAAGTCAGAGAGAATTTATTTCACATGACCCATATTAAGGGGCTAGATTGGACTTGTAACTAGTCTCATACCTTAAATTAGGTTGTATTTATTTTATAACCTATTTTTTCTTAACTGTACTGTTATTAGAAATTAATTAATTTAAATTAGTGAGTCGCCGTGGTGCAATGCACACTTATGGAAATATCTTTGCTCTGATAACATAATGTTTTAGTCAAATAGATGACTAGATGTTTCCTTTTTGAAATAATACAAACTCTATATCTTATTCCATTGCTGTTTCATATGGTTTTATAATAATTATGTGTTCATTTTGGAATTCATTGATGTATTGTGCAACTTTTAGCTAACAAGAGCAATACAACTAGTAAACCCAACCAGTGTAAAGCAATCACACTTATGACAGAAAATCCAGTTTCACATTCCTGTTTCTGATGCAAGTCTTATGAAAAGCTAATGATGTGACTGAAATTTTCATACAAACTTCTGATGTCATCCAGTTGTATAGTGAGCTCCTTATATGACTGACAAATCAAACAGTTCTCATTAATGGGAAGATGGTCCTGATCTGCTTCTTCTCAAGCACCAATTTCAGGGAGGACAAAAAGAACAAAGATAATTAAACGTATGTATAGCCACAAGGTTGATGTCCCAGTTGTGCCTTCTCTTCTCAGTCTCCTGTGCTTCTCTTTTCCCCTGGTTTCTATTCACAATGTCAAGCTGCACACTGCCCTGCTGCCTCTCTGCCCCCACATGGCCTCCCCTGTCTAACTAATTGTCAAGGTTCTTGTTACCATTATGCTTAAATGCGTCTTCTACACCAAAAGCCACTCTGTTATTGAGAAAGAACCCTCAGCAAGGATTATAACAATGACGGGGAAAACTGAACATATTCAAGTGTGCATGGCAGAGAACGACTATCCCTAAATTTGTTGTTCAGTTGTTCTTGCTCCTCTTTCTGTCTTGTGTTTTTGACTACCGGTAACTAAATTCTCTCTCAGCTTTCTTAATAGAATGAACCATTCTTTTCTCATCCACGTACCAATCTCTTAAGCAGTCATTTACATTCAAACAGCAACTCCATCCCAGGTATTAAGAAAAGTAATTTCACAACATTAATAGCTCTGCTAGAAATGCCCACTTACGTCCTGCACACATGACTTCCCATAATCCCAATCAACTAAATCCGTCTGCTGATTGCTCGCCTTATGGGGAGACAAATAAGAATGTTTGGAATCAATATGAGCACTCTTGGCCTACCTGTAGGACTGTTGGGGTAACGGCAGCAAGCTGACGGGCTGTTGAGGGTTGATAAGCATTTCTCATTATTGAACCCTATTCACATAGCTGGCTGCTGCACATGTGTAATACAGGCAGACACACACACTCTTTTAGACAAACACATGTCCTTCAAAATATATGCCACAATCTCAAACAATAGATATATATATATATATATAAAAAACTGTGCATCAATTTTCCATGCATGAACACATATCCATGAGAACAAAAATACAAAAGTACATCTGGAAACGGTATAAAGTGACACATAACTTAAGGGGATGGACAAAAAGACAGAGAGTCCAGCCGTCATTGTGTAATAGTTTTGCATTTAAATTCAAGCTTGCCAAGACTTACAACTGATTTTTGTTTCAGCAAGCAGACACATGGGTTCAACTCAGCAGTCATTTTTGACGCTCTAATTTCTTATCAGGCAAATACCACATTCTGTGTCTCTTAGTCAGTGTTGGTCTACTTGTAACTTAGTGAATTGCCAGATTAATGGAGCAGCATCTTGTCTTCCCTCTTGTTCCTACTAATCACTTTACACTTTGATGTGCTGAAATAATTTGGCACTCGTGTGACTGACGATCAACCAAAAAAGTCAGGACTGGGAGTAAAATGTTATGAAAAACAGTGCGATTTCAATTAAAAAAAAAAAAAAAAAACTCAGATGGGTTGACGAGATTCAGAACTTAAACCAAATAGTATGGATTCTAGATTTAAGTTCTGGATGAATAAAGGCATTACTGTTTTCTGTAATATAACACAAAACATTCAGACATCAAGATAAAAATACAATTTGGAAAAAACAGGATTTTTTTCAGATATTCACAATTACAACAGCATTTTTTTTAATTTGGAAAAATGAAGCAATTATGGAACTTAATGAAATAATACAGTTAAATGGAAAGACATACATTAGTACCCCTAAATCAATAATCTTAACACTTTATCAAGGTGCTGTGAAAGGTAGAGGAAATACCACAACAAACATCAAAAAGAGATGTGAGAAGGAACTAAATGATAAAATAACCAGTAAGCAATGGGAAAACATGCATAGAACAGTTTTTTCTATATCTTGCTCTATGTACTGGTGTGAATTATGTTAAAATGAAAACATATACAGCCTGTTTATCCTTTCCACAATCTAAGAAACTTTTCCAACCTGAACTGAAGTTCTTGAAAATCCATTTCCATTGTACCAGTCGCTCAAATGAATGCCGTCAAATGCTATTTATTTCTTCATTTATTGGCACAGAGACATGAAGACATGAAGACATGAAGTATAACCGGCAAATTAAAAAAGATTCTAGCGATAGTGAAATGATAATAATAAAAATGATCTTAATTATATATTTTAATTCAGTATGTATCAATCTTTTCTTGTACCAGTTCGTCAGCATGTGAACAAAATTCTTGGTGGGTGGTTGGGTGGGTGGGTTAGGGTGAACCCTAGCTGAACCTGCTTTTACTCAAGTCATTTTTCAGTGAAGGGAAGCACGGTGGCTTGGTGGTGAGCACTGCTGCCTCACAGCAAGAAGGTCCCTGGTTCAACTCTCAGCAGCATTCTCCCATAGAAAAGGTTGAAACAGTGTCTGAATTAGTTTATGGGGAAAACCTTGCTATGTGAATTAGTTAAATGAGTGTCCCACCACTTTAACTATGTTAAGAAGATAGCACCCACTGAGTCTGTGAATAGAGTGTCCACACAAGTCTTATAAATCTTTTGGGTACTTGCCCTACCTAGAGGCACGTTGGGGTGACTTATATATCATTTGTAGTACTTGGGTATTTGGTAAGAGAATTGTCCGTGTGAACATAATTATTCCTTCAAAATTCTAGGTTCCAAAGTTGATTTTATTCTTTGACTTCCTGCCTTGTGCTTGAAGGCCAGGATTTGGGTTCTCCTCAACTCCCAACTGTGGCTTTCTCCTTCTGTGAGTAAATCTGGAAACAATCTTCAAGTGTCAGACATTTGTACAGACTGGAAGTAAACAGGGAAAGCATCAAATACCACAGTAAGGTAACCATAGGGGAAGTAAATACATATTTTTAACTAAATTTCATTTAGTTTTGCATATGGAAATACTTAACTTTGAGATCAAATTTTTGGAGGCTTTAATTATAATTTTATGCCCATCAGGAAATGAAAGTAGCCCTTGATAAGCTCTGAAACACATTAATTTTAGCCACATTCTGCACTGCACAGAGACAGCTCCAGTCGTGAAGGTATTGAGACTGTTGTTTGGTCGAAGTGAGACAAATGAGACCCCTGAGAACACTACTTAGCTACACATAAAGGTCAGATATAGAGCCACACCTAAGGTTGCTAATCCTGACCCCAGGGACTGTGTGCACATGCGCCTGAGGATGTAATTGTTTCACAGGACTGTGACATTTAAACCTGAATGAGGGTATAGTCCTGAGTGGCAGAACAGTGTGTGTGTGATGCACACATGTGCCTGGAAACCAATGGGCTTCAGCGTTCATGGAGGTTTAATTAGGCATGGCCTTGGGTGTAATTAAAACATAAGAGGCAGTTTTCTTATGTGAACAATCCCTTTTGGTTTGTGCTATAAATATTCTATTGATTTTGGAACATTGTGCCTCGTTGAATATTTGAAGTGACTGCTATCCAAAAGTTTGTTTTAATTTACAAACAATACATAAAATCTCTGCTTTCTACCTGACAGCTGGTATGCATTATGAGGCATTAGTGGACACTAGCCATTAGGGGGGCTAGTTACACATATATTTGAATAATAACACAGTGATGGACTGCAATCTTTTGCTTTCACAGACAGGCTTGTCAGCAGGCCCACCTATGAGCCATAATAATGCAATTTATGAGTTTTAGCAGGACATAGTGGCGAAAAAGACTGGAAGGTCACAGCAACAGCTCAGCCAGAGTATAATGAGCAGAAGAAAAACATTTGCAAATCAGTTAATGTTTGCGTGTGTGTGTGATAGAGAGAGAGACAGAGAGAGAGAGAGAGAGAGAGAGAGAGAGAGAGAGTAAGTGAGATAGAGGCAGAGAACATGAACTAGAGGTTCTTATTATAATTAATTATGAACCCCTGCCATATATCCAAGACACCTGTAACACCATACCATTTTAAAATTACAGATGTGGACAGATTTGTTGATACTCTCACAGCTCACTGAAAGAAAGCATTCATTCTGAAAAGTGATTAAATCAAAAGCATTTGTCTCATATACCCCTCGATGCATTTAGTCTGTAATCAAGTAAACCAATAAATGTATAAGCCAGCTTTTTTGTAGAATTAAATCTTAGAATATATTATTTAAGATATGAAATACCCTGGAGAGATTTTTGGAACACCTAATACTGATTATAAACCATTGTTGTAGAGTCATGTTTGATATTAATTGTTTAGCTGTAATAAGTGTAACAGAATTTCTTCAGTATTATAAATCAGTTAGCTCATTTAGAGCAACTTGCCATGATGTAGTTTAGTATCACTGTCTACACCACACTGAGCATGTACTTGCTTAACCAAAGGAAAATGTATCTGAGGAGCTCAGAAATAAAATTACAGACAAACAAGCTATAAGCCCATCTCCAACCAGCTTCATGTTCCTGCAAATAATTGCAATTATTAAAAGTATAAGGTCCATGAGACTATAGGTAGCCTCCCAGGATGTGGTCATAAAGAGACATGCAACAGATCAGACGGATAATGCAGATAGATAAAGAGCTTAAGAATGTCCAAAAACATTCAAGATGAACTCCAAGATCAAGGTATGTCACTGTCTGAACCCACAAGTCACCCCCCTTAATGAACAAATATGTGCTCCATGGAAGAAGGGCCACGAGGAATCCAGCGAACTACACCAAAAAGAGCACAGCATCTTCTGCGAATTGTGGAGGGGGTCAGTTGTATTTTGGAGCTGCTTTGAATCTGCACAAAGTTTGAAGGTACCAAGGCATCCTGAAGCAAAGCTCTCTCAGGTTTATAGTTCATATATATATATATATATATATATATATATATATATATATATATATATCTATATATATATATATATATATATATATATATATATATATATCTATATATCTATATATCTAATATATATATAGATATATCAAGACAAATTAAATGAAAAACACGTCCACTTCCTGACATAAAGGTGTCTTGATCCCAAACAAGACAATTAAAGATAACTAGACTTAAATGTCTCAATGAATATCACACGGCTCACAATGAAATTAATACCATCACGCTCTGTTAACAAAGGTGTATAGGAATATGCCATTTTTTTGTAAATGAAATATATTATCCACCTAACAGACTTATCAATTTATATCAGAGCAGTGCTGATTCTTTGCATCACAGTGCTATTCCAGTAGCACTGCTTATATGTGCAATGACACAATGACACATGTTTTGTGTCAGATAATGATATGGAACAGTTATGAGGAGTAGTTTTTGTTTTATTTTGAACCCATCCTCAAACCTGTTGGTTACAGAACAGCTGCCAGACATTTTTAATACCACTGAAACTGTGGATGATGTAACTCGAAGAAATGTTGGATATAGATAAATGTTTTGTTATAAATGTCTTGCTCTTGAGGAATGCCAGTAGCACATGTGGGTCCTATAATGGGCATGAAACATTAGGCTTTAGCTCCATCTTATGGACTAAACTAGAAGTAGCCTCTGTCTTTGGATGCATCTATGGGCTTGCCAAATTCATTTACATCAGTTATTCTCTTTTGGCAGTCTGACCTGAACTCACTCATTTGAATCAGATGTGTTGCAGCAGGAAACATCTAACACACGAAGCAGCAGGGGACCTTGATGGCCATTAACAGGGAAAACTGCCCTAAAAAGTGCTTCAAAATTGTGATGCTACTGTGGAAATAAAATGTCACCATTTTTTTTTTAAAGAAACTTTTGGTTTAGTCTTTTTTGAGTCTAAAATTATTATTTTGCATTGAGAGCAGTTAGTTAAGGGTAACTTTTACCATTTTTTTTTTCAAAATTCAGGAAAAGCTAAATAAATAATGTGTCCAAGGCATAGATACAATCTGACAAGGGTGACATTATTCATACCACAGGTGTGGCATAGGAATTATCTGTAATCTTGATTCTTTTTTTTTGTTTTTTTTTTTTGATTGAGCCATTTTTCATCTTTCTCAGCTGTATTTTTTTTTCATTCTTTACCTTCTTATTTTCATTATTACAATATCAAACAACAAAAAACAAACAAACAACAAGAACTCAAACACACAAATAACTTTTAATCAGAGAACTAGTTTAGAAAATAACAATTACAAAAGACAGGTACTAAATATGACCAAAGTCCTATGGAGACATAATCAAATTCCATGGATTTCGATTCAGTATTATTTAAATGGCAGGTTTCTATCTTATAGCATCTCTGACATGAACCATTAAGTAGCTAGGATCAGTATTTTACTCCTAAAAAACAAAAATAAGAATGATATTGCATTTCAATATCATATTCAGCACTAAAAATCTAAACTGACAACTGGTGCAACACTATGTTGCAAAATGCTGATGTTTCATTTAAAACCACTGCTTCTGAAAGTGGACTGCTAAGTTGATGATCAGTGCATGCCAGATGTCTTTATGAAAAAACAAAACAAAAAAAAACATTAAATTACATTAGGATTGGTGTGTCTCGTCACCCCTAGTAGTTTTTAAAAATCATGTTATCAGTCCATTTAAAAAAAGAAAAGAAAAAAGCACTACAACATATATCAACTTATGATGATGTCTCACAAATTGGATGACTTCTTTAAGTGGGAGTTTTTATTCCCCTCCTTCAGCTTTATCAACCTCCTCCTTGTCCTGTGACAAATTTTTGTCCTCTTTTTCTTCGACTTTCTTCTCTTCTTTGCCCGACTCCCCTTGGTCATGTTTCTCCTTCTGCTCTGTCGAATTCGACTCCGTCTTTGTTGCAGTCACATCAGACTTGGGTCCATCTTCTTTCACAACTTCCTGAAGATTGTATTTTCTGTAGAGTGTATAGTCTTTTACCACACTGATGCAACATACGGCTTTGATGACCTCCACAATGATGGTCAGTTCAGGGTTTGTCAAATCCACCTTGTTTTTAGGGTTCAGCTTTCCCACAAGACCTGAAGTAGTGAAATTCGGAAGACTGAGTCAGTTTTCTTCAACAGATGTGCAGGATGTATGAAATGCATATAAACTGTATATTATGGATCTATGCCTACCTGCAATAGATTTGATGATTTCGTCTCTCTTGTTGTGGCTGCTGTTGCGGGCCTTAAAAGCGATCTGGTAGGTTGCACAGCTTGGAGTTTTGAACCAAGGCTCCAGGAATGTGGTCAGGTATTTCACCATGTCTTCCTGGAAAGCCTTACAGGTTCCAGTCACCTGGAGGAGACAAAAACAAAGTGCAGATGCTGTAGATGACGGACTCAAAACAGAAACATTGGTAGTCTTTATACTTCTAATCTTTCTGTTGGTTGATAGTACAAGACACATACTAAATTGATAATGAGTTGGTTTTTATTGTCCCCAAGTCGAGTCATGTGAAGTTCTTTCAGCGTGAGCAGCTCTTACCCGCAGCAGACAACTGTCCCAGCACTCTTAGTTTGGAGAATTATTCTGATTTTTTTTACTGTGTAACTCCATGGTAAATACCACACAGTTACACAAAATGGGCCTGCTAAACGCAGTCTGGATCGCAACAATCCCTCAAAACTAAGCACTTTGCACAGACCAGATTATGCTCTCCAGTAAAGATTAAATAACTGCAGTCAACAGTGAACATGGTGTACATGTATCTAATACGGTGTGAGTTTGAACTGGGTTTGAGTTGTTTTGGATCATGAAATTTGGCTCTTCTATAGCCCTCAATCTGAGCCAGCTGGTAGCCTTGCTCAGAAGTCCTCCGTAGTGCTAAACAGTGCTGTGACTGCTGTGTAGCTACTCCAGGTAAGACACCAATTACTTTTGTCACAAAACTCATTCTCAGATTCAAGAAAATAAATCATTCGAATAACTAGAATAAATGAATAAATAAAATGATCCAGTAAAGTTTACACCTTGGGGTAATATTGAAAATTGCAACCATCCCTGCTTCAGAAACTCTGGCTAGAAACACAGTTATAAAAACTTGAATGGTTCAACTCCAAAGACAGTTTGTCATGTCATTACCAGGCAACCTCAGAAATATGGTGCTGAAACATGGCAGACTTTACACAAGCCCCACACCATCTATAAATATAAAAGGTCTTACTCTGAAAAGTTGGGTAAGAGATACTAGAAAAACCTATAAGAGACTGAGATTTTGAAAACATGTAATAATAATAAAAAAAAGTACAGCCCCCTCCCCTCAAACCTGCCCATAAATATTACTCCTGTTCACTGAGGAAAGAGAGTCTGACAGAGAAGCCAAAAGTTCAATAACTTTGCTGAGATCACTCACAATGATTTGGATGGTGTTTTTAGCACCTTGTTGTTTCCACCGATGGTTAAGCTTTTGTTTTGACACAATATTCTATTTGAGAATAGTGCTGTTCATGGTGGCAGCTTGCTCCAATAGCTTGTCAAAATTTGCGAGCATTTTTGCATGTTTGAGTTTTTTTTAACCAAGTCTTCTTCATTGATAACACTGGGGGGGGGGGGGGGGGGGGGGGGGGGTTCCAAGAAAAAAATTATTTTTCATCGTGGTTTGAATGCTTGATGCATTTTTCTTGGTTACTTTTTTATTTTTTAACCATCTGTTATGCTGAGTGACCAGAGCAACGACAGAGACGTTTACAAGTGGGAGCAGCTGATCAGCGATGTGTGTGATGCCATCAGCTCTCTCTCTCTCACATTTCCAACATTTTAAGAGTTTGTCAGCTGCTCCACCACAGAGAATAAAATATTGGATTTGTTTTATGCAAATGTCGGAGATGCATGCAGCTCCTTTGCACGACCTGCTCTGGGCAAAGCAGATCATGATCTGGTTTATCTCTCTTCAACCTACAAACCCATCGTCCAGAGGTAACCTGTGACTAAAAAGACTGTGAGGAGGTGGTCACAGGAAGCTGAAAAAACTCTGCGGGGGTGTTTTGAGGATATAGACTGTGATGTGCTGTGATGAGTCACATGGAGATGACATCAAAACCATCCCTGAGTGTGTGACTGACTATATCAACTTCTGTGTGGACAACACCAATAATAAACCCTGGATCATCAGCGACCTGAGAGAGCTGCTCAAAAAGAAACAACGAGCCTTCGAGGAGGGAGACAGCAAATGACTGAGGTCAGTACAAAAACAGTTGAAAGTCAAAATTAGAGACAACAAGGAGGTGTACATGAGAAAGCTGGAGAACAAGCTCCAAAAGAACAACATAAGAGCTGTGAGTTCAGGGATGAAGAAGATCACAGGCTTCAAGCAGAAGGAGGATCAGTCAACAGGTTCAGTTCAAGCTCAGCATCCTCCTCTCCTGTCCCCAAACCAAACAGACCTCCCACCCTCCCTTGACCCACAGCTTCCCTGTCACAATCAGCTGTCTCATCTTCCACCTCAGTCATGGATCTTGCTGCTGCTCCATCGTTGTCTCCAACCACATCAGGAGATTAGGTTGGGCCCCCCTCCACCTCCTCCTCACCCTGCCTGTCTGTTTCTAGTAGTCAGATGAAGAGGCAGCTGGAGAGACTGAACCGGAACAAGGCTGAAGGCCTGTGCGGACCACCTATGTGGGATTCTACAGCACCTCTTCAACCTCAGCCTGAGCCAGGAGAAGGTTTCAGTACTGTGGAAGACATCATCCCTTGTTCAAATACCAAAGGATCCCATCCGTCTTCTCCCAATGACTATAGACCTGTTGCCCTAACATCACACATAATGAAAGTCCTGGAGAGACTTTTATTGGTCCACCTGAACAGGCAAACAAGCACCTTCCAGGATCCAGTGCAGTTTGCTTATCATTGTGGGGTTGGAGACGCTATCATACACCTGCTTCAACCAACCCACTGTCATCTGGACAAAGCAGGAAACACTGTGAGGATCATGTTCTTCCATTTTTCCAATTCAATTAACACCATCCAGCCTGCTTTACTCTGAAAGAAAAACTCCAGAAGACACAAGTAGATGCCTCCATCAATCACCTAGATTACTGACTACCTGACTAACAGGTGAGGCTGAATGGTTGTATGTCTGATCCAGGTGGTCAGCAGTACAGGAGCACCACAGGGACTGTACTCTCACCATTCCTCTTCACTCTGTACACCTTAGACTTCCAGTCCCAGTTGGAGTCCTGTCATCTGCAGAAATACTCAGATGAGTCTGCAGTTGTAGGGTGTATCAGTGATGGACAAGAAGTTCAGTTCTCTGTGGTCCACCACAAAGAACTGGTGGACCACTTTGTGGCATGGTGTGGGAACAATCATCTCATATTAAATGTCAACACAACAAAGATGATTGTGGATTTTAGGAGGACCAGGAACAAGTCAAACAGCATTTCCATCATGGGAGAAGAAGTGGAGGAGTATAAATACCTTGGTGTTCACCTGGACAACTGACTGGACTGAACATGCAACACTGATGCTGTTTAAACAAGGGACAGAGCTGACTTTACTTCTTAAGCAAGCTCAGGTCCTTCAGTGTTTACAGTAAGATATTACATATCTTCTATAAGTCTGTTGTGGAGAGTGCAATCCAATCTCTAAAAAAAGCTTTAGAAAATGATCTCCTACCCAATCTTAAATGTCATATTTAAATGACAAAATGATTCAACCCCCAGTTTAACTGTCCAGTAACAACTATTAAACCCCTGGAACCATGTTAACCATTGTTTGATTCTGGACATTTTTTTTCCCCTCACTGGCAGCATTCGAAGGATCACACGTGACTTCTTCTTCTTCGTGGTGTGGAGATCAGCCAGAATGTGATGAACCAGCTTGTCAGGCTCTGCGACAGAAAAGACAAACAAATGAACAAACTGTTAACAGGAATCAATGAACGCCCAAAAATAAACAGGGGAAACCCGAGTACCGCAAAAATGGTTTCCACCGGGTGGCAGCACCACCGCTACATTTGGGGCACGTGAACTTTTGGTTTTGAAGCGACATGGGAACTCCACTGATTTGGAAGGCACCGATTTAGCGTGAGGGTAAGGACTACACTGGCTGCAAGACGAGTTGTGATCCTGTCAGCTTTGTTTGGAATAACTGGAAGAAAGCCATAGCGGGACAAGGGGGACGGGTCTGCAAGAGCCCGGATCCCTATGAGTTCTGCTCCCTTACACGTGATATTCCTCCAGTACTCGGGCTTCCCAGATTCCAAAATCAGGGTGTCAGCAGTTTGTTCCTTCAAAAACAATCCTTACCCAGATTTTGAGTTCTGATGAAGATGACATTGTTCGCTCCACTGTCAAGGGCCTGGAAGCGCCTCTCGTGCTTCCTTTCAGAAGCTTGCAGCTGTGCAACCTCCTTCTTCAGTGCAACATCAACATCTTCTTCTTCAGCCTCCTCTTCTTCACTGCTGCTCCCGTTGCCGTCTTGCAGCTGTGAATGTGACTTTTGTTACTTCTGAGACAATCTGGCAGTTACTTATAATGCAGATACTCGGTATCAAATGCATATCGAATACATGCACACGTTTTAGGAATAGTAAAAGCACAGGACATAATATAAAACTGAGTTGGTTATTTATTTTTTATACTAACAACATGCATTAAAAATATGGAGATAAACACTCTTTGAAGCCAGTTGATGGCCTTCATACAGACATCCAGGTCTTAAAGCACTGACAGACAAAACATTTTTTTTCTTCCATATGTAGTTTTAAATCGCAGACACGATTTTTTTTTTTTTTTTTAATTCTTAATAATGTCATTGTAGTAACTCCTAATAAGGCAGGTAAATGCACCACACTCACCTTCTCCGGCCCGCAGAGCTTGTCTGCGTATTCATTGAGCAGGTTGAAGGCCTCCGCAGTGCACTTTCTCTCGTTCATGTTGCATGTGATGAGGATCCCCTGCATGCCCACCTCCAGCTCCCGAGACCCCTTCCATCTCTTGCTGTGGTGACCGGCCGCATAACGCTTCTTGCTCCGTTTCCTGGAGTCGTTTGGCACGGTGGACATATTCCCGACAGGCTTTCGAGCAGATGTACTATCGAAATCGACAGTTTGAGTTCACCAACAGCCGTCTACTTTATCTTCGTCTTATCCTCCTCGGGCTTTATGAGCCGTTAGCCGAGCAAACGAAACTTACTCAACTTTAAGTTACAGCGTCGAGGCTGCGTAATCGTGAAATCGATATATTCGAGCAGTTTACCGCCCTCACGTGCTCGGGTCTAAACCGTAGATGGGCAAAGACAGGACGTCAGTCACAACATTGCACGTTTGTTAGTTATCCTGTACGGCGGGGCAGAAGGGACAAACATACACACACAAAACGCGAACGCAAAGAAAACTCAGCTCACGGTTATTTATCAATTATAACAGAATTTTATGTGATTTATAGAGAATAAGCAACGTGAAATAGCTTCAAATGCTTTCCTTTTTTTTTTTAAATAAAACATTTAATTTAACCTCCAAAGCACATAAAGATTTTATATTACAAATGTCCACTTTCAAAGTACAATGATGTGACATATTTTTAGGCATTACATGATTGAAAACCAAAGTTGATTATTTCAAATTTTACAGTATCAGTTAATAGAAGTCATAATTTAACAATTGTGTTTATTTCATGAAAGGTTAAGTCTCAAATCTGTCATTAAAACAAACTGTAATTCCTTGTCTTTTCCATTTCCTCCCCTCAAGTACAACACAAAAAGTGCACAATTATTTAGAAACCATCCATCCATACCTGCGTCTTATTCATGACGCCTGCTGGACGCTATTGTAGCTCTCTTCAGGCAAAAAGGGGGGGGGCAACTCTGGACAAGTCACCAGTCCATTCCGGACCAGGGCAACACATACAGACAAGCAGCACACATGCTCAGACTTATGGGGAACTTAGAATCAACGTTTAACAAAGCATGCATGATTTTGGACTGCAGTAGGAAATCTGAGCACTTGGAAAAAAACAATACAAACACAGGGAGAAAATAAACACAGAAAGGCCCCAGTTCAGATTTGAACCAGGCAACAGTGCTAACCACCAAACCACTGTGGTGGCCAGCACGGATAAATATTTTACTTCAAACTGAAAACGTCACAACACCACTCTGAGTCTGATATGCTAGAGCATGTTCAGCTGCTTCATCAACTGGTCAATAACTTTTCCGCAGCTGTGTCCTGTGGGGTGCACAGTGAGAGAGAGTGGAGTTGAGCTGACAGAGGGAGATGGAGGGCCCCACAGCAGGATTGCTCACTGAACTATTTTTGAGCAGAGCTGATTCCCACTTAAAGAATTCACATCCTTTCTTCATCCTGCCCCTGCCACCTGAGCGGCGGACTGGACAACAAAAAAACCCTCGCCCATGGTTGGGGCCACCGTTTGACACGACCTGTCGCTTTGCACGACGACCACACGAACACAGCGGGGAGGTCATCTTTGGTGGTCCTTTCACTGGGACGGAAACGCTGGAACGGCAGGAAAAGGAGGAGAGTATGTTGGCTGACAAACTGGAGAGGACATTGATGGGGGTGTGCAGAGAGGCAGATGGAGAGGGGCGGGAAGACCCTGCAGTCTGTCCTGTTGGCTCAGCGTAGATGGTAAAAGATGACTTCAGTGGCTCGGTGTGTTTCACAGTGGTCGGTTTGGGCCTCACAGAGAAGGTATATGGGGTGGAAATGTTTTCTGAGACAAATGGCTTAGGGCTGACTGGAGAGGGCGTGCTTGTTTTGTTTTTATGATGCCCGAGGGATTGCAGCGAGGTTAGGAGTCCTGTTTTGCACCGTTTCAACTTGCCCCAATTAACAGCTTTAGGTACAGCAAAACATGAGTCAGACATTTTGCAATTAGTAACATTAACGTTTTGTATGGATTTACAGGTCTTTGATGAGTCACGTGCAATCTTTTGCATTTGGGAGTTGTGCCCAGCATTCACAGTTTCTCCTAAGTCACACTTCAGTGTGACATGACCTTCTGGTGGAGGTAAATTATTTGGCTCTTTCCCACTCATGGCATCCACCGTCAAAATCTGATATATATTTAGTATCACATCCACGTTCTGTTCCATTTAGAACATCATCACATGCCAACACCACATCATCATAAGAACCACGCTGCTCCTCTGTTTCTACTAAAAGTTCTACATCCTCCTCTCCGTTGCAAAGTCCTGTGTTAGAGTCCTGGTTTGGTTGAGGTAGATTTGAAAAGCAGCTGAATGTAGTAGGACACAGAACATGAGTGCTCTTGTTGTGCAGGGAGGTACAGTTGGTCATAAATGTGGATGAAAGGCTACTAGAAGCATGTCCAGTAACTGATCTGCTGATGTGTCCCTTTAGTGGTGCTGTCGTATCATTCAGAAGTGTCTTTGGGGAAATGAGGCTTTGACACATTTGAACTGATTCTTGAACTGGACTTGAACTTCCCTTCATGTCTAAATTCCAAGTAACGTCCTTGAGACATAACTGTTTTTGATCAGCTTTGAGAGGATTTTTGGATGATACAAGTTTCTTGGTTGTGATCCCATTTTCCTTTTGATTGATATTCTGTTTTCCTTTGTCTGCGAAATGGGTAGTGTTTCCAAACGTGGCTCTGGCTACTGCTGGGGTCTGTGAAAAGAAGAGGAATGTGAAATTAGCAAGTAAAAAATACAGTGATATTTCACCTTAATTGAAAGTGCATCCTTAAATTCAGTTTGTGAGCAACTGTCATTGATACATGCTACACTTGAGATACATATTCACAGTGATGCACGGAAATTTGTCAGGCCATTATACTACCATCACGCTTTACAAAGTTTTTCTGTTGAAATGACGTGTTTTCCTTTAATCAAAACATCAATCCTTAAAGATTTTATTTATGTCTCGTTTGTCCACATTTTACCTAATTTTTCTTCTTTGTTTTCATCCAGAAAGCATAGACTCAGGCAAAGTTATTTTAAAAGGAAGTGGGCTTTTTTTTCTTGCCGCCCTGTCATTCCTTTGTTCTTCAGTGTTCTGCTGGTGTACTCGTGAAATTTTATATCAGAAATTACTTAAATTACTCAGAATAATCCATTAACCTAACATGCAAGATTTGGCCTTTGGTAAGAGGCTGAACTACCAGGAGAAAACCCACAAAGGTCAGGGTGAACAGGAAAACTCCAGAAGTAAGGCTTCAGCCAAGGTTCAAAGAGGAAACCTTACTGCTGTGAGGAAAAAGTGCCATCAACCAGACCACCTGGCTGCTCAAGCTTAGCGTTGGTGCTGGATTTCCTCTACGTGAACATATCGGCACTGTTGACTGGTGGAGGCAAACCTTTAATTATATTTTTGTAAACTTCAGAGTCAGTGGAGCATCAGGGGGTATTTTTCTAAGGTCCTCAGAAGTCTCTTTTTTCCTGCTATTATAAGCTTCCAGACCACAGCTCTTACTAAAGCAGGGTTCCCTCAAAGAAAACTGGATTTCCTTTCTTGGTTCTTGAAAACATTTCATCTTCCACCCAGAAAGCTCTGTCAGTGCATGTCCAGAGTTGAACTAATAAAGCTTGGAAGGTGAAATGTCCTCAAGAACCAAAAAAAAAAAAAAAACAGAAATCCAGTTATCTTTGAGGATTACCAAGACTTGGATGACTGAGAATCTATCTCAGCATATCCTCAAAATGACTTTATCTTCAAATTAATTACTTGAGGCTTGTATATTTGCTGCTCATAAAATATGTAATATTGGCAGATTTTCATTAAAAAAAAAAAACAATCAAACCAAAATAATAAACTACATGTCCATTCATTTATTTAAATACCTTAAAAACATGCAATCACAAGAGTTTAAAATGTGTTTTTACACATGAATCGTTGGCATGAAATGAACTTCATGCGAAAACAAAAAAACAAAAAAAACCATCTACCCACCCACTGTCTATGCCCGTTTAATCCTATCTAGGGTCACGGGGATCTGCTGAAGCCTATCCCGGCTCTCCTCGAGCAAAATGCAGGGTTACACCCTGGACAGGTCGCCAGTCCATCGCAGGAAAAAAAAAAAACCAGGAGCTGTTCAGATGTTGGAGTTCAAGACGAACATCGCTGGGTGGCCACTCACCCTCTGCAGGCTCCGAGTGATCTTCATTACACATCCATCTCTCATCATTCTTGCCGCCAGCTGAGCTGTATTTCGGGCATCATCCAAGCCTGAGGTGGAAGCAAACATAGAGGAATGATGAATGAAAAGGTGCTTTTTATGTAGAATTATCCACACCGCTGAATATACTGGTACCAGGAATGTTCTCTCCCAGTAAACTGTATTCCTAGATCCTGAAGTGCCCCATTCAGACCTTTGGGTTTCCTGTTGTAAAACAGCTGGAGACACAAAAGGAGTTACAGAAGGGGACATGGACAGAGATCGTTGACATTCATCTAAGGAATATATTTTTATCCAATCTTAAAAGAGAACGATTAATCATTTTTCCTTTTTTGTGTCAAACCTTAAATTAAAAGGACCATTAAGGATCCTTTGTAACCATAAAAACACAAATATCTATGTCACAATTTTCAGTTAACTTCAAGAGACTAAAGTATTTGTGAGCATTTTGGATATTTTATTGACCTGGAAAAACAACAACAACACATAGAACAGCCTTGAAGAGAGGAGGGATTAAAAGAGGCAGTGAATGAGCTGGAACTTACCCTGTATGTGCTTCTGAGGTCTATCCAGGTGTTGAGAACGTCAGGTTTATGGAAGCTGTTTGCGTTTACACTCATACTGCAAACAAACTCCAAGATCCCAGTCTGACATACAATGCAGATGGAGGTACATTAAATCAAAAAATCCTTCTACTTGATTTTTTTTTTCCGTCATAAAAAATTTCATCAGCTACAATAATCCTTACAGTGTACTAAACTGAATCTGAGATGCCTCTTTAATCTTGAATCCTTTAATTGCATACATTTTTGATTGTGACAATGCCTTGTGGTTTGCCAACAAGAATTTGTAGAAACACTGATCATACAGAGGTGAAATGAACTTTTACCTGACCATGTTAGGAAGGTACACAGTTTCTGAGAGGGTACAGCAGCAGAGTGCGTCTGTTTGCTTGGAAACACTGCTCCCAAATTCCAGCTGCAGTTTTTGCAGCCATCGATTGAACTGTGACAGACATATATGAAGGGGTACACCTGCTTCGACTTGCACCTGTGAGACAAAGAAATTCAGCTGTTGGACAAAATGTAAAACTAAATGTCGCATCTGTGTCAGAACTCAGCTGGTTTGGCCAGTGCACGGAAACCTGTGTAATTCCTGTAAGCTCAGTGCAGAACTCAGAGAGAATGGGATGCTCCTGTGGCTGAACGTAGGCGTGAAACTCAGACTCGACCTCCCCTGTGGATGTGTTCAGCAGAACAGCGGGGAACTCAACTGCAGGAAAAGATGAGTAAAAGATGGAAAGACGCTTCTAGTAATAAATGCAGAAGATAGCAAAGTCTATATTGTTACTTACTAATTTCCTGGCTGTAGTTATTTTTTTCTCTCCAGCAAGTGGACTCAAAGTCGATCACAATCAAATATGAAAATATCTGATCTGAAAGAAAAACGTGTTTTTAGAGAATAATTATGCAGAATTGTACTAATCCGATGCGATATAATTACTCACTTGATATCACGGACTTCTTTGAAGCAGTCTGACTCCTCTTCCTCAGTAATCCTAATTTCCTGTGGAGGGAAGAGTTGGAAGTTAAATCCAGGAAAACAAAAACTTCAAACACCCTTCTCTTGTGTCGACAAAGCGAACTCTTCATTTGCCTTCTTTCGATCGAATTATATACGATGACAAATAGTCTTAGCCTTTACAATTTTAAAAAGTGTAAATCACAGTTGTCTGATTAAGATAAAAAAAAAAAACCCATAACTTTCAAGATGTTTCTTGACTTTCATTTCAATGGCTAAGTTAGCTATAAAGCTAATGAATTTACTTACATCGCCAGTTTTTTTGTAGACATAGTTGTCACCTGAACTGGACTCGATAATGTTACTGTTACTATCTCATTAGAAAACGTTGGAAGAAAACACAAAATTAAGCCAGCAGCAACAAAATGCGTGGAAAATATCGCGCTGTTTTTTTAAATAAAAAAAAAAAAAAAAAAAAAAAACGCATTAATAACTCGGAAATTGATTACATTGGTCTGGCAGGGAGCACGGTCGAGCGCAGAATGAAATAGTCGAACTAGTAAAAAGTTTACCAAAAGCGAACGACCGGTTCGTTTCCGGTTTCAAAATCCTCGCTCTGGTTTCACCCTTAATTGTCGTCTTTTTAGGCAGCACGTGCGCGGCAGGCACATAAAGATCGCCAATATATTCGATATGAAGTTGACCTGAGAAAATTATCACTGAAAAACAACATGAACTGTACGCTCTACAAGACGTGACAAGTTTATTTTGAAGGGTAAACAAAGGAAATGCTGTTAACATTTCTTAATTGACACGAAACGTGCTGTAGTAACGTGAGTCTGAGCACGATATTTTATTATTTGTGGATTAATTGTGGATTCTCCTGGACCCATCATATCCGGTATTTATCATTCGTAACTATTTTAACGCAGATATGATATTTAGATGCTATACAGACACTTTAAATGTGTGCGTACAAAGTGTAAACTGTTCTCAAAGCGTTAGCTTTGAGTGTTTACTGTTTTCTTTTTATTCTTCGGACCACATAACTGATGCTGACAAGTTTGATGTTCAGCTATCTAACCACAGAGTCTTTTACCTGTTATTTGAACGTTTAGCTCGTCAAATAGCCATCTGGTGTTTTCCATAGCTGAGTATAGCTACAAGATTTCAGTTGTTAACCCATAGTAACATACTGTATACTCGTTTTTAACTGACAGTGTTTGACATATGTTTGATTCTAGTGCTGGGCGATATGGAAAAAAATCATATATCACGATATGGACTAATTTTATATCACGATAACGATATATATCACAATATACCATAATAGAGTATGTTTTCAGTTATTCTCTGAAAAGTTTGACAAAAATTTCATTGCTTACTTTTCAACTTTATTTTGAAAGGACATTTAGCTGAACTGTCACAAACATACATTTTAGTGCAGCAAAAACAGGTAGGTACAGAGGTACAGTAGCTTTCACTTTTTATTTTAAGTGCACAACAGTTTCTGAGAGGAAAAACACATTTTTGCACTGAAGTTCAGCTATAAAAAATAAACAAGTTATTTTTCAACTTTCTGAAATCTGTAACCTTGTAGTGCAAAGTTTGCAAACCAATATAAAGTGTCTATAGTAAACATCAGGGTTGAAGAGAACTCTGTTTAAGGCATTAACCATGAATAAAAGTGCAAACATAAAAGGCTACTTTGTAGAAGTAGATATGATTCTATCAAATTTATCGTTGCAGGTTATTTAATTACATATTTGTGTAATAATTGATAAAATTAGGTTAGAAACGATAGAAGAGAAATGGCACGATACACACTTTTCTATTGCCCCCACGATATGTATCGTCATATTGCCCAGCACTATTTGATTCTTGACAGTTTTCCTGATATGAAGTGTTACTGGCGTACAAAAGTAAAATACTCGGGAGACTTTAACATTTTACAAAGCACGAGTTAGAATTGCCGCATTCGCATGTTTGTATTTTGTTTCAGCTTAAACGTGGAGGCTTCCTCATCACCAGCAGCAATGAGCGACAGAAAGAAGAGGAAGAACCAAGACCCTTGCATCACTGGATAAACCAAAAAGACGAAAGACAGAGCAGGAAGGTGAAGGAGCGCAGCATGATGGACGTTCACCGAGGGTCTCAGTGCGGCTCGACCGCCAGCAGCAGCCCATCACACTGACTGAGTTGACAGAGCTGCTACATTTCACTGCTCTGGGGAAAACAGGAGGCATGAAACAACCCAGGTAATGGCTGATGCCAGTCATTCCCCCCAGAAGAACTTTCACCAGACAATTTCAGTGAACCAGAAAACTCCAGCTCTCATGTTTTAATGGTGTCTCTCTGTCCATGCCCACTTGCTCCCACCAGTTGGTGCCGCCTCTGCCATCAGAAAAAGGTTCAAGGTGTAAATGTTGTGATCGTGGAGGGCCTGGGGCAGAGTCACTTCTACGAGAACTATCTCACCATGGAAAACCTTCGAACCAACTACACCACAGTAAGTTACCAGAGGGTGTTAAACCACTACTGTGAATTTTAGAGGAAGAAAAATTCTTGTTATCATGTCAGTGTTGGGGGTTTTAGTTTTCCACCTGTTTCTTTCAGAGAGTCACCTTTACTCCATCATCTAATGACTCAGCTTCTGGAATCTTCAGCAGTGAATTGCCAAAAGTGGACTGTTTGTCTTTTTCCAAAGCAGATGGGGACCTGCATAAAGGTGAGAATTGTTTGCATATATAGACATAGTGTAATCAGTAGTGACTGCCTTCACTAATGAGCTGGTCTTATTTATATGACTTCTATGGTTTTTTTTTGGGTGTTTTTTTTTTGTTTCTTTCATGCACCTCTTTACACAGTCTTTCTTTTCCTCTGCTGCAGCACTGAAACATCATCCAGTTATCACCACATTTGGGACACTGAGGAAAGGATTAACTGCATATGTTCTCACCCAGGAGCAGATGATTAAGAACCACTACCCTGTCAAGGTGAGGAAAGAATTTTTTTTAGGGCTGGGGCTGGGCAACGATTAAAAATTTTAATCGCGATTAATCGCATTATTCCCCTGATTTATCACGATTAATCGCATTGTATACGCAAAGTCACATAACGAATTCAAAAGTAGTGTAAAATGCACTTTTATTTAAATGTTAACTGCTGCCATATGAACTAAAGTGCCATAACATTTGTTCAAACACTTTTAACATCAGCACTTGTCAGTAACACATATTTAGTGTAAATCTCATTAAAAAAATGTAAACTAAAATAAAGCTTATTGCCACTGCCAGGGCATTAATGTTATCCTGTTTTTAATAAAAAAAAAAAAGTCTACAAACAAAATCCAACAAAATGATTGTTGCTCAGCACAATCAGAACATTAAAACTTTCTGAGGTAACAGCAGAAACTTTTAACGGGGAGTTGAACTTGGCAGTTGTTACAAATAACCTTGTGTTCTGTCAAATCCTCCGTCTGGGAGAACTTTAAAATGAAAATGTCTATGTTAAAGTTCAGTAACTTTACCAATCCGTGTATAAATCAAAAATAAAAAAAAATTAAAAAGTGACATTTTATTACAGTTTAAATTTTTTAATCTAACACAAAAAATCCCTGTTTTTTTATTATTTCAATTTTAGACTTGGATCAAAAATACAAAATGAAAAAACGGGCCACAGAACTGAATTTGTTTTATAATCGAGGACTGGACTTTCTGTTGTCATTACACATCTGTGCCACTAGATGGAGCCGCACTGAAGTAACCAGTAAGAGAATAGCACAACAGTGAACACATGAAGCAGATCTGATGTAACATGGAGGAATGACGCGAAACGTTCTGTTGCAGTCCAGAATTTTTTTTCCAGACAGAATATTGCTACCTGAGTTGCTGCCTGAACTGTGAAGTACACAGATTTTTACCGTTCTCCATGTCTATTTTAGCTATTTTCGCATGTTTACCTGCCAGTTGTCTTCCTGTTCCGCAGCAGCCAGAAACAGACTTTTCAAAACAAAAGCATGTGAGCAACATGCGTTAACGAACAATAAAAGAAATGTCAACGTTAATAAATTATTGTGTTAACGCGATCATAACGCGTTAACTTGCCCAGCCCTAATTTTTTTTCATAACTTATTTATACCATTAACCTGTCTTTGATCTATAATCAACAACAAGGTCCATTGAATTGATCTCCAGCCCTGTCAGGCCCTGAAGAGACACTGAACCCCAACTGCTTCAATGCAAAAACCCAGCCACTCAGCGGTCACAAACCAGGGTTCTCATGTGCTGGTGTCAAGCCCAGAAATGTCAGGGTGCATCAGGGAGGGCATGCGATGTACTGTAAAACCCAATCCAAATCAGTATGCTGAGGACAGTGATCCGCTCTGGTGACTCCTGTGAGGGAATTGCCAAAAGAAATTGCTGAGTCCCTTTTTCATTCGACCAGAATAAGGCAACTAATTTTTAGTCCAGTACATGGGAGCAACATTTTTTTATATCAAGTCTTTTTTTTTTTTGTACTGCTTCCATTATTTGCTGTATATGCCTTTTTATGCATTTTCTTTTTCCAAATTGCATTTTATTTGAATGGTCTCACTAAAATTCTGTAGTTACCCATCCTCTCTCCAAGCTCAATGGGGACAAAATTAGCAGATTTAAGTGGTTTAGCATGAATATGATCTCCAGCTGCTCACATCTTGTTTTGTTTTTGTCTTCTGAATCAGGGATGCCAGGTTTTGAAGACTTTGTGTGTTCAGACAGTGTTGACTGTGTAAATGACAGCAGCCCTCTGTATGGACTTGACTGTGAAATGGTGAGATACTTTCGATAATATGATTGCTCACACTTACTGTGGAATCCTCTTTGTCAAAAAGGAAGATCTGGCCATTTTCAAACCTTTACTGAGGAATCCTCTTTGAATTCTCTTTTCAGTTTGACCGTTACCAATTCTTACCTGGTCTACAAATTAAGTAATCCAACCTCTGATTAACAAGAACTTATCACATAATTCTCCATGCCATTATTTAAAAAAAAAATGCACAAGAGTTTCAGAAAACAATTACAGCCTCACTGCTTTTATGATTGTAAGTAGCAGCCACGTGCTGTTAATCAAATGCACTTGATCAACTGATCATCAGCAAGTTTGAGCTGCTCTCTATAAAAACCATTTGAACAGTTTACTGGTCTGAAGCATTCAGGTGTGTTAACACACTGCAAAGAAGAAAGACATCAGCAATAAT
The DNA here is from genome assembly GCA_018398805.1 of Hirundichthys speculiger. Lineage (NCBI taxonomy): Eukaryota > Metazoa > Chordata > Actinopteri > Beloniformes > Exocoetidae > Hirundichthys > Hirundichthys speculiger. The sequence continues at coordinate 436,285 of JAGFBZ010000044.1, forward strand.
TCACAAGTGGATGACATTCAAGATTTTACCAGTCTTCCCAGGAATGGATGTTCACCTCATACTCAACTGTGCCATGCAAAGAAAAATTCTAAAAGAGCCAAGATTCTGTAGGCCACAATTATGGTTTAAGTGCTAAAATTCACTACAGCAGAGGTTCTCAATTATTTTTGCATCTGAAGTAACCAAAAGACTGCTGGAACCATGTCCTTTAAACAGATGAGACCAAATTTGAGTTGTTCTTGAAAACCAAACGTCATATCAACAAATATTAATTGTAATTATGCTGTATTTTATGTTATTATATTTCCAGTGCTAATCTTATTTATTTGTTGATGCATTTTGTGTTGTTTCAGTGTCTAACAGAAAAGGGTTACGAGTTGACTCGCGCCTCTCTGGTGGACAGTGATGGGAATTGTTTGCTGGACGAGCTGGTGAAACCCCAGAACCGTGTCCTCAACTACCTCACCAAGTAAACACACACACACACACACACACACCACACACACACACACACACACAAGTACACGTGTATGCAAAGCCTTATGAGGGACCTCACTCCACAGACAGACTCTGGTTAAATCTCATAGATGCAAATTCATAGTTTCCAGTATCTTAAATATTGATCATATATTAAATCTAAATGCAAAATGACATTTTTCATGCTGTTCATTTTGTTGACAACATCACACGCCTCGTTCAAACGTTAAAACACATTTTTGCTCCCAACATTGCTGGGTGCCTCCTGACAGGTTCTCTGGTGTCACTGCAGCGATGTTGCGACCAATCACAACCACCCTGCGGGATGTTCAAGCAAAACTCAGGAGGCTGTTGCCAGGCGACGCAGTTCTTGTGGGTCATTCCCTCAACAATGATCTCATTGCTCTGAAAGTGAGTGACTTTGATACAGTGCTGACTCTCATGCAGGTTAAGCTTATTTTAAAGTAAGATCGGTGTATTCTTTTTGTTCCGTATAATTCTATGGTTAAAAAAAAAAAGTACCATTCAAAGGTGTAGTGCTCCATGTGAGATTACAGATTAAATAAAACCTTTACCAAAATCTCTAACTTTGATTAAATTTTAAGGTGATTTCTCCTCTGAGGTCAAGTTGGGTGGTTTCAAAATGTAAATTTCATGTTATTTTTAAATGCCGTGAATAGTTATTTAATTGTAAAGAGACCAATTTTTTTAAGTAAAATTGAAGTTTTGACCTATGTGTTGTTCCTGTACTCCTGCAGCTCATCCATAAACATGTGATTGACACCGCACTTCTGTACAAGAGAGAACTGGGACAGAAATTTAAGCTCAAAATTCTGGCTGAGACTGTGCTTAAGTGAGTTTCTTTTTTTCTCTTTAGAGTGTCTTTCACTCAGTACAGTTAGTAATTAGATTTTCCACTCGCACACCAGGAGGCAAATCCAAACTGAAGAGAAGACGGGTCATAATCCCACTGAGGATGCTGTGGCAGCCCTGGAGCTAGCCCAGTACTTTATCAAAATAGGACCTCGTCAGGTAGCAAACCGTTCTCTAAAAGTGCACGCACGCACACACACACACACACACACACAAATAATCTCATATGCAGATAAGCAAATATTTTCTGCTCATTCATGGTAAGGTTGTGGAGCTTCATCTGGAGGACCTGTGGGGATACACAATAGAGGAGGAGTCTCCTAACTCTGCTCCTGCACCGACACCAAGCCAAAGGTACAAATATTATAGAGCCCTTACACTTTTTAATCGTCTTATATCACTTTGACCATGCCCATACTAATTTTGAGTGGCTGTAGCTCAGTTGATAGAGCGGGTCGTCCAGACACTTGAAAGGTTGGCGGTTCAATCCCGGCTCCAACTGTCCACATGCCAAAGTGTCCTTGGGTAAGACACTGAACCTTAACTGACACTGTTGATATGGTCCCTACAGACTTATAGAAGCAGACCTCCTCTACTCCCATAGAATTGGATATTTATGGCGAAACAGTCCTTTTTATGCACCTTCTGACGGTTTACACCCTTTTTTTTACCATCTAATTACAGACCTAGGATTGCAATAACTGCAGAATGTTCCTTTAAGTTGTTATTTCACTAAATGAAACTTTGTGAAGCTTTAGTTGACTTCATTTGATTCTCCGTCTTTCTTCCTTGTGTAGGTTTGCTGACATACTACAGAAACTTGGCCGGTCAGTGGCCTTTTTAGGAAAGCGTGCTGACATTGAGCTGGATCTGTCCAATCAGCAGTGGTATAGCTCTGACAAAGAGGTGAAAAATTAAGTTTTATCATTTTTAAAAGAAAAAAAAGCAGCAGCTATTTCAAGTTTTATCCCTGTCTGTCTGTTTTTTATTTCAGAAAATGTTCTGTGCTTTTGATTGTTGATCTTAATTTAGCAGTGGGCAATAGGTAAAGATGGATGAATAAAAAATGCTCTGCGGCACAGACTTGATTTTAAATGACCTTTGCTAATGACAAATATACATTCTAATCAGTCTGAGATGCGCATATCTTTAATCAAATCTTGTTTCTTCCTATGTTTGCTCCCAATATCCTTTCCAAACTCTCCTCCCTCTGCTTCTCTTTCTTTTGCAGATGCTTGCATCCTTCAGGAGACAGACAAAGCATGCATTCCTTTCTGTCCTCCAGCTTTCCTCTTTCTCAAACCACCTGAAGACACGTTTCCCCCGTCAGGAGCAGCTGAACCGGAGTGTGAGGCATTTCTTCTTTTCTTTTTTCTTTTTTTTGGCATGGGATTGTTCACGTTTACAGTACAACTTAAGGCCTGTGTTTGTCCCCCAGGTGTGTACAAATCTCCGGGACATGTGTGTAGTGTTTGCGGGGCCGTTTCCTGCAGGATACTCGAAGAGAGAAGTGAAACGGCTGTTTAGCTGTTGTGGACCAGTTCGAAAAATCCAAATGCTGAACACAAGTGTTAGGGTATGACTCACCTGTGCTTGCTTTAAAAAGCTACTGTTTGCATTTGTGTCACAGATCAATGTGTCAATTTCCACTTTTTATTCCACTGTCTGTGGGTGTACTTTTAACTTAACATTGTACTCTGAAAATATCTGGTCTTCAGGTCCATGCTGAGGTAGAGTACGATTTGTTGGAAGGAGCAATGCTAGCTTTAAAAACTCTTAATGGATTCAATGTGCTGGGCCAGCCCATTAAGGTAGCTGTTCTTCCTTGTTTTCTTTTACTGCCTTTACATATTCCCCCTGCATCACAGTTAGACCCTAACTTTTGTAGACTGTTGAAAAAAGCTTCTTCTATATATATGTATATATATGTGTGTGTGTGTGTGTGTATTCTAGGTGCAAAGGCCAGTATATGAGTCAGCACTTGACCTGGATCTGAATCTCAATGCTTTAATGGCTGACACCCTCAACACTAACATGTCTACGCTGTTAAACTGAGTAAGCATATGGCTCAGTGCGTAAATATTTCCACAAAGGTTAATGGACATGTGTTGGATGCAAAATGCTCAGATGTCTCGACAGTTAAAACAGAGAATGGGTCGCCACCTACTAAAATAAACAGTAAAGGATTGCAGGAGGAGACTGTCAAGAGAGACATTTGGTCACTTTGGTGCAGTGGAGAGCATCATCCTACCTTCCAAACCTGAAAAACATTTAAGACATGCATGTATAAGTAAGTAAAAGCAATATTGTGAATATTTCATACAGGCCTCCATTCCTGACCTGAGTGTGTCTATTTGACAGGGTTTGAGAGTTCAGAGGGTAAACATGCAGCCCTGAACTCTTCTGAAGCTCTGCTGAAGGACAACTACCTCATTTGCTCATCCTTGACTCCACCTCACTTATCTTCATGGGTTGCTATGACAACAGCAGTAACTGCAGTAGATGCAGATGAAGAAGCAGCAGAAGAGCAGAGGATGACAGGAATGCACAGTGGTTCTCAGGTACATGTTAGGCTGAACTAACTCTTGGGGTCTGTTTCAGAAAGGAAGTTCAACAAACTCCAAGTTAAAAATCTTAAGAGTCCTGAGATGAGAAACTCAACTGAGATGAGACTATAAAAAGACATCTTCAATAGAGCTCCATTGTCGTAACTCACCATGACAACACCAGGTAAATGGAGGAGATCCTCCCACTCTTCTTCATTAAATTAGAGCTTTTAATCTTATCACGTAGTAAATTTGAGCACACATTTCCACGGAAAAGTAAAACGTCTGTAGTGGTGAAGGAAAGACAGTTGACATGAGAAACTGCAGAGCGAAGTTTCCCTAATTTCAGGTTCAGCATCCTCAGAGTTTGCACATAACCCACTTCCTGAAACAGGCTCCTGATAGTGTATGCCTCTTGACAAAATAAAATAATCATTTGGTGCATTCAGATTATATTTTATACCTATGAAATATCATATTTTTTCTGTTTTGAGTTGGTTTTAAAGAAACGGTTTTGATTTGATGGGGGGACTTATTTTCTTACATGGCCATAACACAACTGTTACAAAAAAAAAAAAAAAAGACTTTAATTCCCTGTTATTTCTCACTGAAAACAAAACCTTAGCATTTCAGATTTAAGGTGAGTTTTAAAGATTGTTTATGAATTTTACTTTTGATGAAAAACTAACTTTGCAAACTTAACCAATTTAATAAATTATGAAGTGTCATGATGTAGCCTTACACAGGATTTATGCAAACCAACTCCTCATAGTTTGTTTGTTAAAAGCCTGCAGAAATTAAGCAAAGAATATTCTGTAATGGCTATCAGCGAAGCTTGGGCATAGGTTTGAACTGCTTTTGTGATGGAGAGATTACAGTTATCGATTTGAAGAACTCACCTGATACCCATTTCAGACAGAGGGCAGAACACATTATATAAAGTGGTTTGTTTGATTGCATTCAAAATGCTAATGCGGACATGGCTCACAACCTGGTCCTGGGAACCATGGGTGCCTCTCGTGCTTTTCTGCCCTGCTGTGATGGGGACATGGATGACACTGTCATGGCCATGGGGGGACCTGGGGCCAAGAAGAATGGTGTTGATAGTAGTAATGATGATAGTAATGACCATAGTTATTGTTACTAATACCGCCACCAATTATTATTATTGTTATTAGAATTCTTATTATTGATACTATTGTTGAAATTATTATTATTATTATTATTGTTGTTATTGTTCATATTACTATTGGTATTATTGTTGTGGGCATTATTGTTATTATGTGCTTGTTTGAATACATATGTATGCATGCATGGGTCTGTGTATTGTGTGTAAATACGTGTTTATGTATGTGTGCATATGTGCATTATATGCATAATGTAATATGTGTGTGTCTATATGTGTGTATGTTTGTAGGTGTGCGTGTATGTATATGTGGTTATGTATGTAAAGGTGTAAGGGTAGATTTATGTGTATGTATAAATATTGTTGTCAATATGGTAAATAGTAAATGGACTGCACTTGTATAGTGCTTTCTAGATACCATTTGGGTGCCCCCAAAGCGCTTTATAATGGCCTCTCACTCACCTACTCACACACATTCACACACCAGAATATCACTGCTAACTATGTTATATAGTATGCATTTTACAGTATATTCTATTACTGGTATAGATTTAACAACTAGGTATAAAAGTGTATATATTCACAGATAATTGTTTATGAGTTTGCTTGCCTTTATTTGGAACCTCACCATATTTATCATTCACTTATGATAACCACAATACTGAGTTGACAATGTATTTCTTGTAACTGATCGTGTCATTGCCTACGTAGCAATCATAACCAGATGCCAGTCTCTACTTATTTATTCCTTTTTTTTTTTTAATATATTTTTGTTTGTGTTTTGTGTAGCCCTAAAATCTATACATCTGTATGTGCACATGCATAAATGCATGTCCAGCAGTGTGTGTATCTATACATCCATATGTATGTCTATCATAATAGGTGTATCATGTATAGGTGTATACACGGACAGGCATAGGTATATATACATTTTATATCTATTAACCTTTATCCATCATGTCCCCCTGACCTAGACAAAGGCTTGCACATACCTTCCATACATGCACATATGCACACACACACCAATAGTATGTCTCAGTGTAAATCCTCTCTTTTTTCTTTTGTTTAGTTTTATTTACTGTTTTTAATGGGTATCAATCTGTTTGTCTTTTAGTGTAAATCATTCCACCTCACATTCATTTACAGACACCACAACACACCACACAAACACTGCATGAGTCAGCATACTGCACACATTGCACCATCGCCGTCTTGTCTCTTTCTGTCCTGTCCTTTCATGTTTTTCTGTTGGGGATTTTGGTCCTCTCTGACAGAAACAGAGTTTCAGGAGTTTAAATATGTTGGATTAGACTGTCAAAAAGGGCCAGTTAGAGACACATTCATTCTCACTTACACGCACAAGAAAGGTAACATCTGCTGCAAGGTCAAAATACATACATCTGTCTGTCTGTCTTCCTATATATTCTCTTCCCACTGTGTTGCATATTATCAAACAGTTTATGTGTCTAAAAGCACTCCAAAAGTATTCTGGAGTTTTGGACAACAAGGCCTTATGAATGAAAACTCAAATGCGCTGACTGATCCTGAGTTTTGGGTCTGGTGTTAGTAGTAAGGGCACATAGAATAACTGATATATTTCGATTATTGTGATTATGATTACATGAAGAAATTGACTGTATGAAAATGAATGGCAAGTATAATTTGTAATTTGCTATCTTTAAACACCTACATAATGAAGACTCCAATGTGTGACATTCAGGATCAAGGAATGCATCTCATGATGAAGAAGCTGGACCGCCGGCTGGGAAAGGTCTTCAGATCCCTTCCAGATGGCACTTTGTCTGTGGTTTTGCTACTTGGACACATCAGGTAAGGACTCTTAAGAAGCATTTCTGGCTTAACCTGCTCTGTAGTTTTATAACATGTTGTGTTTTATTTCTTTTCCAGTGAGAATGGGCACCATCCTGGTTTGTGTCTTTTGGAAATCAGACAAAGATCTTGAGAAAATGGAAAATAAATCCACAAAATGTCCACCAGATCCATGATTTCTAAGACCCTTGGAATGGAATCAGCTTTTAGAATCAAAGAGGAGTTTTTTTAGGGACAAATGTGCGAGATGTGTTTCAATTCAATTCAAGTTCAAATATACTTTATTGATCCCCCAAGGGGGAAATTCAGGATTAAGTAGGATCCCCAACTTCCCTGTCTCACATGTTAAGGTATCCATAGGCAAGATACGTATCCTTCACCTGTAAATTATTTAAGATAAAAGTGTCTGCGAAATTGCTGTAATGCAAAAAGATTTTTTTCATTGGCTCATTATTATTATTATTTTTTTTTTTTACACTGCTCAAAAAATGATCACAGATCAGATCTTATTGAAAGAAATTGCAAAGTTGCAAATCTTCAGATATACATTGTGTAAGAGAGCAAAATTATGTAACTGGGGCATAAAAATAGAAATATATAACCCTATGAGGGTCATATTTGAAAGAAATGAAACCAAAAATCAAAGTAAAGAATGTACAGTACAGACTGATCAAACCTACAGAGGTTTATCACAGCTACTGGGAATGTTGCTAAGTAGAGTTTATGGTCCCCACATGCCAGTATTCATTCTTGATTAGATCTGAGCTTCTGATAAGACAGGTCCAAGGGGATTTTCTTCTAGACCTGTAACAGATAATCACCAGTCTCCTGAAGAGTCTGTCTGTTGTCCTACTTAGCAGCTTTGGACATATGATGTATAATATGCTTTTAAACTCATTGTACCTATGTACAGTGACAATAAAGGATTCTATTCTATTCTAGAGGTTCTCAATTGGATTCAGGTCTCAGAACATCAGGGCCAGGCAGTGGTATCAATGCTTCTGTCATCCAAGAACTGTCTGAACACTGGCACATGAGGCAATGAAGTATTGTCCTGCACCAGCATTAAGTAACAGTGGATCAGAGGACTCCATCTAAGTACCTAACATCAGTGAAGATGCTGGTGGCCAGCACATGCCACAGACTCTTTTCAGGTCTATCACACATACTTGGTATGTAAAATTTGCACTTATCTGTCAAGAGAACAGGGTGTAAATGGTGCTGGACTGTGAGCACAGGTCCCACGAGAAGCCAGCTGTCCCTTCTGTCGTCCTTAATGGATTATTTTTGCCTGTTTTTGAGAAATGCACCAAATGCCTGCTTAGGTGATTATGTAAGGCTCTGATTGTTCTCCCCTTCACACGAGAGAAAAACGAAGTTGCTGCTGGGTTGTTATGTACACACTCCTGGTGCTTGAGACTCTTAAATGCTCTCAAGCACATGCCTATTCTTGCAATGACACATTTAGAAGATCCCGATGAAGTCTGACTGCCTGTGCAACTTAGGTGGGGTGCAGGTACTTATGCAACCAGTCATGATAATGGTACAAACAAAATGCAAAACCAGAGATCAGGAAGGAAAAAAAAAAAAGGGAGCTTTTCTAACCCTTTCCTGGAAAGCTTTCCCATCACCTAGAAAGTGCTGCTCTACATGGATGTGATTTTCACATGAAAAATGCCTGATAAAAGAATTGGCCCACAATCTTCTGTTCACTTAAATTGACAAATTGATGTGTCAGAGTTATAGGTGCCTCATTTATAATACTGCAATGATTAAAACAAAAACCTCAAGGATCAGAAAAATTAAAGCCCATTTAAAGTGCATTGATAGAAATCTGAAATTACTGTAGATTTTTTCCAAATGAGTGCAGTTATGACAAATGAAGTTGCTAAAAACCATACCTTTACTGTGGTATTGAGAATTTAAACAGAAGTAAGTGATTTAATTTAATTTTAATCCAGAGCGAGTTGGTTTTGAAGTGTGCCTGGATCTTATTTTTAAACTACAGCAATCAAATGTTTATCTGCTGTTATTTTACCAGAACAGTAATGGGACCTGTAAACATTTTACCCACAGGTACTTAAATTCAAAAGGTTGAGCTCTAAAACTTGTTACAATGTGAAGTTTTTCAAAGCCTGAGAACAGAAATTGCTGAAACAAATTACTAAGAAACATTCTTTAATTTTTTTCCCTTCCCCAAGTATTTAAGGATTTTTTAAACTTTATCTTATACAAAAATGTATCCGTCTTAACATTTACACCTTTTGCATTACAACATACTGACACTGTTGCAAGTTGACAGTTACAAAACACTGAACACAAAAAGGTAAAGAAAAAAACAGTTTTGTACAAAAACAAAAACACACGAGCACCTCTCATGAAGGGTCAAAATGCCAACAATAAATCACATTATCATTGATAAGCTAATATGTCTGATAAAATCCAGAGAAGTTGACAACTTTCTTAAAAATGGAAAAAAATGACTGCATTAAAATCCAAAGTAAACCTGACATTGTACAGTATAGACCCGTCAAGTGGCATTTTATATATTTTATGGAATTAGGATACAAATACTAGAGAAAATGTATATCTCTCATGCACAAACTTGCACACAATTCACACTCACAAAATATAAGACTAATTAGAAGTGACTGTTTTTAAAACTGATGAATGAATCCAAAGTGACTGCATGGCTGTGGTGGCAGATTCCAGTCTGAACACATCAGGGAGTGAGGGATAAATTCTGTACTTTACATCTTCTAGATCTATGGAGAGTACTTGTGTGCGTTACTCCAGAGGAGGTGCCTGCTCCTCTGGTGTTAGAATATATGGCAGCTGTTATGGCTTCTGTTTTCTTTTGTCAAGTAGCTTGGCTGGTAGATTTGGACAGTGCATTCACAGCTGTGAGTGAACAAATTAATTTGGGGCATGCAGCACTCCATGTGCTGTGTGACCCTGAAGGAGAGCTCCCCAAGTGCTTCAGAAGAGATGCTGAGCAGGAACTCTGTATGCAACAGTGGCCTAGACAGCTGCTGCTCACCTCTTGCTACCAGACTTCTGGGACTTCAAACAATGAGGTTGTAGATTCTGTTGCTGTGCAAAGAAGTATGGATTAGGTTAGAAAAGCATTACTCCCAGTATAACAAGTGCAATACACCGGGTAATCGTAATTTAACACTCAACATAATTGTCTAGACTGAAAATTTTGACTATTAGATTACCACAGAATTTGGTACCTAAATTAAAATTTCTATCATGTGGAATTTAAAGTACTTGTGACAAGTGCCATTTACTGATTGCTGCCACAGCTTTGCATTTAAAAACTGCTGCTCATCATTGTACAGAAAGCATGTTGTCTCAGCACCTTGCTCAAGCCAACTCCATACAGCCTTAAAATCTGATATAATAGTCATTTAAGATCAGCATTATTTTGCTTATGTCCATTTACAATTGATTCATTTGGCCAATTCCACTGTTGCTTAGGAGATGGGTAACTTTGCTATGAACATGGTACTACTTTTGAGTTTGACCCACAGCCATGTTCCAAGCTGAACTTGACTGCAGTGCTGCAAAAAGGAATGATTAGCAACAAGTGTGAATGAACTAGAAGGATGTTACAATGTCCACGGATGAACCCTGGATTATGGTCTTGAATTCTAAATCACATTTGAGTCATTATAAGATGCTTTTTTTTTCATAAATGCAAATGTAACCTCCAATTGTGGAATCACATTAGATCCAAAGGATAAACCTCATAATGATTAACACACCTTCAGACTTCTTTTTCTTGGTCTTTTGACTTTTCCTCCCAGGGACAGCTGGAGCTTGTTGCCAGGTGATTGTCCCATCAGCATGAGTGCCTGGATCTGTGCCATCAGGAGCAGGACTTAACCCAGCTGAATATGATGCATTGCTACAGAATAAAACATTTAAGGGGTTTGAAATGAAGTATATGGGACAACAGTGTCATCATAAATGAGTGCTTGTCACCTACTTTGTCTTTAGCCAACCCTCTGAGGTCTTGCTCTCAGCAGCATCAACATTTGCCTGTCCACTTATATCTACAAAGTAGTGACAAAAATGAGCTCTTATGAAATGTTCTCTGTTGGGCACTGTTAAAACATGCAGAACTGAGGGCAAAATTAGGGCATGAGAGCCTGCAAGTTAAAGATGTTTCACCCTAAATACAATTGGTCACCAGGCCAACAAGAATACATTTTCAGCCAGGTGGAATGATAACAGAAATGAGGACCTTTTAGGAATTATTCATGTGAAGATGACACCTTGAACTATAAAAACTAACAAGTGGAACTAAAATGTGTAACTGGTCAAGAAGAACATCTTCTTCTTGACCTGAAATATCAACTTAAATGTTGGTGATGCTGTAAATAAGGAAGTCATCTGGCCCATCTGTTCAGAACAGGTGGCCATCGGCATGGGGGAATCATCATTATCATCATATTATCGAAGCTTGCTTAACTTTACCTTCTAGGTTTTAATGATATCATGATTCATCACAATGCCACTTGCCCATTTTTCCCCTCACAGTACCTCTGCTATCCAATAAGAAACCTAGTGCACACTACAACAAAGCAGCAAGATGGTATCAGTGTATGCAAGCTGTCACACACCGTCAAGTTTCATCTTCTTGTTGTTTGTACCATCTGGGTATGAGTAGTGACTCCAGCCATCCGAAATTGGAGCCTCCTCAGTTCCTTGCTCGCCCTGAATAGGACTTATGCTGCGCTTCCTCATCCTATGGAAAAGAATAAATCAATAAATAAGAAAATACATAAAAAGTAGAATGGAAAGGTATATATGGATGGATATAGCAGCAGTTATACCTGTGATATCCAAACCCAGCAGGAGTTGTGGAGGAGGGATAGGGTGGTTTCACCCAGCCATCCTCACCCCAGGTTTTGGCTGTCTGGCCAAGTTTTTCCTTGTCCTGCTGTTTATTCTGAATATATTCTGCATATGTCTGGATCCTGTAGCTCTCTGCATAACGGCTGGTGTTCATTGCTGTGTAATCGAAGATTATATTAGTACAGCATCCCACATTCATTTGTCTGGTATAGGCATTTAACTAGTGTGAAGACTCACCGATCTGTACCTGATCTGTCTGACTTAAGGACACAAAAGCTGATGTGTCATCTATCCATGACACTTGGATGTTCCCTGAGTCAATAATAAAATGAAGGAGTGAGTGATAAATATACAGTCAACCATTTACAAGCACAATTAGCATGCAATACATCTTACCAAAGGCACTAAAGAGCTGGTAGAGGTCACTAGTCTTCCATTCTTTAGGGAAGGTGACATACAGGACATGGTCTCTTTTAGGCTGCACTGTAAAAGAAAATGAAGATGTACTGAAAAGGACAATTGGAAGAAAAGCAAGAATATTTTGTGGAACCTGAAATCAAAACTATCTATGCAGTTCCCTCCAGACCATCATGGTTCTCTCACAATTGGTTCTGTAATACAACTGATGGTTCCAGGATTTAAAAGAACCACCATTTAACCCACCTGAAAAGCTACAAAGTATTTTAAAGATTTAGCAAACTGAAATCAAAGTAAGTAAATTGGACAATGGAAAAAGCCTTTATTTAAAAGACAATAAACAAAACAAGCAGCAGTAACAACAACAACCCCCCCCCCCCCCCCCCCCCCCACCCCCCCCACACACACACACACACACACACACACTTTACTTACAATCTGGTCCTGTGATATTGAGGTAGGGTATATCTATAATTCTCATCAGGAAGAGCCTAGAGAACATTAAGAAGGATTATTACACATCCACCATTCATATATATATATATATATATATATATATATATATATATATATATATATATATATATATATATATATATATAAATAAATAAATAAATAAATAAATAATAATATACACACACACACACAGTGCCTTGTGAACGTATTTGGCCCCCTTGAACTTTCAACCTTTAGCCACATTTCAGGCTTCAAACAAAGATATAAAATGTTAATTTTTGGTCAAGAATCAACAACAAGTGAGAACACAATCGTGAAGAGTAATGAAATTTATTGGATATTTTAAACTTTTTTAACAAATAAAAAACTGAAAAGTGGGGCGTGCAATATTATTTGACCCCTTTACTTTCAGTGCAGCAAACCGACTCCAGAAGTTCAGTGAGGATCTCTGAATGATCCAATGTTGTCCTAAATGACTGATGATGATCAATTGAATCCACCTGTGTGTAATCAAGACTCTGTATAAATGCACCTGCTCTTTGATAGTCTCAGGGTTCTGTTTAAAGCCCAGAGAGCATTATGAAGACCAAGGAACACACGAGGTAGGTCCCAGATACTGTTGTGGAGAAGTTTTAAACTTCAAGCTTTAAACATCTCAAGGAGCACTGAGCAAGCAATCATATTAAAATGGAAGGAGTATCAGACCACTGCAGATCTACCAAGACCCGGCCGTCCCTCTAAACTTTCATCTGGAACAAGGAGAAGACTGATCAGAGATGCAGCCAAGAGGCCCATGATCACTCTGGATGAACTGCAGAGATCTACAGCTGAGGTGGGAGAGTCTGTCCATAGGACAACAATCAGTCGTACGCTGCACAAATCTGGCCTTTATGGAAGAGTGGCAAGAAGAAAGACATTTCTCAAGGATATCCTTAAAAAGTCTCATTTGAAGTTTGCGACAAGCCACCTGGTGGCACGCCAAACATGTGGAAGAAGGTGCTCTGGTCAGATGAAACCGCTCATCACCCAGAACACAACCATCCCCACTGTCAAACATGGTGGTGGCAGCATCATGGTTTGGGCCTGCTTTTCTTCAGCAGGGACAGGGAAGATGGTTAAAATTGATGGGAAGATAGATGGAGCCAAATACAGGAGCATTCTGGAAGAAAACCTGTTGGAGTCCGCAAAAGACCTGAGACTGGGACGGAGATTTATCTTCCAACAGGACAATGATCCAAAACATAAAGACAAATCTACAATGGAACGGTTCACAGATAAACATATCCAGGTGTTAGAATGGCCAAGTCAAAGTTCAGGCCTGAATCCAATCAAGAATCTGTGGAAAGAGCTGAAGACTGCTGTTCACAAACGCTCTCCATCCAACCTCACTGAGCTCCAGCTGTTTTACAGGAAGAATGGGCAAGAATTTAGTCTCTGGATGTGTTAAACTGATAGAGACAAACCCCAAGAGACTGGCAGCTGTAACTGCAGCTTTTGCTGCAAAGTATTCAAAGTATGAATGCATGGGGGGGTGAATAATATTGCATGCCCCATTTTTCAGTTTTTATTTTAAAAAGTTTAAAATATCCAATACCTTTTTGTTCCACTTAACAATTGTGTTCTCACTTGTTGTATATCTTTATGGTTGAAGCCTGAAAAGTGGCAAAAGGTTGAAAAGTTCAAGGGGGCCGAATACTTTTGCAAGGCACTACTACTTTATTTATTTATATACACATATATATATACATATATATATATATATATATATATATATATATATATACACATACATACATACATACATACATATATGTATAGACTATATATACATATATATATATAGATATATATATATATATATATATATATATATGTATATATATGTATATATTATATATATATACACATATATATATATATGGTGCAACGGTACAGGTGGCTCATTGTACGGTCCGTACAGCGTTTTTTGTGTCACGGATTCAGTACAGTTTCAGACCATGCTACCCTAAACCTGTGGATAGCGCATGTTGGCGCGTCCAAATGGAATAAATGTACAGCTGTGGCAGCTCTCATTCAGATGTCTGCTGTGGAGGAAATCAAGGAGATCTTTGTCTCTGGTGTCAAGCTGGAAAAGGTTAGATGCGGGAATTTATTTCTGATATGTCTGAAACTGTTGGTGGTCGAGGAGGGACAAGAAGTTTTTCCCAATTTCTCTGCTACCGCTGGCCATGCCTGCTTGTTTTTTTTTCTTTTCTTCTTTTTCTGCATCTATGACCTGCAGCCATACGGCCAAAGTGTGACAGGCTGGTCACTGTGAGTAAGCAGAGGGGAGTGGAAATTGACATGCAGTGCCTAAAAGGCACGCATGCTCACGTGCAAGTCCAATGCAAAGTTATTGGAACATAAATACTGCATAAATAAAAGCGTACGTACCGTATTTTACCAAGTACCGTTGCATCCCTAATAACACAAACACAAAGCACTTATTGAGATAAAGAGAAAAAACATGCAAATCTTCATTACTTGTTAAAAAAGGGTTCAATTAGTTTGGACCGGGCTGAGATGTAAGCTTTGGGTGGCGTCAAGAAAGAACCTATGAAGAGAAAAAGTTTCCAAACATGAATAAAAACGGAAAGAAAAAGAAAAAAAAAAAAAAAAAAAAACCATCAGCAACTTCAGTTCACAAATTAAAAACAACCCCCTCCCCCAAGGAAAAAAAAAAAAACCCAAAACAAACAAAAAAAAAAAAAAAAAACAGAAACAGTGCTGCCAAAAGGCAAGGCTCTCTGTTTACCGGTCGATCTTTGTTCCAACCCTCACCTATGGTCATGAACTGTGGGTAGTAACTGAAAGAATGAGATCGCGGATACAAGCGGCGGAAATGAGTTTTCTCCGCAGGGTGGCTGGACTCTCCCTTAGAGATAAGGTGAGAAGTTCAGTCATTTGGGAGAGACTCTGTGTAGAGCTGCTGCTCCTTCACATCGAGAGGATCCAGTTGAGGTGGTTCGGGCATCTGGCTAGGATGCCCCCCGGACGCCTCCCTGGAGATGTGTTTCGGGCATGTCCAACTGGGAGAAGACCACGGGGCAGGCCCAGGACCCGCTGGACAGATTATGTCTCTCGGCTGGCCTGGGAGCGCCTCGGGGTTCTTCCAGAGGAGCTGGTGGAGGCGGCCGGGAGGAGGGAGGTCTGGGCCTCTCTGCTTAAGCTGCTGCCCCCACGACCCGACTTCAGATAAGCGGAAGTTAATGGATGGATGGATTTAAAAAAAAAACAGTGCTGCACACACTCCTTCGCAAGGCAGGCAAGCCCTGCCAATAAATCGAACACCAACATTTATAAATGTATAAATAAGCAACTGTCATATGCATTTCACTGTCGCTGTGTTCGTTTTCTATATCCCAGTCTGGATAGCTGTTGTACTTCACTGCAGCAGCACAGAATTAATATAATGCATTGATGAATCTTAGTAAAGAACTTGCTTTTCCCTTGTGTATCACAACTTCTGGTAAGCATCTAGTCCAAGATACTCTTCTGAAGCACTATGATATAATTTGTCCAAAACATGCATTTTAACTCATTCACTGCCATTGACGTCAATAGACCCAATTGATGTCTATAGACGTCAATTGGGTCTAATATCTGTCACTGGGGTTGTTAGGCAGAGAATCAAAATAAATATCAGAGTTTTGAACATCATAGTTAGTGTCCCTATCCTCCAGATGGCAGCATCTCCACTCTCTATAAAGCCGCCATTTCCCCCCAGCTGGCTGGCAGTGAATGAGTTAATGATGGTGTTCATTAAAATGAGAGTGTTATCTAAAGAGTGTTATCTAAAGATAACACTCTGCAATTTCAGGCTAAATCAGGAAAGACAGCCACTATGAAAGATACGATAATGTATTTGATCAAAGACTTAAAAGCGTGATTGTATGTCGGACTATAGGAGGGTTCAAAGATGATCAACAATCTTACGGTAAAGAAAGATTTCTAAAGCTCTCAATGAGTGCTGCTGCAACAAACTACAACCAACCTATGCAAGTGCAGTATGACCAATGAGGAGCATATGAGTTAAAATGTGAAGGAGAGTTAAAAGGGACAAATAGACCCAAATCATACAAAATGCGCAACCCACTGTACAACAAAACCAAAAACTTTCAATTATTCAAGATGTTCCTTTAATTTGTCACTATCTAGAGCAGTGATTTTCAACCCTGGTCCTCAAGGCACACTATCCAGCAGGTTTTGCATGTTTCCCTGCTTGAACACACCTGATCCTAATTAATGGTCTTTATTAGGCCATCATCAAAGTCTGCACAAGTCTGTTGATGACACGGCCACTTGTATCAGGGTGTGAAGAAGCAGGGAAACCTCCAAAACCTGCTGGATAGTGTGCCTTGAGGACCAGGGTTGAAAATCACTGATCTAGAGGACCAACTTGATGCACATTACCCAGATGGTTGGCCATGGAAATGAAACATAGGCCAGTGATGTAGGCATCGTATCCTGCCTCGTGGAGCTGCTCCTGGGCTGTGTCATAACTGGGGAACCCTTCTACCGTTTCTGACAAGAACAGCACAGAGGAGAAAAACATTTTTTCACAGGGCAACTGCAGTTGAAACAGCTACAACAATGTTAAATGTTCCACCCCCAACTTCACCAGTTGATCACCACATGATATCAGGTATTAAATGTATTAACCCCCCCCCCAAAATAAAAAAAAAAATATATAAAATAATAATTAAAAAAAAAAAAAAAAAAATACGAGTCACTTCAGATTTCCTCATCTGCTGAACTGGTGTACGTTTTTAGAGCCATGTATGTCAGATCAATTCTATTTTACTCACCAACTTGTGGTGATTTGAAAGGGCTCTCTTTCAGTTGTTTCTCCAGCTCTGCCAGAGAGGTATTATTTATTAGCTCCTGGAACACAAATAGTATAAACAACATGTTGATATCACCCAGATGTACATTTAAAACAGAGTGTTGAAAAGGTTTTCAACTAGTTGCTCAAAATACACTATCATACCATCACTGTACCCAGTTACAAAAAAAAAAACAGGACACTGTAAAACCTAAAAACAGTTTCTCACAGATTTGTGAACCTCTGCCCATCTTTACATTAGAGGTTCTGCCTCTGAAATGCTCCTTTTTAACTGACCTGTTGCCAATTAACACATTTAGTGTGTCGCTAAAGACGAAAAAAAGACTAAAAAAATGGAACATCGACATAAAACTGCTGATGGTCCTATGCCGATATATACATTTTCTTTTTTTCCACCCAGCGAGCGAGCCATGAGAATGCTGGCGTGGCAAGGTTTAGAGAAAAAAAAAAAAAGGGATCATTTAGTTGTTGAGTGTTAAAGAAGGACCAACCAAAGATGTCTGCTGTGTGGTGCTAGCACCTGCAATCTAGTTAGAAAAAATAAATAAAAATATGATGAACTAGAACCATTGTCACAGAGAGTCCAGTTAATCAGGAACATTGCAGGATCAAGTGTAAAGCCATCCCTTCATTCTGTCAAAGTTTACAGATTTGTCTCCTTGCAGAGTGTAATAATCCTTTAGTCCTTAGCAGAATTAGGGTAAAAACACGACCAGTGATTAAAATGAATAAATAAATAAAATCAACATCTTAAATTTTAGCTGTTCCCTGTTCAGGGTCTGTCACCACAGTGAAGTGATACACACAATTGGTTCTGCACAAGTTTGACTTGTCAATGCTTGACAAAAAATATTTAATGAGGTTGCTTTTAAGAGGGTCTACTTGCTACATTTAAAAAAAAAAAAAATGTGCATGTGCACACACACACAGAACTTATTTTTGAGTGTGTATGTGTGTGTAAAAATCCCTTTGTTTACCTTAAACGGCTGAGTGGAGGCCATCAATTTTGTATCTAGAAGTCTGAAAGTAAATAAATAATTACCTTAAACTTAAAAAAAAAAAAAAAAAACAGATTAAAAAAGAAGCGTTATGCAGACATGAAAACACATTTGTAAAAAGAGAAAAAAAATACCTTGGGAAGACGCACATAGTAACCTCTTTGAAGTCTTGAAGATCCTGAAAGAGTGTTAGCATATCAATGCATAGGCCACACTAGCTTTAAATTTTCAACTCACATAGTAAAAAGAGACAAATAACATGGTCATGTTGTACCTCTGGTAGAGGGCAGTAGAACTGGTGGATTGTGTGCATCACATCCAAGAGCATATTGTGGCCCACAACAAGTTTACCCTGTGTATCAAACACAAACCACCTCAGAATTTTTGGGATAAAACAGTGAACATAAGTTCCAAAATACCATTCTGTACCTTGTGAAAGCTTTGACAATCTATATGATCATTATTCACTAATTTTCTCACTGAATTTAAAATTTGTAACTGTAAAAAGTTACTGGATAGACAAGTAAGGGGATGACTCACAGATTTAGAAATGGCATGTACCACCCTGGAGAAACCTACAGCATCATTGAGCTCCTCCTGTTGGTGCAGGTATAGGAAACATTACTATTACATTCAAGAAAGACGCCATCACATTTTCACCTAGTAGGAATCACAACATGTTATCCTTCATTCTTTATGTAAGTAGAGTGTGACTTTAACACAGCACTTCAATGGCTCACAGCTAATCTCACCTGCTCCCTCTCCAGTTTCTGTTGTTCCCGTCTCTTCCTCTCTTCTTCATCAACTTTACTGACCTGGATGTATCGTTCTTTCTGCATTGACAGAAGTCAAATCAGTTACTCTACTGAAAACAACAAGGTGACATCAAAAAGATAATAATATTAGTTGTGCTTACCTTTTCAGTTTCCAACGTTTCGACGTGAAGACCTTTGGGAAATCTGTGTGAGAACCAGACAATCAATCTTCAAATTAACAGTAATGAAAAAGTAAAAATTTAAGTATTAAGCCACACTCACTTCCAGCCTATCGTCTGGTATATCAGCTTTCTTTGGAACCTGGTGGGGGTTAAAAAAAAAAAAAAAAGTTACACTTTTTTAGTTTTATCTATATGGTAAATTAAATTCTGAGTAGGCATGGCTTTTTAAAAGATGAGCCAAAATACCCAGTACATGGCTCCAGGTCCAAAGTCTTGTCATTGCCACTGAAGAGGTTCTCAACTTTGTCTCTGTTTTAGAAACAGACCAGAAATAATCAAAAAACACAAAGACAGAATAAGGATTGCTGCTGCCCCCTAACCCTAACCCCCTCCCTGTACTTACACAACCCTCTTGATGAAGTCTTTATGTTCATCAGGTACATGTGCAGGGACTTTAGAAGACGATGGGGAGATGAAGGAGGGGGTTCCTAGTCCATTGGCATGTTGATTTCTCCTCTCCTCTGTCTGCTCTCTCAGCTGAGCTTCCTCTTCTTGATTTAGATATGGGATTCCTTGAAGAACCAAAAAGAAACACTCAGCACAGTAACCTTTAAATACATGTGATTATCGTCTGCTGACTGTAAGGTCATTCCCCGGTGTAACCGTGTCATTTGTATCCTGATAGCTTGACCCGATAATCATTAATGCAAGGTGTATATTCAATTTTCTCTCAAGTCCATTTTTAAAAAGTAGTCACTTTCCTAACCATTGTGAAAAGGCAAGTTAAAACATCCCACCCACAGATACTGAAAAGGGCTACACACAAGCTCCAGAGAATCATACATTTGATGGACTGATGGGTCAATAATATTGCATTATTGTATACAAAAACTCACTTTCCTCAGTTTAAAAAAAAAAAAAAAAACATTCTGTGAGTATGAATAAACCATAAAAAACTGAATTGTTCAAAATGAACCCAGCCCCATTAGTACAAATATTTCCCTTCCAACCCCAACATGTTAAAAGCTGCTCTACACTCACCATGACAGAACACCTTGTTGAAGTCAAATCCCTGGCTGGCAAGGAAGTCAATACTGGAACTCTGAAAATGGCAAAGGTGGATTCTTGTAATAACTTTTAAACATTTGCCAACTGGATAGTTTGTAAACAAGTATTTTCTTTCATTGATTTTCTTTACAAGGTTAAAACTAATTGCCATCAGTCATTTCCAGAAAACAGTCCAGTAATCTCGAGAAGCCAGACTTACTTGACAGATGAACTTTATATCAGGAGATGTCCGACTGAATGGTTTTGGGAATATATAAAAGTTAAAAGGCTTTGTGATATACCTGCAGAGAAATTCAAAACAAGAAATAAACAATTAAAAAAAAAATTAAAGAAAAATCAGGATGAATGAAATCATAAGATCACAGCTTCCAGATAAACAATACAAAACCCCATACAATTCCCTTCTTAATATATCGTTCCCCCCCCCAACAAAGACCAAAAATGGTGTTTTATATCTGTTCACCATTACCATGTAAGATGAGTTACATTTCAGAAATAAATCATATTAAAGCAAAACCCTAACAACATGGTGGCTCAAGTTAAATTTTTAGAAAACAGGGTCTATTCAAGAAGGTCCGAAGGTGAGGTAATGAAGACTTTTCCTCTGTAACACTAATTTTGTCCTGAACGCTTTGTTGGGCAGAAGACGCAGCCTTTAATATTTGCATTAAGTCCTGGTCACACAGGGAACAGAAGAGCCATGGTCCAGATCTCACTGGAAGCATTTCCAAAGTGGAGCAATTGTCAGTACTACTTCTTTACCAGGATTTGTGAGTTTACCTGATGATTTCGAGATCATGTGAATCATTAGTCATGACATTGACTTTAGGTCTTTATCTTTATCATCTAAGTGATCTTTCCAATATCTCTCAAAGAATAAATTTGTCTTTTTGCCTATAACTGAGAACCAACTGATGTCGGTGGGTCTCTTTCTTAAAATCTTTGCAAATCTGTGTGTACATTTGCACAAGAAATCATCTTGTTAAAAAAAATCTGCCCCGCATTCACAAACGCAGCATAAAACTCAGATTTTGGTGCAGATGACCGCAAAATCACAATCTAGAAACCTTCGGGTAAAGGCGCAGTCTAACAAATCCAGCTGAGGAGGAAGAGATGGCAAGTCTGCCGTGTTTGAAATGCCCTGAGGTCAGAGAACAAAAAGAACTAAAGTTAGAGGACTAAGACTATAGGTCTTCCATCTCCTGTGCAACTATGACTTAAAGCAGATTTAATGCCATGTCTTCTGTTCAAAGAAGTATTCAAGAGGAGAAGTGAAAGCAGTTTGATATGATTTTGGGCGAAGAAAGAAATAACGAATGAACACATTTCTCAATATCAACAGAAATCTCTGCTGAAGACAATTACATCGCCTCCATTATTTTAGAGACCTCTATCGGAAATCCACCATGGCTTCATGACACCATTATTGGTGCGCTCTCCAATGGCCCAAGTTGCTGTGTGGGCGTCTGTAAGCATATCAAGTCCA
Organism: Hirundichthys speculiger; assembly: GCA_018398805.1. NCBI lineage: Eukaryota > Metazoa > Chordata > Actinopteri > Beloniformes > Exocoetidae > Hirundichthys > Hirundichthys speculiger. Next base: position 458,250 of record JAGFBZ010000044.1, read on the forward strand.
TTTAATCAAACCATTGACACTTCAAAAAACACTGTCTGAAGCTTAAATGTGCAAAACACCCATTAATTAAGATAGACAAGTTATTTTTAAAGAGTATTATGTTGGAAAGATGTGGTTTAAAAGGTATCAGCATATTGTGAGAATAACAGTCCATAAAAGGCATTAATATTGAAAAGTTTGAGACTGACAGGAATATTTATGTGCACTTATCATCTACACAAGCTACTGAACTACTAACATTTTCACCAATGCCAAAACACACCTAATTTTCACTCTGCACATTTTCGACACAAATCCATTCTGCTCATGTTTAATGAATGAGGCCCAATATGTTCTTCTTTACATAAGGAATTAAAGAGGTGATGAAAGTGTCACTTTGAAGATGATACTTGTAATCTGTCCCTGAATTTCTGATCTAAAAAGCTATACATCTATCAGTCAGCTGTTACTCACTTCGATTTTGTCTGGTCAAACTTGAATGTACATAATCCAAACTGGAACAAGAGGAAGTCCATGGAATGCTGGTCGACAGAAACAGACAAACAAACAAACAAAAAAAATAACAACAACAATCAAATCGATCTGTTTGAATTATACTATACTTTATTTGCAGTACTTTCCATGGCAATGGATGGACTAAATACACTGGTGATAATGAAGGCTATTTCTGTGTGGAGTAGGAGTATGCGCCAAATACCTTTTTAAGTTTTGAGTATCTATCTTCTGGTGTATCCAGCCCGTTTGTTAATGCACTGACATTAGGACCGTCGCTTATCCCTTAAATCACAGAACACACAACCATTTACATCGCAGCGACAATTTTAATGTCTTTTTTGGCTGGGAAAAAAAGAAAGGCTTACCTGAAAATTCTCCATCAATGGCAAGAAAGTCAGCCTCGTCAATTGCGCTGTACACTGCGCTTAAACAATCTTTAAAATCTGTTGGAAGAAAAAGTGTATTAATATTAGCACAGGCGCGTGCTCGCCAGCAGTGAGCACATTAAGCAACGATGCTACCTAGCATGCTAGCTAGAGGCACAAACATATACTCGTTTCAGTCATGTACATTTTTAATATACATCATGTTACTACTCCGTTGTACGCTTTAATGATGCGTATAACAAATTACAAAAAAGAAATGAGGACGAAAGCTGTCTGACTGCTTACTTTTGCGTGTTACCTCCATCCCTGCACAATGACGGAACCCGGGTGACAGCTAACCTCTGCTAGCCTTTGTCGACGGGCTTTTAACTGCGTGACAAACACTTCCGGTCAAACAGCGCTCAAACTCTGTGGCCTCGTTAAGATATTCGAGCCACACAGAGATATTCATTATTAACTTCACATTTATATCGTCAGTGTTTCCAAACATGGGCGATATATCTGTGAATTGGCCATGGAGTCATAATTTTTGTGAACTCTTTCATGGTCTAGAAAGCTTAAGCAAACTGAAAGTGACAGAATGCAGTTGCCGAAAACTGGATAATTGTGCCAGTCAAATACAACCACTGTAATGCTTCAGGAGTTTTGATTTTTAACTACGTCTTAGTTTAAATACCTGTTATTCCAGATTAAATGTATCCAATCAGTTATTGCATTGGCAGAAAAATTATCAAGGAACGACAAGGGATTTTCAATTTGAAACACTTTCTTTGGACATATTACGGCTTCTTCTTCATTACTTTTCTTGTTTAATTTTTGTTATCTGTTTAATTACATGTTTAATTTCCTGTCTTCAACTTTATCTTTTAACTGAATTCATCATTAAAAAACCAGTCAAAATTATCAGCATACAATTATTTGTATGCTGATTAAGAGTCAAAGGTCACTTTAGTCAGATTTTACTGATATCATATCTATCTATCTATCTATCTATCTATCTATCTATCTAGATAGATAGATAGATAGATAGATAGATAGATAGATAGATAGATAGATAGATATAGATATATATAGATATAGATATATATTCAAATTCACTGTATAATCCAAATATATAATTTTTGTGCCAATGTTTAATGCTTCTCATATGGTCATGTGAAAACTGATTTTAAAAAAGTTTTCTGGTTGTTGTTAGGTCTTAATCTTTAGTAAATGCAACCTCAGATGAACAATAATGCACAACATTCAGAAGTGGGTGGAAAAAGTATGAACACTTACTAATTCCATAGAACTTAAAAGGTTAGGTGGTGCTAATCAAATGCATGTTATTAATTCATCAGCAGCAGGTGAGCACCTCTACAGATATACAAGTAAGTAGAAGTAAAGATGTTTTTAAAGTCCTAATATGGAAAACCTCTGAATCAAAATGGCTATGTTCATCCTGTTTTTTAATATTTCTATCCAATTTCTTCATGATGACTTATTCCCATGGCGCTTGAAATTTTTTGGAATAGTAAGTAGTCCACACTTTCACATCTTTTTAACATTATTTTGGTGTTTCACAGGGCTTTATAATGTTTTTCCTATCTCCTTTATATACACATTCAACTCCATTTATTTGCATCACCAGAGAAGCCATTGGTTTTGCAGAAAAGGAGATCACATAAAATACTCTTAAAAACACATAGACACAATAACACTACCCCAAATAAATAGAAACAACAACAACAAAACCATAAGGGTAAGAAACATAAGAACACAGATGCATTTAAAATACCCCAGGTACAATAAGTCCAGAATCAATTGGTCAAGCTTGTTGAAAGACAGTTTTTTATTTTTTAATTATTATTTATCTAAAAAATCAATATCAGAAATGATAAATAGAAACAATAAAGAGTGTTGGATTTGTGTTCTCATGAATTATTTTGTTTTTGTTGTAGCAGCTTCCATGCACTTTTATTTTGTTCTGTGTACAACAGTCATTATGCTGAAAGTCATGATTAATGTAGGGCCTACTTCCTTTTTGTTACGTCACTTCCTGTAAAACCTTCCTGAAAGTGCTAGGAGGTAGGTGATGATGTGCACTGGTTGCAAAAAGTTACAATAAAGAAAAGAGAAAGGAGATTGTTTATCCTGTCATGTTCACATCATGTCAGAAGGCGCAGAGAATGCTACGACTCCAACAGGTTATGGGCCCAGGTGTGATATTGGTGGAAGATGTCAAGAGTTGGTGTTTAGCGGAGATGAAAATGAATATGAACTTTTGGAAGTAAAATTCCTCGTGCATCTACACATCATAGCCCTGTAGACCCCGATACGGACAAAATGCCAAATGCTATGCAGAACTCATCCAGTTCCTTGATGACTAAAGCTTATAACTGGTCATGATGGATGCTTCTGACGACAGTAGAAAAGCGCTGCAGATTCTACGGGGCCACTACGCCAGACAGATAAAAGCCAGAATCAACGCACTGTAAACAGAACTCACATCCCTACAAAAGAGACCAGTTGAAGTGCTATGAGTCCAACAAAGAGAGACATGCTTCCCCAGCCTCATGAACTGTTGTCTGTCTGTTGGGAAGTCTGTAATCCATCTGGACACTGAGTCAGGGACATTCAGCTGGGAGAGCTTGTCTCGGAGCAGAGCTGGGACGATGGTGTTGAAAGCAGAGCTGAAGTCCACAAAGAGTATCCTGGCGTAAGATTTTGAGTAGTCCAAATGCTGGAGGATAGAGTGGAGGGCCATGTTTACAGAATGTTCTACAGATCTGTTGGCTCTGTAGGCAAACTGTAGAGGCGCTCAAAAGACTTCATGGCAGCAGAAGTCAAAGTGACAGGTCTGTGGACATTAAGTCCTGTGATCTTGCCTTTTTGAGGACTGGGACTATGGTTGAGGTCTTGAAGCTGGCTGGCATATGGCAGGTCTCCAGTGAGTTATTAAAGATGTCTGTGAACACTAGAGACAGCTGATTGGCACAGTGCCAAGGGTGGAGGGCATGGCAGTCTGGGCCGCAGCCTTGGGTTCAGTCGTATAAACAGTCATTATACAGCGTGCAGCACTTTGCCTCTCCAGTCACACAGGAATATGCACTTTCTTATGTGGAGGAGCTTGGTATCAAAAGACAGATCTTCTGACTGGAACATGACCACTCTGTCAGCTGAGCCATCACTGTCCAAAAAATACTGCACAAATATTAATCAAATCTGTATTGATTCCAGTTTATTATATGTGCTGCCTGAGTGAGCACTGAATCCCAGAAGCTTTGACCTTATCCTCATATTAGGCACCACATAACAATCCTTTACTTTTATGTTCTTGAGGGTTTCATATCTCAGCAAAACTTATTAACTATGATAGAATCTATCATTGATCCATCCATGATGCCCTTCTAAGATCCACAGCCATTATCTGCATGACAGCAGGCTCTGTTGATTGGCTAATATTTTGGATCACATATGTGCATATCTCTCACATTTATAACAGTTAGTTGTCTGTTGTACAATGGTGATTTAAGTGCAGCATCCTTTGAATTTTCAAGACCCTAAACAGTTCCTGCAAATTCATCTAGATTTCTTATGGTGAGATTAATATAAAGCATACTTTTCGAGGGAAGACGTCTTTTGAGTTGAAGGAAAGGAAGACGTGCTCTACATTGAAATGCAAATATGACATTCAAATGCTACAGACAATAAGAGTTTTTGAGTTTTTCCTTTATGTAAGGAAGCAAGACAAGGTTTCAGCATGTAGATAGGTTTTCTCTGGGGGTCTAAGACTCTCTCCCTGGATTTCAGGCGATAAGGGCAGACAGAGATATGAGGAGGAGCAGAAAAAGTAAGAGGTGGAATTCAGTGCTTGTCCACAACAGATGGTGTAATCAAGGACATACTATTGTGAACCATCATTTCTGCAGCCTGGGTATTGATTGAACTGTTAGCTGTGAGTTTCTGTCATTTCTAATTACCAAGAGAGTTCACCAGTGTTATTGTAGTGGCAGTTTACATCCCTCCATCAGCTAGAGCTGATGCTGCGTGTGACATCATTAGCTCTGAGCAGTTGCTAAGCTACAGACACAACAACCCAGCTTGTTTCTGGCCATTAGTGATGATTTCAACGATGTCTCTCTCTCTATCTCTGCCACATTTCCAACATTTCAACAGTTTGTCAACTGCTTCACCACAGATAATAGAATGTTGTATTTGTTTTGTGCAAACATTAACATTCAGCTCTTCTGTACGACCTGCTCTGGACAACGTAGATCACAATCGGGGCTGTCTCGTCTCCATGTATAAACCCATCATCCAAAGGCAACCTATGACCAAAAGAACTGTGAGGAGGTGGTCACAGGAAGCTGAAGAAACTCTGTGGGGGTGTTTTGAGCTTACAGATTTAGAGGCACTCTATGAGTCACATGGAGACGACATCAATACCCAGTGTTGTACCTAAACGCGTTCATTGAACGAAAGTTCACAAACTAGTTCATATTTTTCATGAACGTGAACTGAACTCGCTCTCTTTCCCCTTCACAAGCGTCGGGTGTGAACGAGTTCATTTGGGCAGTTTTGAACAACGCTCTTTCAAAGTTCACGCACCGTCAAAACCGTGCCAGGCTTCCAGCGAAACCCCATTTAAAATACACCACAAACGAGCCTGACATGTATCTGAGGAAATCAATCAAACATGGCAACATGGGCTGTTGCTTCTGACACGCTAACAATTGCGTCATCAAACGTTTAAAATGATCATGAAGCAAGATGAAAGCTGCAGTCGCCAAGAGCTGGAGGAGACCCTGACTACCGGGGGCATTGAAATATTGAAATGGGGGGAAAAACATTTGCACCTTAAGGACTTGTTTTTGTCTTATAATAAAGACCATTTGGCAGCAATTTTTTCCTCATATTTGTAATATACTGTAGAGCAGTGATTCCCAAAGTGTGGGCCACGGCCCCCAGCTGGGCCGTCATGGGACTGCAGGTGGGCCGTGAGAGGTCATTAAAATTAAACAAATGTGTTTTAAATCCTCGAATCTTTTTAAAATATGTTTTTAATTAATGTAAAATATTCATGACATGATTAAAAAAAACATTAAGAAGTAATAAAACAAACCAGTTAAGTTTTATTCTACTGTCATCTTAACTTAATATGACAAGTGCCACCTTATTTGTTGACCTCTTACATTAATATCGGATCATGGTTCCTTGTCCTGTATGTTGATCACAGATGTTGATCACAGGTTGTGATTAAAGGTTTCGGTGGGCTGTGGAGATTTTTCACATTTAAAATTGGGCTTTGGTATTATGAAGTTTGGGAATGGCTGCTGTAGAGATAAGCTAAAATGGAAATTACAGTTTTACATGGGCTGCCCCTTCAATGCTAATGTGAACACTGGTTGGTTAAGGATTCCGAATTGGATCAATAGTTTTCGACAGTTAAAATGGATAAAATAATTGCCGTTTGTGGTGGGGTAGTATATGGGCAGTTGGTAATCATTTTGACAAATAATTGCTCGCAGCAACATTAAAAAAGAATTTTTTAAAAAAAATGAACTAAAAATGAACTATTTAATTCATTTTTTGAAATGGTGAACTGAACTAGTTCATTTTAATTTCTATGAACTATGAACTTAACTAGTTCGTGTAGAAAGTGAACTTGCCCAACACTGTCAATACCATGACTGAGTGTGTGACTGACTACACTCAGTTACGACCACCTGTACTTACGACCATGTCCAGCAAATGGCAGCGAAGTGTGTAAAATAGTTGTGGCAGCCTGGCACGGCACTGCGTGAGACAATTATGGCAAAACAAATATCAGAGTTCTGAACAACGTAGTTAGTGTTCTGATCCTCCAGATGGCAGCATTGCCACTCTCTGTATAAAGGGGACGTTTCGCATCCCCAGGAACCCCAGTCCCCCCAGGAATTGCGAATGAGAGAAAAGATGGCATAGCACATTCTTCCTGATGGAAGAAGAGACTCTACTCTTTATTATGGCAGTTCCAGTGTTCACATAGTCAATTGAATACAAATATTCTGCGGGCTTTGGAAGATCAGTAAACATGCTCTGCAGCTGGCTGGCAGCTAATGAGTTAAAAAATGCAACAGATTGATATCATGTATCCTAGAGTATAACCCTCGTGTTGGCCATTTTGTATATGCCCCGATGTACGACCAGTCTGACTTACAACTGGTTTGTCGGAACTGATCTAAGTCGTAACTTGGATCCTAATTGTATATCAACTTCTGTGTGGACAACACCATCCCCACCAGATCAGTCAGGCGCTTCACCAATAACAAACTGTGGATCACCAGTGACCCGAAAGAGCTTCTAAATAAGGCAAAAGAGTCTTCAGGGAGGGAGACAGGGAATTGTTAAGGTTAGTGCAAAAAACCCCCCTAAAAGTCAAGATTAGAGACAACAAGGAGGTGTACAGGAGAAAGCTGGAGAACAATATCAAGCAGAACAACGTAAGATATTTGTAGTAAAAGATGGAGAAGAGCGCAGGCTTCAAGCAGAAGCAGGATCAGATAGATGGATATCTGGACACCATTGAACTGAACTCATCCTTCAACAGGCTCAGTTAGGAGACAAGCTCAGCATCCTCCTTTCCTTCATCTGGCCAAACAGACCTCCTACCCTCCCTTGATCCACAGCTTCCCTGTCACCTCTCAGCTGTCTCATGGATCTTTCTGCTGCTCCGTTGTTGTCTTCAACCACATCTGGAGCCTCCTCCCCCTCCCGTCTGTCTGTCTCTCTCTAGCAGCCAGGAGAAGAGGTTGCTGGAGAGACTGAAAAGGAATGTTGTGCATATAAGAAGCTCGTTTAGTCAAAAGAAGGGGTTATTACCAACTGTCTTAAGGGACAGCTGCTAATAGCCAGAACAGTATTAACAAGTTAATAAATTGAAACGGGGCACCACCTGATAAGTCAGGAAACTAAGACTAAACTGCACAATCAGTCTCAGACCAGGTGTGGCACCATAGAGCAACAGAGAAGATGTGAGTCCGAGCACAGACCTCTTCAACCAACAAATGTTACAAAACTGTGTAAAATAACCACAAACAACTTCTCTCATTAAAATGTATCAGAATTTATTAACACTACTAACTAAAGACAACTAGACTAACTTAAGAAAATAAACATTAATTGAAAAAGGTGTCGATATGTACATACATGTATGCTGAGAAACTATGGATGTGCGTGTGTGTCTGTGTGTGTGAGAGATAAACTAAGCTTGCTTCAAGCGTGAGGAGGATTTTAAGATGGCGGACGAGGTCGCGTGCTGACTTCGTCCTTCACCAAGATGGCTGCTGACTCACGCGATAGGGCATTACAAGATGGCGGATGAGAGCACATGGAGCTCACGTCTTCCTTACCAAGATGGCTTCCAACTAACGGAAGGTTGTTAGTAAAAGAAACAAAGGAAAGGAAAGAATAAAATCAACAAGCTAGAATGTTTTGTAGCGGCTAGTAACAGCAACTCTGTCGTTTCTAACAGATGCAGCGATGTGAAGCCACTTCACCAAGTTGCTCTGATTTTGAACTGGGAAACGGAGAGTGGAGTTGCTTTTCGCAATAAAAACACATGAACGAAATTCAGTTACGACGGGACCGATGGTCCGGTTCTAAACATGTGTGACACACAAGAAAATGGAATTTGCAAACAACACTAAACTAAGCTCTGCCCAGACACAAAGCCTCTTACGTGGATCACTCCGGAAGCAATCGATGGCGTTGTGAAGTCTGTGGAACAGGATTAATGACCCAAAATTGGTAGTATAGGGCAGGTTTGGAGCTGGCCGCTCTCCTCCTTTTTCTCTCTTTGTGGTCAACGAAGACATGCGGTGTTGCGCAGCAACGGCAGCCAGACTGTCTTCCTTCTCGGTTCGTCTGAGGCCAGTCACGTGTCTGAGGCACGCGGGTGATTCCTACGCGTCTTTTCTTCCATACGTTGCGGATCACACACTGTCGTCGGACAACCAGAGGGATCTCCTGCAGACAGGTTGCCAGGGAAATGCAGGGCTTCAGCTATTTACCTTGCTGGAGCAGGCCAGAGAGAAAGTGCACCTTTAGCTTCGGGTAGAGGAGGTCAGAGAGAGAGAGAGAGAGAGAGAGAGAGAGAGAGAGAGAGAGAGAGAGAGAGAGAGAGAGAGAGAGAGAGAGAGAGAGCGAGCCAGTATTTATGTGAGGGGACGTGAGCTGCCTTTGCCAGGAACCCCTGCTGTGTAGTCGGGATCCTTAGGCCAGTTAGAGAGAGTGACACTACTCTCACACCTTGGTGTTAAACAATAAAATCACCAGGCATGCTGGAGATTTGAGTTTTATTATTCATTTTGTCTTCTTTGTCTCAGAAACCATACAGTCTCTGTAACTCATGGTCTGTGGCCCAACAGGAACAAGGCTGCAAGTCCAGATGGTGTCAGCCCCAGAGTCCTGAAAGCCTTTCTGGACCAGCCATGTGGGATTCTACAGCACCTCTTCAACCTTAGCCTGAGCTAGGAGAATGTTTTAGTGCTGTTGAAGACATTCTGCCTCCTTCTGGTAACAAAAAGATCTTGTCATGATGAGTTGTATGGAGGACCCAAACACAGGAGTTTCCAGCTAATGTGATTTATTTACAAAAAACAAAAATCCAACCTTGACTTGATATCCAAAAAAAACCCCCAAAAACTGGGTGATGGGACAGTGAGGCAGGAAGAAGGGAGAAGGGAAGATACATCTGGGGAGGAAAAGAGAAGAACCAGCAAACAGAAAGGGAAAGACAGGACTTAAATACTCAGAGGAGCAAACGAGTGGCAGGTGCAAACAATCAGGGTAATACCAGGGTATTCCAAAGGAGAGCCCTCCTGTCCCGATGGAACACACGCAGCCGGTTATGTTCAGGATTCATGGTTGAAATGGAGACTGAGCTGCCAGGCTCCTTTGTTCATTGAGGACACCGAAAATGTCTACATATTTGGATTTATGATCACCGGATTTCTGCTGTTTGGAGTTGGCGGATACCTGATGTATTGGAAAATTAAGCGCACGGATGCTGCTATCCCGGACCTGGTATCCGTGTGCGTGTGCGTGAGCCATGCTGTGAGTGCCGAGACTGGTAAGCTTGATGAGCTGAATTGGAAATTGGATGTGATTCAGAATGTGAATCACAGACAAGGGATGATTTTTGAACTGATATCGAAAATGGATTCCAACTTGGGGAAACTACATGCACTGCTCAGGGTGAATTGACCTGAAATTTGGATTGATTTCCCTCCGAGATGAAACCAGCAAGGACTTAAGGCAGACAAAATCTCATGTCAGCCTGGCCCAAAACAATCTCTCTTATCTGAATCTGGCTCCCCCGAGTGGCCTTCACTCAAGGCCGAATTGCGAAGAACTCTCCAAGGTCTTATGCGCACCAGGCTCCTTCCACCCCTCCCCCACTCCATATCCCTCCCCCAAGTGCTCAACGTCTCCGCTGGCTCCTGGTGTTCCCTCCCTCCACGCGGGGCGAACGGACTGTGGCAGGAACAGCGCTGAATGTCCTTCTGAGTACCTCACTGCTGCCGTGGACCATCAACAAATTACTGCAGTCAATCGGCAGCCCTGACAAATTGGGGTGATGAATTAAGGCCTCAAAAAGTACCGCAGCATTGGTGGACTTTCTGTTTTCAAACTAAAGGCTTAAAAAAAAATAAAACAGATCCCAGTGACCCTGTATAGGACAAAATGGGTATAGATGAATAAAAAAATATGCGATTAATATGTGATTAATGACGAGTTAACTATGAAAATCTTTCGATTAATCGCGATTATAAAATGTAAATGATTGACAGCCCTAATATATATAATATAAAATATATAAATATAATTATATATAATTTATATATATATATCTATATATATATATATATATATATATATATATATATATATATATATATATATATATATATATATATGTATGTGTGTGTGTGTGTGTGTGTGTGTGTTAGGGCTGGGCAAGCTAACGCATTATTATCGCGTTAACTCATTAATTTATTAACACCGATATTTATTTTATCGCACGTTAAATCATGTTGCTTTTCAAACGCATGTTATATAACGTATAACCCTATAACCTAACCCCTAACCTGTTCCCCTAACATCCTACATCATGAAAGTCCTGGAGAGACTGATTGGTCCACCTGAGTAAGAAAACAAGCACCTTACAGGCACCTTACCACTGCAGTTTGCTTATCATTGCAGGGTTGGAGTTGGATGCTGCCATCATACACCTGCTTCAATGAACCCACAGTCATCTGGACAAAGTAGACAGCAAAGTAAGGATCATGTTCTTCAATTTTTCCAGTGCATTTAACGCCATCCAGCAAGGATTATTGCAAAAGAAGATCCAAAAGATCCACATGGATACCTTCACAATCACCTGGATTTCTGACTACCTGACAAACATAACAGTTTGTGAGTTTGAATGGGTGTGTGTCTGACCAGTTGGTCAGCAATGCAGGGGCACCACAGGGGACTGCATTCTCACCATTCTTCTTCACTCTGTACACCTCACACTTCCAGTAAGTTGAAATCCTGTCATCTGTGTATTTCTGCAGATGGCAGGATTTCGACTTGTACTGGAAGTAAAACTGGTGGACTGCCTTGTGGCATGTCGTGGGAACATGATAAATGTGAAAATAGGACAAAGGAGATAATTGTGAATTTTAGGAGGACCAGGAATAAGTATTTCTAACAGTACTTCCATCATGGGGGAAGAACTGCAGGTGGTGGAGGAGTATAAATACCTTGGTATTCACCTGAACAACAGACTGGACTGGAGACACAACACTGATGCTGTTTATAAGAAGTGCAGACTTCTTGAGGAAGCTTTGGTCTTCAAGAAGTTATATATATATATATATATATATATATATATATATATATATATATATATATATATATATATATATATATATATATATGTGTGTGTGTGTGTGTGTGTGTGTGTGTGTGTGTGTGTGTGTGTATACTGTATATAAATCTCAAAAAACCACCACATGGGGGTGTTGTAGCCCAGAAGATGAGCAGAGACATTTATTTTGAGCCACCTACCCCCTCTCAATAAACACACATATACACACTGAGATCAACCCATGGAATCCACACAACACACAACAAAACACACTATATCTTTTACATTTAAAAGGAACACAGTAGAAAAGTCACAGACTGTCCAGAGTCTGGAAATGCATGAAAGAATGAAATACAATGAAGATGAAAGATGAATGGTGCAAGAGAGGCAGAAGGGTGGAAGCAAGAGAGGAAAAGCCTTTTGAGAGAGGATCATTAGCATCTGTCAAGTGAGCGTTACCATTGTTTATTGACCCAACTAGTCGAGATCTCTGCAGTCACCCTCTCCCAGAGCAAAGAAATTGAAGCAAGGCCACGGGGGATAGAGGAGATCAAATAAGGAGAATTTAGAATTTTGTATGAAGGTCAGGGCTGAGTATTTGTAATAAAGCAAATACGAAACAAAGACAGAGGGTTCACAGGTTGGAAAAGAAAGAAGTAGTCTTGTTGTAATGTAATAGTTAGTGGGTTAGTGGTTGTGACACACATAAAGTTAGTCATTCACAGATGCAGACACACACTAAGAAGCAAGCCCACGTTTTTGTAACCAGCTCAGACAGTCGTGTTATTGCTCTCCTAATCATGCGTGAGATTAGGTGGCAACACTAGCAAAAAAACCTGCTGTTGACACGTCCCTTTCCACTTCATCGCATAGACAGATGTGCACATACACTCACACACTCTGTTTCAACTGGTCCTCCCACTGAATAGAAACTGATTTGCTTTCAAACCAAGTAGAGGAATGAATAGGTTTGGTGCAGTGCACTATTATTGTAGGGTGGGATGGAGGGGGAACAGAGACATAACGTTGCAACGGATAAAAGTTTTGTTGTGGAAGTGTAAAAGATAAGGAAGAACAAAGAATAAATTGATGGCAATTTAAGAAAAACTGCTTTGCTGGCTGGCTGGCTCTGGTCTGGTTCTTTGTCTCAAAAGAAGTTGTGGAAGAATAAGGGGGTTTGACTTGGATGAAAGGAAGAACTCAACCAAATCTGTTCTATGAACTCATGGGGAAGGAAGTCTTACTCTCAAAGGTGAGCCTCAGAATTTATAGTTAGTTATGTTTATTTAACAGGGACAATACATACAACATTGTCACAAAAAAATGAAAAATGTGATGCATACAAGACGTCTAGCTTCAGCTAATTTGCAGTCTTTGTCCCTGGTCAGGCTAAAGAAAGATAAAAGATACTGAATATAAAATACAATAATACAAATATAGTGAATAATGCAGTGAACAGATAACATAAACAAATACACACAGCTACAAAATTTAGATTAAAATTGCATAAGTTAAATACATTAAACATTAATAAAATACTGTACTGACAGTGACCTAAGAGAAGTTAATGTTCACATTTCTGCTGCTGTTTAAGCCAGTGTTTAGCTTTGGCACTAAACATCTTTAATTCTGTTTGAGATTTTATTTCTGGTGGTAAAGAATTCCATAGGTGTGTGCCCAGCCCAACTAATATCAAACACCGATGTAGAGAAAAGGCTTAATTTCTTTTATGCTTGTCGGGACTATTGCAACCCTTGGTTAAAAAAGATTGGGACAGTCTGGAAAATACTCACTTTGTGTTTCTGAACCCTACCCTATATCATCCATGGAAATACACATGCACAGGCCAATGTTGATTTCCATGCCTGAATGTTTTTTGTGTACAACAGAGAGACTGCTTTTACACATCCATTTGATGACTGTGTAATGATATATGTGTATATTTTTCTGTATTTTGCTGCATGACATCGTATGGTATTGGAGATATCTGAGATTAGAATAATAATGGTATCTGCCTTTTTTCTTGCAGAGTCGGAGGGCTGGGATGTTGGAAGTGATTCATAAAATGATTGTAAGAGTGAAATTATTTTGATCTTTTGTTCAGCTGACTGTGTGAAAAACCTCTTTTTTTTCTGCAAAAACACACTCAAGTCATCATTCACTGGACTCAAACATTACTTCTCCACAAGGGAGTCAGCTTACTTGATGGATCCACCACAGTCTGCTGCTTGTGTGAACTTTTTCTCATTCGCTGCTCATAATATTCTGATGCTTGGTCGCGACCCTGCTGCATCAGTTTTTCAGTGCTCATGGTACCTTTAAAGCATAAGATTTTGAATGTGCAGGGTCATCTGAGTCAGTAACAGTCAACGGACATGTCACCATGACAAAGGGAAAAATGTCAGTAAAGCTTTTCAAAATAAAATTGGGAATTTAATATCTAATCATATTTTTTAACCTCAATGCCAAATTTTACAAAGTACACTGCTTTTAATGTCTAAGTCTAGTCAACCTGTTCTCTGTATTGTAACTTTCAGACCAAAAAAGACAACTGTACTGCTGAACTGCTGAAACTCATTTCAGTGGCTCATGCCATGCAATGATTGTTTGTTGCTGCAGCAAATAATGCACACACACAGATATAGTTTAGTAAAGTTGGTATGTGCTGTGGTGAAAGCTGAACTTCGACCATAGTGCACTGTGAGGAAATAGTCCCATACCCAATAGGCATGAGGCATCCATCCAAGCACAGAAGGGGAAAAAAAAAAGAAAAGTTTAATATTGCATGTGTGTTATTTCCCTGAACTGTACAATACAAATTTGCAGTGATTCCTTCTTCTCCCCACAGGACAACTGTCAGAGAGCACATTTATGTTAAATGTCAAGGGTGCAATAAAACACGTTCACAAGCAACTCATTCCTGTGGAGATATTCATCACCTTTGGTTGCAGAATCAAGTGGCTTGAGAGAAAGTGAAAGAGAGAACGAGAGAAAGAGAGAGAGATAAATCAGTCACACAACCTGCTATGAGCCCTTGGACCTCTCAACACACATAAGTAGGTCTTTCTATGTGTGAAACAGTTTTCATATTCACACCTTCTGGGATTCGCTCTCTTGAATTTGATTTCTTCTAGCTCAAACCAAAATTTTTTTTGACAGTTTGGGGATTGAGACTAATGACTGCATTGATCAATTTATAAACTGCTGCCAGCACTACTTATCTTCCAAAAAGTTGCAACTTTTAGTGCAACTTCTAATTTTATGTGTTAATCAAAGTCAAAGTGGACAACCATGTGAGTGGTCACACTTGTGAGTCATAACCTGCTCAAAGAGCTCATTGGTCTCTGTTTCCAAACTGTCAAAAGTCAGAATCGAGTTGAGAGAGCAGAAAAAGTTTGAGAGCAGAATAGACAGTATTCACTGACATCACACATCTGGGTACTTTGACCCGGTATTTTGATTTAGTATGGCAAGCTTTCCAGTACTGGGCCGGTTCTTCATTCATTCTTGTGCAGTCATGTGGCCATGAGTTACTGACATTAGTCTCAGAAATTGATGAAAATCACCAGAGAACAACACCCAAAGCGCAACAGAAAGCAAAAGGAAAAGAACAGAAGTGCATGGAAATGCTCTATGTCTAATCTAGATCTCTTTAGGTGAGAAAATGACAGCAACGGTGGAATAGACCAGTACAGATAGCTAAAATAGATTATACACATAATCCGAAAGAACTTATGTGTCATACCCTAACCTAGAGTTATATTTTTCATGACAAAAGTGCCTCAATTTTGGAGGAACTAAAGACCTACAAGTCAGAGAAGGTTTACGATCAGTTTGTGTGCAGTTGGGTGAAGGATCCGTCTACATTAGATCAGTAGGAAATGTCGTGGCTGCAGGAAAGGTTTGTTAAAATTAATTTCACAATCTGAGCATGCCAATTCTTTCTAAATTCCCTCCAAAATGTTTCCTCAACCCATTTAACTTAAACAACAATCAAAATCCGTGAACTCGAGCCGGAGCCCCCCGAGCCAAAATAATGTGTTTAAAATATGTTTAAATACCGCAAAAAAGTAGCAAGGCACTGCAGCGAAACGAGACAAAGACTCAACTGTGGTCTTTCTGTGGTCTTTCTGCACAACATCCTGTGATACTTGGGTGATGCGTCTCGGCCAATCAGCGAACGGATTCTAGAGTGCTGAGCCGTCTGGTATCTTGTGTTAGCTGTGAGTCATCGTTTGATGTTTCGCTGGCAGTTGCAGCCTCTCATCTGCTGTGGGGTGGATTTTCGCAGAATTTCAGCAATTATTTCTTGATTTTTTTATTATAATATATTTCTGAAAAAAATCTGTGAATAACTAAAACCGTGGAACTCAAACTGCGAAGTGGCAAGGGATCACTGTATTGAATTTCTATCACAAATCATCGCTTTTATGTAGAAAACCAAGAACCACACAAATAACATCATCAGACACATTCCCATGTTTATAAATAACCATCATAATGTGACAAGCACAATGGGGCAACAGTCAGGGATATGAAAGGAACTTGCAAATTACAGCAACAGAGTATGCTACATATATGCTCAAAGACCAAATGACCACAAAGGCAAGCTGAGGAAGAAACAAAAAAAGGATAGTCTGTCCCTATGGCCACCAGAAGCCAAATATCCAGAGCAGGAAGGTGAGGGGCAAGTGAAAGACTTCACAGTACTAACTACACTGACTACAAGGTAAAACCCCAGTAAGGAGAAAAACAAAAATAATCTGTCCATCCATCCATTATCTATACCCGTTTCATCCTCCAAAGGGGATCTAAAAAAAATCTAATCTATGGAAAAAAATAAAAATAACATCACAGTTCAAACTCAGTACTCTGAGTCAGAAGAATATGAGGAGGGCACGGCACATCCATCAACGTTAGGGAAGAAATCTGGCACTGGAGCACTAAAGAGGTTATGGGAATGTATAAATGAAGCATCAGTTGCCCTATCATCATCTTATGCAAGCAAGGCATCACACAGCAAAACAAAACAGAAAACATAACCAAAATAATCACAACTGGAGTACACACCGTGGAGCCAGAAGTCAGCAAGCCCCACATGCCAAATCCCCGAGAGTCAGAGGAGTCACAGTCTCTCTGAGTCCTCAAAAGAGCATTCAAATGTGACACCACATGAGTCAAAGTCAGCGGCAGAACATGTCACTGCCGGGCCGGGGGCGGGGCAGATGACCGGGCCCTTAAAGCCCAATAAAGCTTGTGATTACTCGTTTTACAACACACACGTGCCCACAACAGCGGGGCTTACAAGCATTACTACATTTTTGACACATAGCTCAAAGCATTTAATAGTTCAACACCACAAAGAGCGACCATGTCATTTTGAAATCAAACAAACCTGTAGTATTATGGCATAATATACTGTCTAAAATGTATTCGGCGGTATGCAGTTGTAACGTCACGCATGAGACACACCGCTGTTATTGTTGTAGTAGCTACCGGCATTCATTCATTCTGCTCGGTACCAAGTGCTGATTTCGCCTGATGTGTTTCCATTGCTGTTAATAAAAACCAACTCCGCGCACGACGTTGTATGAGCATTTTTACAAGAGTAACCTGATAAAACCGACATGAAGTCTAACAAACCATGAGAACAACAAAAACATTAGACTACCTGGCCCCTAATAATAACCTTAGGCCATAATAATAACGTTTGGCGGTCGGGGATTCTCCAATAACAACCACAAAAGTTTACAACTAACTCACATATTGTTTTTAGTGACAGTGTTTGTGAGAAATTGTACCTGTGAATGCGGCTCCCTGACCGTGGTGCCAGTTTTGGTTCACTTGACTCGTGGCCAACAATGTCAGGTTCGTCTCCAGGAGGATATGTATCAAGCTTTTTCAGATTAGTCTTTTCCTGTGCTCTTTTTTCCCTTTTCTTTGCGTTTTGTTGCTCCACTTTTATGCTTGTATGAACTGTCACTCATGATTTAATTAATCCGTGATCCACCTACCCTACACCACGTAGACTCTGTTGACAAGTGACTGATGATGATGCTGATGGACGGCTGTTGATGACGATTTTACCCAAAATACATTTGGAGATCTTACGGTAATCCACTTGTAAATTTGCACATTGTAAAGTTAACTGTGAGAGTGAACATGAAGCCAGCCATGCAGCACAACATTTAATTCACTGTGTAGAAACCTACATGACCAAAATCAGTCTTAAATTTCTCTGACCAGCCATGACTCATTCTGGCTGGGGCAACCTATATATAACCTCATACATAGCATATGTATTTGTTGCAGAAATTGTTGTGTCCAGTATTGCGTAAGGCGCGATTGATGCTGGAGGAGAGGCTTGTTCCTTTGTCTTTTGCCGGGCCTTCCTGGGCCCGGGCTGGGGGAGCACTGCCCCCCCAGCCCCCCCTGATGCTCCACGCATGGTCAAAGTATCACTTATGTCCAGAATAGATGTGCAATATGAATCACCAATAATATGACAAACACCACCCTGAGCAGTCAATAAATTCGTCAAAACCAAACTATTCTGAAGCAAAACATTACGCAAGGCCCTTACCTTGGTAGAATGGGCCTGGAAACCATCAGTGGCCAGGGCCGTGAGGTTCACCAGGCCTAAAGCCAAATCATTAAAATGATGAGCCAGGTTAACTATATCCACCAAGGGACCACAGAGAACTATGCCCCCTCCAGAATACAATCAGTATGACCAGAGAGAACATGTTTTGATACAAGGGTCATAGAATAATAATAGGGGTAACTAGTATGATAGTATGATAATTTATCATAAAAACTAGATAACATGTTCCACACAAACACATATGTAAAATGACTGATTGACCCATATGGGATTGACCATAAACAATAAAAAAGTAAAGCTTTGCATTCTTAATTTGAGTAGTAACATTCCTAACCGAGTAACATTTCTAACCTAATAAACCCAGAATAGTCAGTATAAAAATACTACATTTATGCAGTTCATGTGATACTGTGCAACCCTTAAATTGCCATCAATGGTCCAAAGGAGTATTCTGAACATCCACAGTAAAGCTACGAACACTCCTAGTGTCTCCAGGCCCATAAGAGGTAGAGGAGTGACTGGAAAGGAACTAAGAAACAAAATGCAGCAGATCTGAGTTTATATAACATACAGACCACCTTTATTAATACCTAAAACACGAACTGAACGTTGCCTGGTACCAACTGTCACCATGGTAGTCTGTGTAACTTAACAAATATCCCAAACTTCTGGGAAGTCAGGAAAAGGTGGTAGCAGTAGCATTCACATTAGCATTGTAATTTTAATCATTAAGCACAAGAGTCAAAACCATAGTAACAAAAAACACTTCCATTACCTCCATTATGATAAATGAGAGATTATTTTAGTATTGTTTTATTTTATGTCCTCATAGATCACTGACAAGGTTTTTGCTGCAAATATGATCAACTATGTAAACTGGGATATTTTCTAATAAGACCACATACACTATATTGCCAAGAGTATTTGCTAACTCATCCAAATTATCGGAATCAGGTGTTCCAATCACTTCCATGGCCACAGGTTGTCATGGTGCGGGTTGAGCACATTCCTTTCTTGTGTTTTTTTTTTTCCTTTTCTGGGTTTAAGCTGGTGTTCTCGTCTCCTCTTTACTCTCCTTTACTCCCCTCCATGTATTAACCTGGTTGCCTGCACCTGTGCTCAGGGAATTCCAGCGTGGAACTGTGATAGGATACCACCTGTGCAACAAATCCAGTCATTAAATTTCCTTGCTCCTAAATATTCCACAGTCAAGTGTCAGCTGTATTATAAGGAAATGGAACGACCTGTTTCATGTCTGATTCCATGTTTACGCTGCATGATGCTAAAAGCAACGACAACACCTTGTTGTGTAATCAGAGATCTGATTCCTTCCTTGACATCAACTGGGGTGGTGCACCTGTGGGTGTTTCTGAGAATTGAATGCTCTTGATTAGATAGTATTGTGGACCCTTTTTCCCATGAATTGGGTTTTTTGGCTGTAGTCTAGAAAAGTTAGCCTCCAAGGGGTCTTTTGTTTTTCCTCCTATCTTCAGGGATCTGGTAATCCAAATTATACTAAAATTTAAAAATTCAAACTCAAAATGTAATCACTTCAATCAATCAACCAATTCCAATCTGATCAAACCAATTGTACACATAGTGGGGACGGGCGTTTGGCCACTGGAGGGGTCACAATAGTAGACTGTGCTTAATTATTCCCTTTTTAGCTTGCAGTTGTGGGCTGTGCTCCTTTGGGTAGGGAACCGCATGCTCTACTGCTGTGAGCTAGATAAGCTTTTCATACGCACAAAGAAAATTGGGGTGCAAAAACAAAATGTGAGGACTGTTGTGTAAAAACTACATTTTGGGGTCAACATGGCCTTATTATATAATGCTGATTCATAAGTCTGACTTTTCCTCTAGATTTTGGCCTGTTGAATCTCACCTAGGGCACCAAATTGGGTAGAGCCGGCCCTGAATTGTCTCACTAGAACTCTATATATTACTGGTACGTTAAGATATACTAAATTCTTATATCACAGACAGCAACTCAGCCACGAAGTGGTGCGCCACGTAAACTGATGGAGCGGGGTCAGCGGATGCTGAAGCTAACTTTCTGCAGAGTCAATCACTACAGACCTCCAAACTTCATGTGGCCTTCAGATTAGCTCAACATTAGTGCACAGAGAGCTTCATGGAATGGGTTTCAATGGTTGAGCAGCTGCATCCAAGCCTCACATCACCAAGTGCAATGCAGTGGATGCAGTGGTGTAAAGCATGCCACCACTGGACTCTAGAACAGTGTAGGCGTGTTCTCTGGAGTAACGAATCACGCTTCTCCATCTGGCAATCTGATGGAAGAGTCTGGGTTTGGTGGTTGTCAGGAGAACGGTACTTGTCTGAGTGCATTATGCCAAGTGTAAAGTTTGGTGGAGGAAGAAAGGAAATCTGAATCCTTCAGTAACCAAGACATTTCGGACAATTCCATGCTCCCAACTTTGTGGGAACAGTTTTGAGCTGGCTCCTTCCTCTTCCAACATGACTGTACACCAGTGCACAAAGTAAGGTCCATAAAAACATGGATGGCAGAGTCTGGTGTGGATGAACTTGATTGGCCTGCACAGAGTCCAGACCTCAACCCGATAGAACACCTTTGGGATGAATTAGAGCGGAGACTGAGAGCCAGGACTTCTCAGCCAACATCAGTGTGTGACCTCACCAACACGCTTAAGAATGGTCAAACATTTCCATAAACACACTCCTAAATCTTGTGGACCATCTTCCCAGAAGAGTTGAAGCTGTTCTAGCTGTAAAGGCTGGACCCACGTCATATTGATTAGGATTGGGATGTCACTAAAGGTCACATGTGAGTCAAGGTGGGTGAGTACTTTTGGCGCTATAGTAGGTATCTTTGTTTTGAAAACAAATGAAAGGAAGCACACACAGTTTAACTATAAAGGTTCAATTAATTAATATTTAATAACAAAGAAATAACTGAAATAACTGACATTAACAAATATTTCCCCATAAAGCTAAATCCCAGATGACTGAAGGTTCTTGTGCGTTCCAACAAGGATCTCATTGTTAGTGACACCAGAACTCGCTGGCCATTATGTTCCTCTCTTGAACAGTAGATGTAGGGGTGTATGTGGATCATTATATCAGTCTTTATTGGTTGAATGTTCTCAAAAGGCCTCTACTGCTTATTGGATTAATTGCTTGTTTATTTATTTTTGTTGCAGTAGGAAAAAGAGGGTCATGTAATTCTGAAACTTTTTTCCAGTCTCCTGGTTGGAGGTTGTGCAAAGGACCACTGGATGCATGGCGCTCAGCTGCCTTCATCTGCCAATTAATCTGGAATAGCATAGAACAGAATGCAATTTTTTAGAATATAACAGGACAGTACTCTAACATCTCAGCTGACATGTTTCCTGGAGGGTCCACACCCATTAGTGGAGGCCTGTCAAAAAGAATTTTAAAAGTTAGAAAAGTTAAGACTTAGTTTAGCCCCTCGCCCATCCTCATATTGATGAGGACAATGGCACATACCTGTGAAAGAGCTTCATCAACAAAATGTATAAAATGTATACCATTAACACCGAACAGTCAAGATGGAATACCCCACTGAGGCGAAATCTCCGTCAGCAAGGCCTTCCCCACTGAGAAGCTGTAAGCCTTAGAGGAAGGAAAAACTTCAACCCATTTTGAAAACATACCAAACATCACCAAGAAAAAAAACGTATTTCCCTCACTAGGAGTCAGCTCAATGTAGTCATCAAGCATCACCTGATCAAAAGGTTTTACTCGGGGGTGGATGTGCTGCCAGAAGCATCTGCAGTCCTCTGCCTGGAAACCTTTTGTAAACCAATATTTAGTGACGGTAGATAACATCATCTTCTTAGATGCATGATCCAAACCATGAGTCAACTTTGCAAAATGAAAAAAAAAGAAGTGTTTAGGCAGCCAAAGTTTCAAATCAGCTGACCACCAAACGTCATTGTAGAAGCAACCGCCCGCACACTGCCACAGGCGCCTCTCATCCTGTGAAGCAAAAGACTGCATTGAAGTTAATAAACCAAGGATGTACTCATTGTTAGGTGTCGCCGTGGAAACAAGATAATAGTGAACAGGGGAATGGGCAATAGCCCTCACAGCATTTGCCTGTGCATTACCTGTAGAAACCAAATCAAAGCTGTTAATATGAGAGGGACATTTACACACAGCTATTGAGCTTGACAGGCGGATGGCTTTTTTAAAGTGCCTCCACCTCATCAGCATGATGAAAAGGCTTATCATCAGACTTCAAAAATTATTACATTTCTAAATTGCAACAAAATCCTGACAGTTTCAGGAAAACCAGGAAGAAGCATCACTTCACAGTCGCATTTAGTAAGTTAAGAAGAACCATGTGGTACCTAACACCGAGCTACAGAGAAATGTGGAGTTTTCTGCCTGAAAAGAATCATAGAAATACATGTGGTGAGAAAAGATTTAAATCCACATATCAAACCAAATCATGAAACGCATACATAGCCTTTCTCAGCATCCCCCCAAAACAAACAAACAAACAAAAAAAAAACAAGTCATACAATCATCCTCTTCATCCACCATTTGTGAAAGGATGTATGGGATCAGGCAAAGCTCAGGCAGGAGCAGTATGAAGTGCTTGTTTCAGTGTACAAAAAGCTTGCACTGCTTCAGGAACCTGTCATGTGCTTGCAACCCCATAACATAAACGAGGGAGCTCAGTGGAGCCTTAAGTGCAGCATAACATGGTATGAACACTCTGCAATAAGAGCACATGACCCAAAATGTCATTGTTTGTTTCTCAGAGATAAAGTTCTGTCTTTAACAGAAATGATGAGGCCTTGAAAGGTCACATGCTGCCACACAAACACAGTTTAGACAGGCTAGCTTTATGACCCTCCTCCACCAGGTGTTCAAGAATTTTTATTGCATCAGCCTCACACTGCTCACGTATGAGACGAGCTAAGAAAATATCACCTGTGTACTTCAGGAGTGTGGTACCAGGAGTTAACACCAAAGGATCAAGGCTGTGTCTCAAAGCAGTATTATCGATGGCAGGTGACTCAGTAATCCTTGCCCAGTCAAGGGTCAATGTCCAAGGCCTAGCCTTAACGTTTGAAACCAAACCAGAACTGGCTATCAGAATAGATACGAACACTAAAAAAAAAAAAAATTAGCAAAATTAAAACCACATGCTGTGTACAGCATTATCTGTAATGGAGTAACAGACATTACATAAAAACAAACACCTGTGAGTGAGATGAGTTTCTGTGCTTCCTGCAACATGTGATCATCTATGTCCACAGTTGTGTCTTCCATTGGTCAGGGCCAAAATGCACAAACAGAACAGTGGTCCACTACTAATAATGTGGTCACCTTTAATTTTCAGGTGCAGAATGAGAGATTTAAAAAAACACATGACAATGTTTGCCAGTCCATCTGAAAATCACAAAGGTGTGCCAGCTGTGCAAGCTGAAGTCAATTAATAGCTTGACCAGTCAATTATGACACAAGGTCTAGATGTGCATTAAAGTGATTGAAATATTTGAAATGTTATACCATTGGCCAGTTTAGGCCATTTAGATTCAAGTATAAAACACACAAGGAATGTTGAAGCCAAGATAGCAGAGATACAAAAGGTGAAGGCAAAAACAAAGCCTAATTTCAATGACAAAGAGTTGGACACAATACTGAGCCACAGCCAGACTTAGAGTATGAACTTGGCCCACCGCCAGATCCCATGCCAGAAGACATGCCAGAACAGCCACACAACCGCTGTCCCAATGACCTGGAGAGTACCGGCGGCTGGTCCAGGTTGAGGAAGGAAGAATGGCTGAGGAGGGAGCTGAGAGACAGCAGCAGAAGTTCCATGACTGAGTCCTTGACCAGCATGAACAACTCCCTGAGGTCAGTCAGTGACACTGGCTGAGTTAGTTGGCTGATGCGCCCTCCATGGGATTGCACCTGCACTCCATTCTCCAACATGGCGCACGCACCGCACGCCCAGAACAAAGGGTGGACATCGCAGGAAAACTGAATTAAAAATAAATAAATAAATACAATTCTGATGTAATTTGTCTTGTTCAGTTCAGTGGTGTACTGTTGTTTGTTTACTGCTGTTTCAAACAGCAGTAAATTAACATTTGTATTTTTTCTAGCAGATATTGCAGCTTTTCACTTGTGAATTTCTTGGAAAACTAACAGTATTTTCAGTCTTCTGTACATCTCACACATATTGAGATGTCTTCTGCTCATATGATCAAAAATTCCATCATTTCCTTCCGAGACTCATTAAAGCCATGTTTTATTATATCACTAACCTTCAAATTAAACAGTAGTATTTTAAACCAAACTGAGTATCAGACCTGTAGGAGTGATTGTGAGTGTGCGTGGTTGTTTGTCTACATGTGGCACTGCGATAGACTGGTGACCTGTCCAAGGTTTACCCCTACATTTGTCCAAAGAGAGCTGGAATAGGCTCCTGTGGCCCTGCATAGGATTAAGTGGGTATAAATGATGAATGGATGATTTGCATTTTTTTTTACTCGTAAGGATTCAACATCCTCCTCCATGAGTCACCACCTTATCGTGGTGGAGGGGTTTGCGTGTCCCAGTGATCCTAGGAGCTATGTTGTCGGGGGCTTTATGCCCCTGGAAGGGTCACCCATGGCAAACAGGTCTCTAGGTGAGGGACCAGACAAAGTGTGGCTCACAAAGATCTCTATGACGGATACAAACGTTGGACCAAGGTTTCCCTTGCCCGGACGCGGGTCACCGGGGCCCCCCTCTGGAGCCAGGCCTGGAGGTGGGGCTCGGAGGCGAGCGCCTGGTGGCCGGGCCTTTGCCCATGGGGCCCGGCCGGGCTCAGCCCGAAAGGGAAACATGGGCCCCCACTCCCGTGGACTCACCACCTACAGGAGGGGCCATAGAGGTCGGGTGCGCAGTGAGCTGGGCGGTGGCCGGATGAGGGGACCCTGGCGGTCCGATCCTCGGCTGCAGAAGCTAGCTCTAGGGACGTGGAATGTCACCTCTCTGGCGGGGAAGGAGCCTGAGCTGGTGTGTGAGGTTGAGCGGTTCCAGCTAGATATAGTTGGACTCACCTCGATGCACGGCTTGGGCTCTGGAACCAGTATCCTCGAGAGGGGTTGGACGCTTTTCCACTCTGGAGTTGCTCCGGGTGAGAGGCGCCGAGCTGGTGTGGGGATACTTATTACCCCCCGACTTGGCGCCTGTACATTGGGGTTTACCCCGGTGGACGAGAGGGTAGCCTCTCTCCGCCTCCGGGTGGGGGGACGGGTCCTGACTGTTGTTTGTGCTTATGCACCGAATAGCAGTTCAGAGTACCCACCCTTTTTGGAGTCCTTGGATGGAGTATTGGAGAATGTTCCATCTGGGGACTCCCTCGTTCTGCTGGGGGACTTCAATGCTCACGTGGGCAACGACAGTGAGACCTGGAGGGGTGTGTGGTTGGGAGGCAGGGCCCCCTGATCTGAACCAGAGTGGTGTTTCGTTGTTGGACTTCTGTGCTCGTCATGGACTGTCCATAACGAACACCATGTTCAAGCATAAGAGTGTCCACATGTGCACTTGGCACCAGGACACTCTAGGCCGCAGTTCGATGCTTGACTTCATAATCGTATCGTCGGACTTGCGGCCGCATGTCTTGGACACTCGGGCGAAGAGAGGGGCGGAGCTGTCAACTGATCACCACCTGGTGGTGGGTCGGCTCAGATGGTGGGGGAGGATGCCGGTCAGACCTGGCAGGCCCAAACGTGTTGTGAGGGTCTGCTGGGAACGTCTGGCAGAGTCTCCTGTCAGAAGGAGCTTTAACTCACACCTCCGGCGGAACTTCGACCATGTTCCAAGGGAGGCAGGGGACATTGAGTCCGAGTGGGCTATGTTCCGGGCCTCTATTGTTGAGGCGGCCGACCGGAGCTGTGGCCGTAAGGTCGTTGGTGCCTGTCGCGGCGGCAATCCCAGAACTCGCTGGTGGACACCAGCAGTGAGGGATGCCGTCAAGTTGAAGAAGGAGTCCTATAAGGCCTTTTTGGCATGTGGGACTCTGGAGGCAGCTGACAGGTATCGACAGGCCAAGCGGAACGCGGCTCCGGCGGTTGCTGAGGCAAAAACTCGGACATGGGAGGAGTTTGGAGAGGCCATGGAGAACGACTTCCGAACGGCTTCAAGGAAATTCTGGTCCACCATCCGGCGTCTCAGGAGGGGGAAGCAGTGCTCCGTCAACACTGTATACAGTGGGGATGGGGAGCTGTTGACCTCGACTCGGGACGTTGTGGATCGGTGGAGGGAATACTTTGAAGACCTCCTCAATCCCGGTGACACGTCTTCCGATGAGGAAGCAGAGTCTGGGGACTCAGGGGTGGGCTCTCCTATCTCTGGGGCTGAGGTTGCCGAGGTGGTTAAAAAGCTCCTCGGTGGCAGGGCCCCAGGTGTGGATGAGATCCGCCCGGAGTTCCTCAAAGCTCTGGATGCCGAGGGGCTGTCTTGGTTGACACGCCTCTGCAGCATCGCGTGGATGTCGGGGACAGTACCGCTGGATTGGCAGACTGGGGTGGTGGTCCCCCTCTTTAAAAAGGGGGACCGGAGGGTGTGTTCCAACTACAGGGGGATCACACTCCTCAGCCTCCCTGGGAAGGTCTATTCAGGGGTCCTGGAGAGGAGGGTCCGTCGGATAGTTGAATCTCGGATTGAGGAGGAGCAGTGTGGTTTTTGTCCCGGCCGTGAAACGGTGGACCAGCTCTACACCCTCTTCAGGGTCTTGGAGGGGGCATGGGAGTTCGCCCAACCAGTCTACATGTGTTTTGTGGACTTGGAGAAGGCGTTCGACCGTGTTCCCCGGGGATTCCTGTGGGGGGTGCTCCGGGAGTATGGGGTGCCGGACTCCCTTATACGGGCTGTCCGGTCCCTGTACGACCGGTGCCAGAGTTTGGTCCGCATGGCCGGCAGTAAGTCGGATTCGTTTCCAGTGAAGGTTGGACTCCGCCAAGGCTGCCCTTTGTCACCGATGCTGTTCATTACTTTTATGGACAGAATTTCTAGGTGCAGTCGAGGTGTTGAGGGGATCCGGTTCGGTGGCCTCAGGATTGGGTCTCTGCTATTTGCAGATGATCTGGTTCTGTTGGCTTCATCGAGCCGTGATCTACAACTCTCGCTGGAGCGATTCGCAGCCGGTTGTGAAGCGGCTGGGATGAGAATCAGCACCTCCAAATCCGAGACCATGGTCCTCAGCCGGAAAAGGGTGGAGTGCCCTCTCCGGGTTGGGGATGAGGTCCTTCCCCAAGTGGAGGAGTTTAAGTATCTCAGGATCTTGTTCACAAGTGAGGGAAGGATGGAGCGGGAGATCGACAGACGGATCGGTGTGGCATCTGCAGTGATGCGGGTGCTGCACCGGTCTGTTGTGGTGAAGAGGGAGCTGAGTCGGAAGGCGAAGCTCTCGATTTACTGGTCGATCTACGTTCCTACCCTCACCTATGGTCATGAGCTTTGGGTAGTGACCGAAAGAACAAGATCGCGGATACAAGCGGCTGAAATGAGCTTCCTTCGCAGGGTGGCCGGGCTCTCCCTTAGAGATAGGGTGAGAAGCTCGGTCATCCGGGAGGGGCTCAGAGTAGAACCGCTGCTCCTCCGCATCGAGAGGAGCCAGATGAGGTGGCTCGGGCATCTGGTTAGGATGCCTCCTGGACGCCTCCCTGGTGAGGTGTCCCGGGCACGTCCCACTGGGAGGAGACCCCGGGGAAGACCCAGGACACGCTGGAGGGACTATGTCTCTCGGCTGGCCTGGGAACGCCTCGGGATCCCCCCAGAGGAGCTGGAAGAAGTGGCTGGGGAGAGGGGGGGTCTGGGCTCCCTTACTCCGACTGATGCCCCCGCGACCCGACCTCGGATAAGCGGAAGAAGACGGTACGGTACGGATTCAACATCCATGCAAATACTGTTTACCCATTCTATTCATGTTATCTATTTTTCATATTTTCATTTTTCAATATGCAACATACATAAGGCAGAACAAAACAAAAATGTCCCTCACTGACTATTGCCACCCCATGACTTAGATCTAATGCTGAAGAACATTTTTCCTGGCACAAAATGTTATCCTATTATACAATCTTTTCTGAAATTCATCCAGTTTCACAGCTACTGGAAAGACCCAGGAGGAGGGAAATCGGGTCAAGTTGTAGTTCTTTGTAGGAAGTGGAATTGACCACAAGAATTACACAATATCCTCGTCTTTTGCAGCATGCTGCGATTTATTGGTGTTCATAATAATTTCAGGAACACTAATTTATTTCAACAGGGTGTGTAACAACAGAACCTTTATTATTGCTGATCTTGTGTAAAACTCTGCTGGCCTGTTCTCCTTTAGTGAGAGCTTGTTCCATATTTTATGTCTTTTGGTAGCACTATATGAAAAAATTAAACCCCTGGCATAGGCCTTGGAGTAAGGATGAGTCATTATCAGAAGGAGAGTTAATGGAGAGTAAATGCTTAAATGCTGTAGTGAAATATGCTATGAAATTATGATCTTTTAAAATTGATGCATCCATTCGCCAGCTCATGTTTTTTTTTTCAAAAGTTTTGAAAATGTAATATCCATTTATACTGAAGCTGGTCTGATATTGTAATATTTCCAATTGAACAGGAGACGACTGATTCGACAAGCTGCTTTGGGGCAAAAAAGTAATCAACTCTTGTCTAGCAGTGAATTGTTAGACAAGACCAGTGAAAGACCAGTGAAAAACTATTGGGACGGTATGGCGTACCTTGGCTCCGCTAGCTGCAACATGCAGATAAACCCCTCGTTCTCCACCACACTGTAAGGACGTAGGTCTTTGGTGATGAAGCAGGCGATAGACCAAGTTTTTTTTTTTTTTTTTTTTTTTTTTGCCTGCTCGGAGCTGGCAGAGAGCTTCGTGAAGCACTGCAGAGTGAATTGGTCTGCAGGTGGCGGCTGACTGCTCCGTGTCTTAGATCTCTGGGTGATTCCTTGTAATATGAGCCCGCGCATTTGTTGGGTTGTTGAAGTGCTTGATCTTAGTTTTGCAATGCTTGCACACTCATTGCGTCATGTCCAGCTCGGTGTTTCCGGGCATTCGGTAAAAACCGAAATGATGCCAAATTTTAGCCTTTAGCAAAAACGTGGCCGGTTGGATCTCCTTTTTCCCCATCTTTGTTGTTTCCTCTTTATTTTGGTGCTTTCTGTGCGTGCGTGTGTTCTAGAACTGGCTGTGTGGTAGTCAGGGGCGCCGCTAGAGATTTTGGGCCCCATGAAAAGAATCTTTACCGGGCCCCCCAACACAACGGCAAAATTTGTTGATGCTGTTTTTGATCATCATTAGGGGCCTCTCTGGGCCCCCCTCAATCATGGGCCCCTATAATCCGTATCCTTTACCCCCCCTTTTCGGCGCCCCAGGTGGTAGTGTCAGGACGTCCTGCGTCATTACAAAATGGAGGCGGACAGCCAGCTGAGTTTTTTTTTTTTAATCGATTTTGAGATATTTTATTTCGATTCTGAATCGTAGTAAATAAGAATCGTGATTCTTATGCAGAAGGATTTTTTTTGGCACACCCCTAATCCAAAGCGTTAGAATTTTTGGAGGTATAAGTACAGGTTTAATGGCTGTCATTCCAAGTAATGCTAATAAACAAATGTTAATCAAGCATATGTGATATAGATATATAACAGTCCAGGGCTGTTTTTTAGTCCCAGTCTGTCCCTGGTGGCATCTTGTCCTGATGTCACAAATAGTACTCTTCAATACTTATTAAAATGTCAGACATGAAAATTGATGTAAATGCAGTGATTTGGAGCTCAGAAGTCAACCACTACCTATGCTGCTATCTTGCCTCCTTCGTGGTGTTCTATGTTATCTTTATTTGAATGTTCTACTGCATCAAGTTTTATTGTTCTTAGCTTGATAGTTATTGCTGATGTTCTTTTGTTTTAATTGTGCAGCCGTGAAGAACTTTAACTCTTTGATGTTTTAAATGAGCTATATAAATACATCTATATGTTTTAACTTGGCTTTGACTTCAACAGTCTGTTTACCAGTTATGTAATGACAAAAATATTAACTTAAGGTCAGGGAAGAAAGCTGTCCATCAGACACATGGTCTGAACAGACAAATATAGACAAACAAAAGTCCCACAAACATAATCTGGTAAAATCTGGTTCATACTTTCTGTTTTTTTTTTTCTGTTTTCAGTCCAGAGTCAGACCCTTGCAATTTCTCCTCCATATTATCCAACAATTTTATATTCAAACTATCAAGATCTTTTATTTGAATTTGCACACAAACCTCCCAGAAATCACCATATTTAGCACCCATCCAGAGTTACCACTGGAGTTGTAGACCCACTCTGCCCCTTTACTTAAATCATCGTGGTTTCACACCATCAGAGCTGTTGTTTGTTGTGGTCATTACCACAGACCCAGGTTTGTTTCCTAAGACACAATCTCAGTTAAAAGCCCCCTGCCTGAACCCCAAGTGGCAGTGTGGCCTTTTTTTTTTTTTTTTTTTTTTTTTTTTTGTATTTTCATTTTTTAAAAGTTATTTTCATTTTATTTTACTTTTTCCAAAATGTCTACTGTCACATCCCGACCTACAGCTTCAATTCAGGGTTGTGTTATTGTTTCTTGGGTCATATCCTGTTTTATTTTGAAGAGACAGTCCCTCTTCTTATCTGCCAGTTCATATTGACAATCAGTACCAAGCCTTACCTGCTGCACCTGTACAAAGAAATTTTGACTCTTTGTTTGACAAAGTCTTGGTCAAGTGATTTGTATACCTTTTCCAGATTCATTTCTTTTTTGTCTTCTGACCAAGAGCCATTTATTAAAGATTTTCATATGACGTTACACCGCTGCCAAAACTCGAGAGAGTGCAAAGCTGTGATCGCAGGTGCATTTCTAACTCAAGAGAGGGGATAGCTGTGATCGCGAGCACGTAAAGCACGTGTTCTCAACTCAGCTGTAGCTCTCGCCTGCAAATCATCAAAATTTTACATTTTTGAAATTCTGCTCGCTCTCTGATTTTAGTGGGTGTTTTTGTCAGTTGGGGCGGTAACCCTTTGGATTGATGTGACTGCCTGAACCTTCATCTCAAATCCGGTGACAGTGCGGGAAAGAGCAGATGAAAAAAAAAGAAGAGGAGGTGGAGGAGGAAGTGGGGAAGTACAGTAACCTTTTTCTCTTGCGACATTAATTTTTATTTGGTAACACTTCATGTTTTCAGTTACAAATAAAATTGGTTCATTGAGGAAATGTATAATTAGCCTGAGAGATAGACATGTACACATGCTATCAAATAAAAAATTTGAAAATAAGTTTCTAACAAATGCTCCCTTACGTTCTCCATTGTTGTTTTTGATTTTATTATTTTATTGAGCCTTAAAACAATTCACAGTGTATACAAAACCTCTAAATGCCAGGGGTATACTTGGTGTAGAAAAAAATCTATTTTGCATATGTAGTACGTCAGAGTCATGTTTAGTTTGTCAAAAACTGCTTTAACTGCCTTTTCAGTCTCCAGTTCTTTGATTGTGCTGATATAGTGGTTGAGTTCTTGGCAGAAGTGATCCATATCCGGCCTGGAGTCTTTCCATCATCCCTGGTAATATGACATTTTCCCAGGAAGAATATCAGCTGGATGAATTAAGTGTCATCTTTATCCATATCATCAAAATACAATATCACATCCCACTCTGTAACTTGAATTATCTGCCCAATCCTCTGGCTAATAAAATATTGTACACCTGTCCAAAATATTATTGTATATTCACACTGAAAAAACAAATGAGAAATTGTTTCAATTTGTTGGTTACAGATAGAACACAAATACTCTATATCAAGGTTAAATCCCTTTTCAATGTCTTGTTGACTGGGTACACATTGTGTAAAATTTTGAAAGTAACTTCCTAAACTTTATTGCTTAAACAGAACCTCCCTCCATTTAACCAAATCTGGTTCCAGTTAAGATCTCCAAATAAAGAGGACAAAAAATCTACTTGAAGGCAGAATAATCTGTAAAAATATTCTGATCAGTTTACTTGAGCACTTCTTTTTCGTGACATCAACCTTACTGATCAGTTCTGCTACTGTTTAGTGGGTCGCTAATTGGAGTATCAGCAATCGTTCCCAATAAGAAGTTGGGGAGAACTTGTGTTCGTAAATGAGTTTCCAAGTCAAGAGAGCTTGTTGATGAAGGTCAGATAATTTTATTGGGAGCTTCATAATTTTCTAATTACACTTCAATAAGAATGTAGTTCCTCCTATTAAATTAAATATTGTTTGGGAAAGGCATCCCAGATGGTATCTGGTCTGTTTAATAGGTTAGTTAAACCATTTCACTTTAAAAGAGTTATTTATCATTTCAAAACTTAAAACCTTTAGGGCCACCAGATTTTCCCATTACATAGAATATCCTTTTTCAAATTATGTTTCCAAATAAAATCAAATAGAATTTTCTCCAGCTTTTTCAATATTTGTTTGGATATTGCTAATGATAGGGATGTATAAACATATCTGGAGATTCCTTCTGCCTTTGACAGTTAAACTCTACCATTTAAGGACAAATCTCTCATCAGTCACATATTGAATTTCTTCATTATTTGCTCAATAATAGAGCCAAAATTGTCAATAAACTCTCCCAAATAAACTTTTTTTTTTTTTTTAACTGTTATACAATTAATTTTCATCAGATCAGAATCTTTGAGAGGAAATAAAATAGATTTATTCAAATTAATTTTTAATCCTGAAACATAGGAAAAATCGTGGATTCCTTCTCCGTCACTGTCATATCCCCGCTCCTCCTCCTCTTCCTCTTCATTTTCTTGATCTTTTCTTTCCCGCACTGTCACTGGATTTGAGATGAAGGTTTGGGCAATCACATCAATCCGAAGGGTTTACCCCCCCCCAACCGACAAAAACACCCACTAAACTCAGAGAGCAAGCAGAATTTTTAGACGAGAGCTGCAGGTGGGTTGAGGATGTGTGTTTTCTGCGATCACAGTTATACACTTTCTCCACTAACAAATTGTGGCTGCAACTGATTGATAAGCTTGTCACTGTATGAAAACACTGTATGAATACGATGTAACACCATTCACCTCATTTACCAGTGGCAAGAGTTGTGCTACTGAGTCCAACCCTTAGCATTTCTTGTTTAATCTACGCTCAATAGCCTCCTCTGGTCTCACCAGCAGGCAGTTCGGCTTACCCTTCAGACATCGACAGTGATCTCTCCGGCAACAAAGCAATAATCTAGTTTACTTCCCTCAAGTCTAGTTGGGGTAAGGCTGGCAGATAATCTCCCAGGGAATTTCCACTTTGTGACGGGAAAAAGCACATACGATGTCCTGCCACAGTCTGCAAAATGTTGTGGAAAAAATAATATATAACCTTGTATATATGTATATATATATATATATATATATATATATATATATATATATATATATATATATATATCTATATATATATATATATATATATATATATATATATATATATATATATACACACAACCACCTGGTGACGACAATATCTAAGTAAGACTGAGGATAAACTTATATAATCAAGACTTGGCAATGACTAGATTTTGGTGAAATTTTAATATTCATCTCACGCAAGGGGGTCATATATACATCTCAGCAGATTGGTGAAGAATGACGAAGAGCATCAGTAGTACAATGGTTTTGACAGAACACACCAGAGTACACTAGACAAAATATATGTGGTAAGCAGAAACAAAACCTTGCAGCTGTATAAAACAGTTGGAAGCTAAGGTATGAGACACAATACTTCATCTGGTAGCAGGAACAAAGAGTTCACCACATGAAATGGTTAGATAATAAAGCAATAAGGAACAATATTTAATTTCCATCACACTTACCTTTGAGGTAATGGTCAGAACACACTTTTAAATTATCTGTGAGATCGAATTCTTTGTAGTTTACTCGTGAGATCCATGTTTCGCACTGATATCTGCTGAGTTCTTTGATCCTTCATGTACTCCAATTTTAGGGATCTGATCTGCTCTTGCATCCATGAACAATGCGTGCATGTGGTATTTTAACAACTTTGATGGTGATTTCAGCCTCAAAAATCTTGGTTTAGTGCAGAATGTAAGTAACACTCTCACTACACACTGCGTATTACAGTGTTTTTCAATCAATTGCTTGACCTACAAAATGATGGAAGGCTTGTTGTAACGTCATATGAATACTATCTATTACCCAAGAGGGTGCAAATGCCCTCCAGCGAGAAAGACTTCTCATGCACAAGAGAAGCCCCGAGTGAACTAAACACGGTCTTTTATTGCCCATCGGGCTGTTTTTTGATGCTTGACTGTCTGTGAAAATAACCCTAACTTTCTTGTGAGCATGTTTTTTTCGTGCTCTCAAAATCTGACATAAATGAGACATCATTTACGTTAGCAGCAGCACGTTTCTGCTGAAGTGTTGAAATCTTTCTTTTCCTCTGGATGAGTCTGACTGAACCAAGTTCCTTGAATGTTGCATTAGGTATGAAAGGGGTATAGCAAAGTAGCCTAGTAGAAGGGCTAAGGAATTCAAAATAAAGAGAAAATGATCACAAATAAAGAAGGACTCTAACAACCATAAGGAGAAGCTGAAAGAGGTTACACATTAAACATGGCATTACATCTGTTTGGCTGATGCTTTTTATCCAAAATGACTTATCAGAAATGCATTAGGGCAATCTGGAGTTCAGTATCTTGCCCAAAGTCACTTCAATATGTGAACTGGAGAACTTAGGCATCAAACCTCCAACCTTTTGACTGAAAGATGGATTGATTGATTTTATTGATTGATTGATTTTATTACTCTAGAGACCCCTGTCAGGATATGAGAGTTGTATACAATATAATACATATGAAATATTAACATTAAAGTAGGGGAGAATGGGGTATTGTGAGACACTGGGTAATGTGAGACACCCCCTGTATCTAAGCAACAGGATGCACCTGTGGATCATTTGAGCGACTGATTGTCAACTCCCATCCATTTCACCTTGGCCAGGAAGAGCATGACTCTGTTGTCCTGTGGTAAGCATGTGTTTTGTAGAAAAATACATTTTTGGGATGTAAAAGTACATTTTTCAGTTTTCACCATAATCTACTATGGTGCTAAATTCAAGCGGACAAACTCATATCCTGTATATTGTCGAACTATCGCCTTTTATAATGATGCGGTGCTGCTAGCCGAAGATTGGCCTGAATTCCGCAAAGAGGTTGTTTTAATAAAAAAGTGGTGGAGGGTTAAAGTGAGACAAAGACCATGGGGAAAAGTAAGACACTACCTTACTTTTACCCTGGAGGCAAAGTAAGACAAAAATAAGCTTTGTTTTTCGTGTCTTAAACAGTATGAAAAATCCATCATGCCAAGGAAATACAACAGGAAGACCACCCTGGGGCAAAACCCCCCTTGAACAGATGGAAAGTGCAGCCACTGAGGTCATGGAGCAAAAGAGGTCCTTAAGAAGTCTTTCAAGGAGAGCGAAATATTGACAAATCAAGCCTCCTAAGATTTATAAGAAAAAAAGCAGTGAGGGGACCTTCTCACTGTGGCCTGGGATTCGGTGGCCCAGGCAAAGAGAATTTTCACGGATGAGATGGAGGAAGAACACCTGAAAGAACTTGCTGAACAGTCCTATGGCCTCTCTCCAGCTAAGTGCCTCACACTGGCATTTGAGTATGCAGAAAAGAACCATGTCGTCATGCCTGCCACCAATTGGAAAGAGATGGAGTGTGCAGGTAAGCCACGGTGTGCAAGACAGCATGTGAGTTCCTATGGTAACTAAGACTGATCTTCCCACAAGGCTAAATCTTATAATAATGGATTGTCTATAGGTCAAGAGTGGTTCCGCAGCTTCCTAGCACGTTGCCGGCTTTCTGTCCGAACTCCAGAAGCAACATCCCTCGGAAGGGCCACTGCCTTCAATAGAACAACTGTTGGGGAGTTCTTTGATAATCTGGCAGTAGTCATGGACAGGTGGGAGAATTAATTCTTCCAGTAGTTTGGATTCCCTTTCTCCTTATCTTTAACAGGCATAAATTCCCCCCACACATGATTTTTAATGTGGACGAAACAGGTCTCCATACGGTACAAAGGCCTCACCAGGTGAGACACATGATACACACACAAGGCTGACATGTGTAGCTTGTAATAATGTAATAAACAGGCCAGCGGGACCTCCGAGTGAGCAAAGCTGTAGTGCCTGCTCTGGTCTCCCAGCCTGAGGCCGGCTGGGGGACCAGAGCAGGGACTACAGCCAGTCTGGTTCTCATGCAGCCTCCAGACTGGCTGTAGTCTCTGCTACAGTCCCCCAGCCGGCCTCAGGCCTGGCTCTCCTCCCTGCTCTGGTTCTCATGCAGCCTCTAGACTGGCTGTCATCTCTGCTCCGGTCCACCAGCCGGCCTCAGGCCTGGCTCTCCTCCCTGCTCTGGTTCTCATGCATCCCTCCAGACTGGCTGTCATCCTTGCTCCAGTACCCCAGCTGGCATCAGACCTGGGTGAAGAAGCAGCCTAACCTATAGATTGAACATGCCATTGATTCTGAACTTTCTGTTCAGAAAAAGGCAAGTTGGTTCCATCACATCGGCTGAGAGAGGGGAAGCGGGGAACTGGTAATTCTGGTGTGTGCTGTGAATGCTGCTGGGCACGCTGCACCTCCCATGTTTGTCTTTCCCAGAGTAAAGTTTAAAGACTGCTTCATGATCAATGCACCTCCAGGAGCAAAGGGTACCTCCACCAGAACAGGATGGATTAATGAAGATACCTGGGCCGAGTTTCTCGGTCACCTGATAAACCACACTTACTGCGCCCCTGACCACTCCATGCTGCTAATCATGGACAATCTTAAAGCTCACATATCACTCAGGGCAGTAGAAATCGCCAAGAGCAATGGTATTGTTATGCTCACTCTCCCACCTCACACATCTCATCGCATGCAGCCTCGGGATGTGGCCGTGTTCTGTCCATTCAAAGCCCAATACAGCCGAGCTCTCGATGGGTGGATGCAATCGAATCCTGGCAAAACAGTCACCATCTAACATGTTGCAGGACATGAGAATCAAGCCTTCGTGACACCGTGACACTACACAACATCGCTTCTGGGTTTAAGTCCACTGGGATTTTCCCATACAATCGCGACATTTTCCCAGATGAAGCGTTTGCACCATCCGTTCCATTAGACCGGCCAAAGCCCGAACTACAGTCTGACACCGGGGATGCTCCACCTTCAGCAGAAGGTACGGAAGGCCTGCACCCTGCAGATGATCCGTCTGAAGATGAACCTCCTGCTGCAGATAACGCACCCTCCCGTACGAATTTGCCCGCTCCCGTGCCAGCTGACACAGATGCGGGACAAATAACTAGCTGACCTGGATATGTCTCTCCGCAGGAAATCATTGCACTTCCAAAGTTCACCCCCAGAAAACAAACTAGATGGAGGCCTGTGGAGACCACCATCCTCACCGACACTCTTGAGATGCAGTCACTTGAGAGGGCTTTTGAATAAAGACAAAAGACACTGGAGAAAAAATGCAAAAAAGGGAACAAAAAGAGGAGCCAATCCAGAGGACTCGCTATGGAGTGAGGGGTGTCCTAATCTGATTTCCCCTACTGTGGAAGTGGTTCTTTTCTCTCATTTGAATGGTGATATAAAACGTTTTTTGAATGATACTTTGCTGTATTTGTGTTTGTTTAGTCACCTCCAGAGTGGTGGAATAAAGTAAGTGGATCAGTTTACCCAATCAGGGTCACTTTACCCCCTTGAAATCTGGGCTTTGTCTCAGTTTACTCCCCGTAGCTGGGTAAAATGACACACTTGACCACTTTTTTAAAAACGATCATATTTTCACCGTCTTTAGTTTGGCAAAAATTCAAATTGTTTCCATTCTTAGGAAACATCCTAAATTAAAGGAAAATGTGGTCATTTTATAGACACATCAATTTAGCTTTCTTAGAGGGATCAGGAAGTAAAAACCGTCTCACATTACCTCACTCTCCCCAATGAAGTTCAAGATGGTTGACTGTACAACAAACGCTGAGTCGCTGACACAGCTTCCTACTACACATAACTTATGACTAGAAAAGATAAATAAGAAAAATATAAAAAGTGATTACTTGCAATCCCTACCGCCTACGACTAAGTACATCACTCAAAGTAAAGCACCTTTAACAGATTTAACATCAAGTGGCAATGACAGTTCTATAAACCTAAAAATGCTAGGATGGCACGGTTGGATGAGTATTTACTTAAACTCTCATGAAATTACTTGTATTTGAAAAAAAAATAATTGAGAAAGATGATCTAGGGAATGCTCACACTCCCTACCGGATGATGATACTGCATTTTTAGCAGACATTTCTACTGTAGGTTCTATGGTAAATACACTAAACTAAGCCATGGACAGTAAGATCCTGTTACTAAAACCAGGGCATTATGAGCTTCACATATGTGGTAGTGGTAGTGGTATGTAGTAGTGAGCCTCCGGGGGATCTTTGTTGTTCCTCTTATTTTCGGGAATCTGGCAATCAAAATTAAACTAAACTTTAGGATTTAAACTCCAAATTCAGTCAGGCGATCAACCAATTCCAATCTGATCCTGAGAAGCGTACACATAGTGGGGAACAGCATGCTCTATTGCTGTGATCTAGATAAGCTTGTGACCTATGCAACAAAAAGTGAGGTGCAAAACAAAAAGTGGGGATTGTTGGTTGAAAATTGCATCAGGTCACAGTGACCAGTTTCTTAGTATCTAACGTAGAATATCTAATCTATGTCAGGCGCCATGGCGGGGTTTTTCTGAGGCTGGCTGAGAAGAATTTAGTTCAAGGCTCAAATGTTGATAACAAGTGGTTAAAATGACTGCATTTCCTTGATTCATTGTCTTGTGCTGACGTGGTTGTCCTGTACACTGCTGTGAGTATCTGACCGTCTCTGCTGTATACAATGGAGATTAAATTTCCACTTGCACCCTCTGTTTGATTGTCCAGTCAAGTGTTTAAGTGTTGTACAATTTCCTCACCAGAACTCCTAATATTGATAAACTATTATACTTTAATAGTGAAAATTTAAACAACAGGGGACAACGATGAACCTTACCACGTGAGAAAATTACAATTTTAGTTTTCTGAGTGTTAACAGACAGTTTCCATATGTTATAATATTCATAAACACCTTTTAAAGCTTTTTGTAGCCCTTCTGCATTTTCCACAAGCACTATAGTGTCATTTGCATATAGCAGTACATAGAGTCTGAGAAAGACTTCAACATCAACAGCAGTACATAGAGTCTGAGAAAGACTTCAACATCAACAGAAGTACATAGAGTCTGAGAAAGACTTCAACATCATCATCACTGAGATCCCCCCTTATTTCGGAGGCGAGAAAATTTAGACCACAATAATGTCGGCTAACTTATTACTCAAAGTCATTTAAAAACACAGCAAATAAAGGCAGCAAAAGGTTTTCACCTTGCCGTACATCAATATTACATGAGAAATAGTCTGATAATGAATCCCCAACTTTTATGTAAGATTTTGCATTTTCATACAAGTTGTAGATCGCTTTTATAACATTACTGTTTATACCAACAGATAGGAGCTTTAACCACAGAGACACTCTGTCCACTAGATCAAATGCTTTACGATAATCAATGAATGCACAGTAGATTCTCTTTCTTTTAGCTAAATAGATTTCAATAATGGAATGTAATACAAAGATGTGATCAGTAGTGGAGTACCCACTACGGAAGCTCACCTGTTCTTCCCCAAGGGCACCAGAGCATTTCAAGTATAGGCTTAGACGTGAATTAATGCAAGCTGTGAAAAGCTTGCCGACACAGCTTAATAGAGTTATTCCTCTATAATTGTTGGGGTAATTTATTGAACCTTTCTTTTTATACAGAGGTTTTATAATGCCTATGCACCAGACGGTAGGTATAACTCCCAATGACGTAGTTTCTTCAGGGTAGACAACAATTCATCAATGGTAAATGGTTTGTTAACTTTTACATTCAAGGAGTGGTCAAACTCCCTAGGATCAAATTCATCCCCTCCATATTTGGAGGGTTCCTTCTGGCTCAGCTTCTTAAAATGATCCACAAACACTTGTAAAGCAATATTTCCCACTTAGTCGGATTTGTTTGTTGCTTTATTCCTTATATTCCATTGTTCTTTGGGCTATTTGGATTTAAGGCCCCTTAATTTCTTGTGGAGAATTTTCAGTTACATTTTCTAAGTTTTCCTACTATATTTTTAATATCTGCCAGCTTGCTGTTTGAACTGTTGCCGTACTTCACCTGACTTCACCCTTTTAAACCTATATTTAGCTCTAAAGTATTCGGCTCTCAGCATGGCACATTCTTGGTTAAATCAGGGCTTTCTGCTCTGTTCCTTAAATGTTTCTCTTTGGTTTCATTAACCAGAGCTCTTTGTATAGGTTTACAAATACCGATCTTTTTAGCAGAATCAGCGCACATTTTATTGAGATCATCCAATAACATATCCATATAATCTTGTGTAATATTCTGTGCATTTGCAGCATCTAACTTGAAATTGAACGCTTCCACCTCATCAATGTTAAGAGCTCTCATATTGTTCAGACAGTCCCATTTAGATCTTAGTAGGACATGGTGACTAGGACTCTCTGCACTATCTGCTGTGGGAGGCAGTAAGTTGTCTTCAAGGGTAGCTGGGCAAGAGGAATTGGGTACGCTAATAGTAACACTGATGAGTGCATGGGTATTCGATAGACATTTGTCTAAGGGATCTACATGAAAATCAGAAAATAATGTGAGGGAGACGATTGCATAATGGATTACGCTCCTGCCGGTGTTGTTGAAACATGTAAACTTACCAACATGCAGTAGTCGAGTTGTAAAAAAAATTCAGGGGGGATGGTCAATGTTTATCACTTTAAAAAAAAAAAGTGGCAGGGGCAGGGGTGTAAATTCATTATCAAAACAAAACACTGTAAATAAGACTTCTGAATCCTCTCAAATCAAGTCAAGCCAAGTTTATTTTAAGTGCAAAATCATAACAATTATCTATTTTTTGTGTTATTAAAGACAGTACAGAAGTACAGAAAAACTCTCAACATTTTACAATACTTTTCCTTTTCTTCCCTCTGGTGCACAGTTTTTAGTTTCTCAGTTTCAAGTCTCAGTATCTCATAGCAGTTTCCAAAGACTGTCGTAATCATGTTTTTTGTCGACAATTTTTCGTGTTCTTGCTTTCTGATTGTTAGCTAAGCAGTGACTGAAGATTAATAGATTAATGTGCCTTATAGCCACTGAAATAATGAGCTACATACTAATAGGCCTACGTATGAATTGAAAAGGGTAAGTGTGTAAACTAGAGGTCGCACTAGACTTTTTTTGCAATTGGTCATTTTGACAGTCATGAAAATTTTGTTATCAGTTTCTACATTAACAATTATTTAATTACATTAAAGGATTACTAACAGGTACAGGTATAATCAAACCTGTACCTTCTGCTCTTGATCCTCCTGCTTCCTGGCCATGGCTTTCCTCTATGTGAAGAAAACAACATTATAGGGTTTGATAGAATGAGCAGACATGTCATGCTAAAAGCACATGACCTTGCTCTTGGATAATAGACAGAAAGTACAGTATAGGTTAAAATCACATTTATCATATTCACTGTAATATTAAATTACAGGCCACAGCAACAGGCCCCAGGAGGGGAAAACTCTTTAATGTCACCTGCCTTGAACATCTGAATTTTAGCTAACATCTTCACTTATTTTTGTTGCCTGACGAGTCCTATTGATGAAAATAATATAGCCGTGTGAAGAATATTTCATCATTAATTCTGGTCAAATATTTGAGACAAACTCTCGTCTAACGCTAACAGTAAATATCTGTTTTACGTTTGCCACGCTCATAAACCAGAATCTAACGTGACTGAATGACAAGTCCTGTGTTTCAGCAAACTAGTTAACAAGAGAGATGAACGTTAATATGAGTTTGTCTCAGCTAGTTTGCAGGCTACACAGCAAGCTTGGAAAACTAGCTGTGTTGTTATTGTGCAACCTGTGGCGAGTCTGGCGACTTTTGTATAGATTAATAAAAAGTAGTGATTGAGATTCTTGATTTATAGCTCACCTGTCATTTGAGTCTTTTTAAAAAAACTCCCTGACATCTCGTTGTCCAGCCGCTCGTTTCCTCATGCTCACGTTGCAGTACAGTCAATCCTCAATATGTCGCTCTGTGCAGCAGCTCGTGCCGCTCCCTCAGGCATCAATTAACCAATTGAAAATAACAATCATGTTGCGTCATTGCATGTTCGCGTGCCCCTGTGCCCTCAGATTTTATTATTTCTTTTGCTCAACATGCGTACTACTTTCTAATGATGAAATAATTATAAGTTATATTCCCAACATTTACTGTAAAAAGGGGAGGGATGGAAAGGGGGGATGGCAGTTTTACAGGGGGGATGATTTTGATCGTTTTTATTTCAGGGGGGATGCCATCCGCCCTCATCCCCCCTCAACTCGAGTACTGCCAACATGTCTGTCACTACCAAAACCATT
The DNA here is from genome assembly GCA_018398805.1 of Hirundichthys speculiger. NCBI lineage: Eukaryota > Metazoa > Chordata > Actinopteri > Beloniformes > Exocoetidae > Hirundichthys > Hirundichthys speculiger. Next base: position 501,179 of record JAGFBZ010000044.1, read on the forward strand.
TACAATTTTGACATCTGCACTCTTACAGACCTCTATCAACCTATAACCATTATTATTCATTTTTACATTAGCATTATAACGCTTGGTAGTCATCCCTACTTATTCTAAATCAACTTTTGAGGTAAATATGTCAGCTATTACCTCCTCAACATCTACAAAATCATCTAGCCAGCCTGTTCGCATTAAAATCCCTGATCATAACAATTGACGCATTAACATCAGATCTAATTGTGAGAATATCTCCGGCAAGGTTGTCAAAAATGTTGTCTGAATGAAAATCAGAACCTTCATGGGCTAGGTTCACAGTGCCCAGCACGAACTCAATACCGAATGCTTTGTTGGTCACTTTGAGACTTCAGCACAATCCTGTATACACAGACACACACAGACAACACACACGCATGTATGAAGCGGCATCCATAAAAAAAAAAAACAAGACAAAACTAAACAAAACCAAAAAAAAGCTATCTTCACTAATTGCTAGGGCAGCATTATTGCTGGTATAAAAGTTACCCTCTTATAACCTTTTATGCTGTCATCTTTTTCCGCACATTACGGCCCTTCTACCTCACTGAAAGTGAACAATGTGTCCCTAAAACATCTATCCATCCATGCATCCATCTTCTGCACCTCCTGAATCTGTGGTTAAATTACCGACTGGACTCTTCTTTTGCAGCTTCCAGCTGTCAGCATTGATTTTCCAGGGAAGCTGAGATGTGTGATTCCCTTGCAGATGGAACGCCCCTCTGATCCCCCTTACGACCTTAGTCTTTCAATTCATTTTAACATGTGCTGCCCCCAAGCTCTGATGCTGCACTGCTGTGTCAACCAGCGGAGCCCAACAACATCTGGAATTTTTATGAACTTGGGGCATGTCATCCTGTTGTGAGCCATGATGCTGTGCTGTCCATAGATGAGATGGGGTGTATTAATGTCAAGAATTCCATAGCAGGAGGAAAAGCATGGTGCATATTGAAAATACAGACTCCCAAAACAGACTGAACAAGGATTAAACCTAAATCATGAAATTAAATATTAGTTGTATGGGTCAGTCGCCCTGTGTTGTGAGTCTGGAGACTAGCAAAGGGTAGAATGGTAAACTGGGGTAAATATACTGCATTGAGAATCAGGATGATGAGACAAAGGAGAGGGAAGTTATTGGCAGCAGGTGCAGCCCTAGCAAGCCCCACCAAGGGAGAAAACAGAGAGAGAGAAGGACAAACAGTGAAAAACACACAGTTCGCAGTGGTTGATGAGAATGAGAAAATAGGGGTTAAAGGAGAGAAGCTGCTGGTTCTGTAAAAACTATGGTATTGAGGCTGGAAAAATTACCTGCTCAGAGCACAGAGAAAAACATATTTCCACTATGATCCATTTCTTTAATATTAAGTATAGTCTTTTGATCCATAAGCTTTAAAATGGTGATCACAGCAAGTATAAATAACTACATGCTCACTTATTTCAGTCTAATACTTCTGCTGTCCAGGTGTGATCAATCATAAAGTTAACACTGTATGATATCAGAGTCTTGAAAGCAATTTCAGCTACTCAGATCTTAGCTTCACATAGTTCATAATTTGGGGGACATTTGTATTTTTCAGTAAATCTTTTAAGCAGTTTTTAGAATAGTGTGGATGGATTAAAATCTTGGATTTGTTTATTTAAATCATAACAGACCACCTGTTTAAGAGGGGCTGGAGCAGGCTATACTTCCCCAGGAGGCTGCAGTCATTTAACACCTGCAGGAAACTCCTGTGGATGTTTTACCAGTCTGTGGTCACCAGTGTTGCGGTGGTGTGCTGGGGTAGTAACACATCCAAGAAAGACTCCTCCAGGCTGACAAACTAATCAAACAGGCTGGCTCTGTGGTCAGAATGAAGCTGGACTCTCTGATGACAGTTGAGGAGAGCTCTGGACAAACAGCTGACCACCATGGATGATGTCAGCCACCCTCTGGATACTGTCATTAGTGTACAGAGAAGCCAGGTCAGTGACAGGCTGCTCCTCCCCAGGAGCAGAACCAACAGGACAAAAAACTCCTTTGTACCCAGAGCTATTAAATTGTACAACTCTGCACTTGGGGGATGGGGGAGGAGTCGCAAGAGGAGAGGGGATAGGGATGATGATGATGATGATAATGATGATGGTGATAATAATGATAATGTGCAACAGAATTATTACACCAAAAGAGAAACCTGGTGTGTAAATGTATATTTATTACTATCACTTATGTATCTTGTTTAATTGGTGCTGCACTACTGGAACCCTGATTTCCCTGAAAGACCCCCACCAATAGATTAATAAAGTTCTGTACACTATGATCTAATCTAATTTTACTATTACACACCCCGCTTTTGGCTCTGCAGGTAAGATTAACTGTGTGAATGTTGCGTTAGCTGTCACACTATTTTGATCCTGTTTCTCTGTACTGTATTTTCTTTCACCATTTTTTGTCCAGTAACTACTTTTGCATACTTTCTGCTTTCTGTATGCAGTCAACAAGTTGAACATTTTTTCATCTATCCATCCATAGTCAGGGTCTGGTTTTGTTTTTGTGTTTTTGGGGGATTTTTCAATGTTCTCCTTTCTTCTCGTTTCCTGTTTTGTTACTTTGTGTTTTACTTTGAAACTCTGTTTCTTTGTGTATTGAGTTGTTTTACCTCCCTGGTTCCAACTTTCCTGATCATCTTCACCTGTGTTTCATCAGCCTTTGTCTGTATATGTGGTCTTGTCGTTCCCTGCCTCCCTTTCTCATTAGTGTGTTCTTCAACCTGTTTGTCTTGACTCCTGTTTGTTTCCTGTGTTGCTCCCCTACTGTTTCTCTGCTTGTTGAGTACTTACCTCAGTTTAGTGTGTTTGCATTTTGGTTTATAAAAGACTGTTGTTGGACACAGCTGCCCCCTGCATTTGGGTCCCAACCCAAATCTTAAATATTGGCTTCTTCCTATGTGGGGTAATGGGAATCTTCTGCAGCCTATCCTAGCCCTCTTTGAGTGAAAGGGCATTGACATTGTGGACGTGTATAATCTGTGTTTAAAATGACATATTTAGTTATGTAAACTCACCTGAAGGAGGACATATAGATGCAGAACAGGTGGAAGTACACCTGTTCAAAAAAGAAAAAAAAGTCATAACTCTCATTTGACTTACATTGGAGGCACAAACATTTTAAAAAATTTGTGAAGGGATGTGAACACTTACCAAATCTGGGGATGATTTCCATTTTCCATTCATATCTTACTACAGTATCACCACTTCACGAAGTTGAAGAGGAGCCAATTAGAATCTTCACAAAACTGGGATTTGTTGCAGGATTTTTGGCATTGCACAAAGATTGCATATCTAATTAACAGATATCTGACTTTTCCTGCAGCTGTGGCCTTCATTCTGGATCAATCACCTCCTTCATCCATTGACAGAACTATATAAAGTCTGGCTTTGACTATACAACATGTCATCTTGAACAAACCCAGCATCTGGGATGTCACTGGAAACTCTCAGCCACCAACCGTTATGGACTGTGACATCACTATTCATCCTGCGGTTGATTTGTGTTAATTTCATTCTGATCTGGCTTATACTTTCTACAGTTATGAAAGTTAATTTGTCAACAATATTAGTTCATGCACCATTGTATGTGACTCATACAATGATGCATAGGCTTATTAGGGTCAAGCTGATTAAAATAGAATTGTTTACATGGCTTTCCATGTTGACATTCCTACTTTGCCCATCATACTTTTGCATTGTGGTTGTGGGTGGAAAACAAATCATCAAGGCAGCTAGCTAATGAGTGCCTAGACAAGGTTTTGAGTTGAGAGGTTGGGATGATCTTGTCATGACAAAATCATGCCACTGTGTCCACTTCCACAATGAAATGGCAACTAGGATCTGGTTGCTCAAGAACTGGTGTTCAGAATTGGTATTTAGCCTCAAGTGTCCACTCACAGTAAAAGATATTGATGTAGAGATTAAAGCAGCGAGTAGAGAAATGGCTTGACACTTACAGGTAAATAACTTGTAAAAATTTTAAGAAATTATTAAACCATGGAACCTCCTTTCTGGTGGTCAGGATAGGCCACTCCATCATTGTGGTTTGACCTAACTATTACACATCTGCATCTCTCCTTCTGAAATCAAAAGTGAGACACACAGTGGAAATGAATTTGGTTGCTTGTAGCTTCAGATTAAGCCAAAGTTAGCAGGTTAGTGTAATGTGTAGTGATATTATTTTGGTTGAATGCCATTGATTAGTTACACATATGAGACAAATGAAACACTCATATAAATCTGATTCTTTCGCCAAAAATTCTGAAATACACTATACCAGGGGTGTCAAACTGATCCGTGAAAGGGCCGTGTGGCTGCAGGTTTTTGTTCCAGCCTTGCAGAAACACAGCTGACTTGTTTAGACCGTTTAGACCGTTAGTGAAGACAACTAGTTGATTGACTAAAACAAGTCAGCTGTGTTTCTGCATGGTTGGAACAAAAACCTGCAGCCACACGGCCCTTTCACCCGTGATCAGTTTGACTCCTGTGCACTATACCTTTCCAGATGACACACTCTTGTACAGCTTGCCATTTTGGAACTCATTAGTTTTAAAATTAGTTGAAAGAGAGCAGTATGCTGGAGCTGCAGGCAAGCGATGGAGCGAGAGGTGGAAACCATTGTGTGTATTCATAGATCTTTGCATAGTAATTGAACAATGCACAGAGTTACATTTAAGCCATTTTAACACATGAAGGGATTATATTTTCATTGAAAAAAAAAAGTTATATGAATTTTGAAATGATGGCCTATAAGGTGGTACCAGAGTTAAAGTTAAATTTAAATGAAAATGAGAATTTAAAACTCAAACAACAATCAACACAAAATCCTCTGACTAGGATTTCTATATGGAGGACAGGTAATATCTGATTGTTACATTTGGTTATGACATCTGATATGTTTACTTTTATATAAATACATCATCACATTATGTAACATGCCTCATTTATATCCAGTTAACAGCTGTTCAATTCACTTCCAAAGAGAGGGGTTTTTCCTTACACCTCAAGCATGTCTCATTGATGCAATTTAGGGTTAGAGATATCCTTCATTCTGACAATTTCCAGGTCACAGGTTGGTGGACAAAAGAGACAGGAGACCAGATAGAACAAAATAGAAAAATTAGAGAAACCTATGCAGGGAGTCCAAGCATCTGAACATGCCGGAGCAATGGCAAGCTAACAACAAAACAGAGCGAGACAAACATGGCAAATACAGCACGTAACAATGATAGACTGAAAACTGAATTTTTTAAAAGTGAAAAATGATCTAATTTATAATGAAAAACAGGGATGTTTCATTTTCCTAGTGTTTGATTAATTACTTGCATAGAAAAACATTCAGGTAAGTGACTTTTAAGGTTGACAGTGTAGTCTCATTCCAAAATGTGTAATAACCAAGATGACTCAATATTTAAACATTTTAAAATGAAGGCAAAAAATCCTTCAAAAATTCTACACTTTCTGGGCTCCAAAATCCTTACATGTTCCCGCTGTCAATATTGGCAAAGGGTTTTTTCATTACATACCAAGCTGCCAGGTGTGGCTAGCTAGATTTAGGAATTAAGAAAAAATATATAGGATGGAGAAAAAAAAACAGTTATGGTAGGAACCTTATCCTGCGACCATCACATCATTTCAGAAGCTGCAACAAGATTTATTGTGGAGCAAGAGGACTTAAATGGGGGACACAATAATCAGGCAGATTAAAATCCATATGTTCTCAGGTAATGAGTACAAAAGAAGATAACAAAACCAAAAAGTAATCTAAATGGCTGAGTTCATAGGAAATCAAAACAATACTAGCAACCAGGTCAGCCTATAGTTTAGCAAAAAGTGGAAACCATTTGTGAAGCTAGGTAAAAAAAAAAAAAAAAAAAAAATAGAGAGCACCAGCAAAAAAAAAAAAAAAAAGAAAAGAAAAAGAAAAAAAAAAACTGGGCCGTTAGCATGCCTAAGACAATGTGCCACTAGGGGATGGGAGTGCAGAGATTTTATGCTGAGCAGGAGTGATCAGTCACAGCTATGGATTATAAATGTTGCTGGATCAGACAAAGTGGTCTGGGAGCAGGCTGCAGGAAAAGGGGAGTCTGTTGGAAGAAGAGAACACAGGCCATTTTCAAATCCAGATACTACACACTTAATGCATACTGATATTGTCAAATATAGTACACAGTATGAATAATGTAAGCTGTTTATTTGTAGAGCACATTTTATACATCAAGGCAACTCAAAGTGCTTTACAAAGGAAACTTTAAAAGTGTCTAGAGTTGGGGCATATATATTCCAAATGTGTGCAGCACAGTAGCTAAATATATTTTCACCCTGTCTGGTTCTAACTGGAGGTTCAACCAGCTGACTGCCTCCTGAAGAGGCAGTCAGCCCTACTTGGTTTATATTCCACAAGGAGATCAGAAATTTATTCTGGGCCCATATTGTTTATTAATATGTAAACCAACAACAACACTTTCCTATCCTGTATTTAACTGGTAGCCAGTGTAAGGATCTCAGAACAGGAGTAATGTGCTCACTTTTCCTAGTTCTTGTTAGAACTCTTACAGCAGCATTCTGAATAAGCTGAAGCTGTCTAATCATCTTTTTCTGAAGACCAGACAAAAGAGTGTTACAATAGTCAACTCTGTTGGACTTTAAGTTATACCATCTTCAGTCTGTGAGAAATATCCAGATCCAGCAATTATTTTAAAATCCTCTGTGCTGTTACCTGAAAACCCAACTCTCCCACACTCTTAAAAAAAAAAAGAAAAAAATTGTACCCCCCACATCAAAAGGGGTGTGACATAAATCAAGCTGCAGTCTGTCTGTCTGTCTGTCTATTTAAGTCTGTCTATCTACTCAACAGGTTGACAATTAATTTGAAAGAGCAAATAAGAGCCAGGTGTTTTCAATCAACAAGATGAAACTCAGGTATGAGTGGGTGCCTTGTTTTATTTAAAGAGCAGGAATCTACCACCTCTCACCCAGTTCAGCTGTGATAGGCTTCAGCATCCCACATTACCAATCCCCCAGCAGCACATATACAAAAGAAAGTTTGAGATTCACAATGAATTGTGTCATGGTAAATATAAAAGAAAATTCTGAGGCTCTTTCAAAAAGAGTATCAGATTGGAAAAGGTTAGAAACCATCTCTAAAACATTAGGACTCTATCAATCTCAGACAGGATTGTGTACAAACTCCACCCAAGAAGTGTTCAATCAAAAAAGAGCAAGGTCTGTAATCACAAAGGAAAACGACAATGCTGTTCATAGCAGGGTAGCAAGGACAAAGCTGCTTTGCTTCCTAAAAGAATGTGGCTAAAGATCATGTAGACAAGCCGAAATAAGGTGCAAGGAATTAAATCTGAACTTTAAAGATCCCATATTGTGCAATTTTGATCCCTATTCATATGGATCAAATGCCACAAATAGTCATTTCACTTTGATCACACCTAAGGAAAAGCAAGACACTGGGGCTGAGAGTATGGCATTTGAGTGAAAATGACAGGAAAAGCCAGTAAGTTGGTTGACATGATGCAGAGGAGGAAGGTGGATATGCTATGTGTTCTGGAGACGAGATAGAAAGGCAGCAAGGCTAGAAGCTTAGGAGCAGGGTTCAAGCTCTTTTATCATGATGTGGTGGTGTGGAAGATGGTGGTGTGTAGGATGAGTATGGTGACTGGTGCGCAAAGATGAAGAGGAGAAAGGCAGAATATGGGATGAAGTGGTGGAAGCTGAAAAAGAGAGTGTCGTATGGCTTTCAGAGAAGAGTTGAATCAGGCTCTGGGTGGTCAGGAGATGCCTCCAGATGACTCGACAACTCCAGCTGATGTGATCTGGGAGACAGGTAAGAGAATACAGTGATCCCTTATTTTTCGCGGTTAATGGGGACCGGCGCCCCCCGGGAAAATCAAAATACGCCAACTGGAGCCGGAGCCCCCCGAGCCTAAATAATGTGTTTAAAATATGTTTAAAAAAATGCAAAAAGGTAGCGAGGCACTGCAGCAATACAAGACAAAGGTTCAACTGTGGTCTTTCTGTTACCTTCACAGCCTCTGGTCTCCGAACCGTAGTAAAAAAACCTGTGTATTGTGCTATTTTTGGCTCGTAATTATCGGTTAACGTGCTAACAACAACAGAAGACAAAGTCCAGTTTTCTCTGCATGGAATGGGCACTTTATTCTGGCACTGCAGGAACTTGTAATATCACACAGGTTGTATTGTTCGGCTCCTGTCGGTTAACAGAGAATGTAAATCTATACACGCTGGGCTGCTGTTTATGCTCACTCCACTTTTCATCTAACCCCGTTTTTATTCTGCCGTCCCACAACACACACACTACATTACCCATAAGGCTACCTTCTTAAAGGGGCCAGGCTGGCTCACAACATTTCTTTGCTGTGAGAGAACGCGCACAACATCCTGTGATGTTTCCACATTAAAAAAAAAAAAAAATGTTTCTGAAAAATCCGCGAATAACTAAAACCGCGGAACTTAAAGTGCGACTTGGCAAGGGATCACTGTATCTGGTGTGTCATCTGGTAGGAAAACAGACAAGGAGACTTGGTGGTGGAATGAGGAAGTGCAGGAGTATGTATAGAGAAAGACGTTAGCTAAGAAGAAGTGGGACACTGCGAGGACTGAAGAGAGTGTACAGGAGTACAGCGAGATGCAGCGTAAAGAGAAGACTTAGGTGGAAAAGGCTAAATAAAGGGTGTATGATGATTTGTATGCTCGGTTGGACAGCGAGAAGGGAGAGAATGGTTTATACAGGTTGGTGAGACAGAGTTGGAGATGGGAAGGACGTGCAGCAGGCTAGGGTGATTAAGGATAGAAATGTATTACAAATGTATTGACCAATACTATGAGTGTGACAGGAAGATGGAGAGAGTACTTTAAAGTAAATGAAGAGTAGAAAAGGACCAGTAGAAGAGGAAGCAAATAATTAGTAAGGTGAAAGTGAGGAGGACTTTGAAGAAGATGAAGAATGGAAAGACAGCTGCTCCTGATGATATTACATTAGATTAGATGATTAGATTAGACTTTATTCATCCCCCAAGAGGGAAATTCAAAATCTCATCAGCTCATCAATAACACAAATATATATGTAAAAAACACTACATCCATCCATTATATATGGCCACCTAATCTTCTGCAGGGTCACGGGGAGTCTATCCCAGCTCTCTTCGGGTAAAAGGCAGGGGTACACCCTGGACAGGTCACCAGTCCATCACAGGGACACATGTAGACAAACAACCATGCACACTCACAATCACTCCTATGGGAAATTTCACATTTTTTAAATTTAAGTTGTGATTAAACATTTTTAGTTCTCTTTCAGTCAGCCATTTGCTCGTAAGTCACTTCTTTTTTCTCACCTCAAGAATATTTTGTCTGGATTTGTGAGATTACGAGTTTACTCAAAGATCTCGAGATAGTGAATTCCAGTTGATTGTAATGTGCAGGCCACAGAGTGATTCACACTAATGTACACACTATTTTATGAAAAAAAAAAATCAAGATTTAATGCAGCACTCATGAATATGGAGCAGATTTTTAGTAAGGATTTATATGCAAATATCCTCACAGATTTACGTTTTCATAATTGAGGTCCATTAAACCTGTGACAATAATACACAGCAAAAGTACAATTCTTAGTGTTAATTTAAACCAAAATTACCTTTCCCTACCTTTTCTTTACATTTGCCAGCACTTATTTTGATCTGAAACCTAATTCTTCCTCATCTTTTGGCTTTTCTCTTCTGTAACATGAACCAACTCTTTTCTCTTTCACCACTTTCAGAAATCTCCTCTTTGGTCTTCCTGTCTTTGTTTTTTTTTTTCTCCTGCTGGGCAGCTCAGTCACCAGGGTTCTTCTACAAATGTATTTACTACCCGTCCTCTTTTATATGTCCAAACCATTTTAATCAAGTTTCTCCTACGTTATCTGAATACCATCTAACTTTGGCTGTTCTGTTGTCCTTATCTGTAATCCTATCCATCCTTGTCACTCCCAAACAAAGTCTTGCCATCGTCATCTCTGCCACCTTCAGCTCTGCTTCCCGTCCCTTAGTCAATCCCGCTACATCTAAGGCATAAAGAAGGGCCGAACATCATCACCCTCACAGCTTTGGTGATGATATGAACAAGAAAAGTGTGTTTAATATAAGTTGTAGCATACGAAGTGATTTATTGCATCTCAATAATCTACACTTGTGTCATTTCTGTCTAATATGTGAAGTTTGGTGACCCCATTTTCAGCTTACTTCACTCACTTTCAATCAGCGATCTAATGAGTTTGATTAAATGAAATACATCTGTGAATTGATCAGAGGCCATGTGATGAACAGGCCTATCTAGGATGTATCCTGTCCTGAAGATAGCCGGGTTAAGGTCCATAACCCTGAACAGGATGAAGCAAACAGAAAACAAATGGATGGGTGAGCTCGAGGGCCCCTGTCATAGTTCATGTGGGGGTGGGTGGGTTGCAACCCACAACCCCCCCAATATCATATCATAATTATTAAAATAAATGTTAGGTAAACATGACAATGTGGTAGATTTTCTCTATGATAAGGTAAATAAGGTATAGAAAACGTGTTTACAATTAGGGATGTCTCTTATTTAACCCCCCCCCCACTGGGTTTATCCCACTTATAATGCAGCGGAACAGCGGCGTAAGCAGCCTGCTGCTGCGGGGCAGATGCCGCTCGGACCAAGCAGTGTTTTCGGCGGCTCGCTCAACGTTGTTGGTCACTTTGGACAGTTGTCTGCTTTTACCAGAAAGTTGGCAACACTCATGGTGTTCTGGAAATCCCACGATCTAGTGTGTTAGCTGCGAACCGACGGCGACGTGTTCTTAATAATCCGTCCGGGTTCGGAGTGCGGACCCAATTGGATGTTACACCTGCATTACGCGCCTGGCTGGTGGGCAGTGAGATAAAACACACATCAGTAAAGCAAAGAATGCAAAATATAAAATTTAGTTAGCAAGTTCAAAAAATATACAATCCTGTTGGGTTGTATTGTAAAGTTGAGGTTTATGGTTAAAACCTTTAATACTTTATTATTCTGTGTGTTGTTTGGACAAATAAACCTAAACCTAGTTTTAATTGTGATTTATGCTATATTTTTTTTACTATTGATCTGTCTCTCTACCTGATTGGCTCATGCAGCCTGTGTCACTCAACCCCCCCAAAGTTCAAATCAAAGTTACACCCTTGGCACCTGTTCTGCATGTCTGAGATGTTTTCCTGCTTCAGCACACCTGATTCAAATGAATGGTTCGTTATCTGACTCGATCAGACCTGGATGACAAGCCGATGATGATTCACTGATTGAATCAAGTGTGTTGTGTCAGGGAAACATCTCAGACATGCAGGACAGTGGCCCTCAAGGACCGAGTTTGGACACCCCTGGATACTGTTCAAAATAATAGCTCCATTAGGATTCAAATTTATTTAGTTGCTTTTCTGGCAAAAGAGCTTTGAACAAACGTAAATGAGTTGAGTGAATAAGTGTCATTAAGCAAATGCACTTAAATGGTATCAAAGAGAAGCATAATGATTGCAGCCAAAGAGTTTGAACTACCAGAAGTCAACATAGATCCCACAAGCAAATGACAAACAATGAAGAGGCAGCAAGGAAGTCAGCCACATCTAGGCATATACAGTACAACATGTAAAGTACATGCTGAAGAGTTAGCTGAAGGGAAAAAAAGCACAGTCGGAGCCATCAATACACATGCACCTAAACACAGATGCCATTAGGATCCACCAAATTGGTATCTGGGGGGTTTGGAGACCAAATGAGCTACTCAGATTATTCGTCTTGTTCTTTAAGCACTTCCTGAAAACATTTGTAGAGGGACCAACAACTGACGTGCTGGAGGGAGTCAGCTACTGTCGGGAGATGATGTTGGGGTGAAAGGTCCACAAAAAAATTTAAGGTAGGTGGTGAGTGTCAAACATTAATGTGAATGGCAAAATGCGTAATTGTTCCAAGATGCGCAGTATTTACTTGTGCTACTTGTCACCGGTTATAATGTTCTGGATGATTAGTGTATACTGTATAGACACACACACACACCACACATGTGCCACACACCAACACACAGTAAAATAAAAACATTCCTATTAAGGCTAAATGATAACACTGGCTAATAACTGTGAGCCTGTGTGAAATCAACAAACTAGACTTGTTCTTGAACCTAATTATGGAAATATTTGGGAATAAATGAATTACAAAAAAGTGAAATGTGTTATCTTCCTGTTGATTAAAGCAGTGTTTATTTAGTCCACATAACTTCCAGCTTGAAATGGTAATAGGCACACCGACCAGGGCTGTGGAGCTAGGCCATTGTTAATTATCACACCACTCATGTCTGTGAAGAGCATACTAAATTGTAGACTGTGAGGAAAAACACAAACACACTTATTGAGCAGATTTTATTTCCACCCACACACAGTACAAAAGACAGAATTTATATTCTTATTTTAAAGATGCCATGGCTTCTTGTGTTGCGCCCTTTAACAGGACGAAATAATTAAAAAAATTGAAGAAGGACAAACGACAACTCTCGCCTCGACTCGTCTGTATTGAGTGACTTACATTACAAACGCATTTAAGGCATTTTTGCAGCAACACTTCTAAGTCCTACAAGTCTCTCTGCAACCCATCCTAAATGTATACAAGAACAGAACTACAGTAAGCCATGACATCAAAACAATAGCAGTTGCTAACTCAGCTTTTGGTGTGACAAAGTTAAAGGTGGGGTAGGTGTTCCTTTTTTGCCGCACTTTTTATAATATTGCCTGAAAACCTTTTCACATTCCCATTGCACCCACTGAAATAAAATGTTTGCAAAAAAAAAAAATGAAACGTTTTGGTCCGGTCTAGAGGGTAATGTACTGATCATCTTTACATTTATTGGCTGCCTAATACGTCCATCAAATATCAATGCACTCCCACCCACCCCTGCCCCCCACCCTGTCCTGAATTGTGTGAAGGCGTGGTTTCGAGGGGTGTGCTGAAGAGGAGGAGGCAGAGCCTTTGGGAGGAGGGAGGGAGCTTATATTTTCATAACCACACTTGAGTTGGATTGCTGGAACCGTTTTTTCAAAGAACACCCACCCCACCTTTAATAAAAAAAAAAAAAAAGTAGCTTCGTTTTCAAAGTTACACAATTCACACATTCCTCTCACAATGAACAACCATGGTAAACTAATAATGATCAGCAACATATGTCTGTAAGTTTCTTGTGCTTTTGTGGATAGTAATTACCTTAAACAGGACGAAATAATAAAAAAAAGTGAAGAAGGACAAACGACACAGCTCTCGCCTCAACTCATCTGTATTGAGTGAGGGAGCGCCTCCTACAGGTGCCCTGAGACGTTACCAATCGATCTACGCACCAGACAAGAACTTGGAATGCCTATTCATCTATTTACTCCATATTCTTGACAATATTAACCTGAACAATACAACTAAAATAACGATGAAATTTATATCATCAAAGCAAAACAAGAGATAGTATTGCTAGTGTTATGCAGCTGAAAATAATGAACTGTTTGTGGAGAATTAAATGTTTTGGACATCTGTCACGCTCATATCTGTCACACTTGGACTGTTATTTGTGCTAATAGACTGCTTCAAATGGCCATAGGAAGGCACGGAAAGGTCCCAGGGCAAAGCTTTGCTGGCAAAAGATATCTCTATCCGCTGGTTAAGGGTGCTAAGGGTTCCCAGGCTGAACCACCCTCCAGGCCACACCAGACCATTCCAGGTTGTATTTAAAGAGAAATGATTCTTCCAGGTTGACCTGGACTCCTGCAAGTTAGCTAGTGCTTAGCTCCAGCAGTCCTTGTTTCAGATGTCAGATGTAGCGCCATCTAAGACACAGATTCAACCAGAATGAAGGTAACTTTAGTTAGCATCATAATAGGGGCTACATGAATCTCGTGGAATATGACATATAAGGGTGCAGACTCTCACTCTTCTGGGGCTTTGGAGACCTTTGACCGTTTCACCTTTCACCAGCTGCCATGCTAGTTTGTTCTGCTACTGTCCACATTTGGATATAGATACACAGATAGCTAGAAAGAGCTTTATTAATTCCATAGGAGAGTTCTCTCAGGAAATTTGCAAAAAAAAAGGGAGCAGCAAAGTTCAACATAATATAAAAAACAATTTTCCAGAATGTGGAACTTAACAATATGCAGTTTTAAAAATGCAAAGAAATGCGAGTTAAAAAGCACCCTTATTGTGTACGTAAAAAAAAAAAAAAAAAGGTGTTGATGTATATTAAATATCTGATAAATGATATAACTGTTCAAATGTACTTGTCATCAGGCGTACTGCTCCTTCTTGGATTAACTGCCATTAACTGCCTGCCAAAATGATGTCAACCAGAGCTCCAAAGAAATGGGATTCAAAATCACTCTTTAGAAAACCTATAGGTGATGTCACAAGATGTGTTTTTTTTTTTTTGGGGTGGGATGGGGGGGGGGGGTGGGGGCGGATTAGTCTATTGTGTTCTTGCATGGTTAGTAATGTTGCTTATATACAATCCTCCTGTGGTATTTTGACCAGAGTATGTCACAGACATTTCATGGATATGTCAAGAGAATGTGCCAACTTTTTTTTTTTCAAGGCCATAATGTTCTTTAAGGCCAGGCAGCAGTAACCAAACAGGGAACTGCTCAGACTTTGCTTTTTGACAAAGCACACAAAGAAACATTTTTAGTTTTGCCCAGGAAAATTAAATTGTCAATGTCTGATAAGGACAGCAGGAAATCTATTCATGCAATTTATGAAAACCATTTAATGTCTGATCAGTTTGGCACAATGTTAATGAAATGTAAGGAGCTTCTGAAGCTCCAAATAACTTTTTCATTACTCACATACAGTATTGAGCTAGGCCGAGAGGCCGGCTCTGCTCATTTTACATCAGACTATTCTATAGAATAGTAGGACAATTCAGTACCACTTATTTGTGTCCTCATGTGTTCTTTTATGTGTGTCCTTTATGTACCAAGGCAATGTGTAAACATGAGGATATAGATTGATAGATAGATAGATGTACTTTATTGGTCCCAAAATGGGAAATTGCAGTGTAGCAGCAGCAATTAAATGGCAATATAAAAAAACAGAAGGTATTCCTATTTACAATATAATTATAAGACACATATAAAAACATACAAGAGCAATAAAAATAGCAATGTATTGGTGGAAGATTAGTATATCATGACGGGCAGGATACTACATTGATCCTCAAACAAGTGCCAATTTAGCACAGAAAATATGTGGCTGCTGATAGCTTTTTCTGTTGCTTGATCTTCATAAATTCCTTGTACTGCCCAGGATGAGGGCCCTGAAGATGAGTTATTAAATAAGTGGTGTTGAGGGCCGCTGCGCAGCCCAGTGGTTTAAGCAGGGGTGACAGTTCTCCTGCAGCGGTTGCAGGTTTGACTCCTGGCCTGTGACACTTTGCTGCTTCTCTTCCCTATTCTCTCTGTCCCGGTTTCCTGTCTCTCTGACTAACTTGGAATAAATGCCACTTGAGCCACAAAATATATAAAAAAATAAAAAGCTTGTGGTGTTGAAGGAGTGGATTTTGACTCCTTCTCACATGTCCAGTGTTGAGTATTCATTGTAAACAGCACCGTTGATATCACTTTCTGATACTTTGAAAATCCTCACACAGGTTTGTCCCTCTTTTGCGCTCATCTATGTAACGATGTCTCTCTTTTTTTTTACCTTGTTTCGCTAACATGCTCGGTGGAAAAAAATAAATAAAATCGGCATAGGACCATTGCTATTTTATGCTGATGTTTAAATTTTTTTAGCCTTTATTGACCGATACTGATGTTGAGGCTATATCATTCTGCATCCCTAGTATAACATATCCTTACTTCTTAACTGATGCATTCACATCAATAATCAACATGTATGCAAATTGATCAATTAAAAGTGAGAGATAAGATTAATATTTGTCTATACTGACTCTTCTCATGACTCCAATTAGTTTTGTGAAAAATATCTGACACCTTGGCCTCTTAACATTGACTCTGCTCACTCTGTTCTGGCCTTGAAACCATATAGTGTTCTGTCAGATGTCATTTACTGAAACAGCCACAAGTTTGGAGACAAATAGTTCAGAATTGATTGACATTACAACTTAAACCCATTTGTGTTCAAAGTAGGATTTTTTTTTTTTTTTTTGCAAAACTGCTTTTGCTTTTTTCCTTGCTTTTGCAGAACTGATCACTGATTTTTTTCAGGTTTCTTTTCCCTCTTTGTCCTCATTTTTTTTCCTTTGTTGGTGATGAAAGGGTTAAAAAGAAATTTGAAGGTCTTTTCACAGTTCATTGTTCTTTACATATTTTCATGGAAAGTAAACCACCGCCCACCTTCTCTCTGCTCTGTAAACCATCTTGCTCTCTCACACAGCTCCTGCTTTTTTTAATGGAATGTTTGTGAAGTGACAGAAGCGAACTGCAAATCTTTGAGAGCTGCAGTCTCTTTTTTTCTGTTTTATCTCTATGTGGTAATGAGAGTTATGCCCTCTATTTTCAGTTTTACTTGAAGTTTAGAGATGAAAGGTGAAAAGTAGTAGTGATCTAATAGATCAGATGGAAAACCCTTTTTTAAACAGCGCTGTCTTTACCAAAGAGTTGAACTGAACTAAACTGAATTGAATTCAATTGAATGGAAGTGAACTGAATTAAACTAAACAGAATACCTTATTAAATCCAAAGGGAAAGAAAGCCAAACATTTAACCAAAAAAACACTATCTAATAAACTGTTGGATAGTGGGGAATGTAGCAGAAAGAGAGGTGCCTTTGTGATCGCCCAAAGATCATCCTGAATCCATTAAAGGGTTTTTTGTTGGCGACAATTGTATTGACTGACAGCATCACATGCAGCATAGATGAGAAACAGTTACACGAACCTCACCTTGTCGTGACCACTCCCTTTTAACATTATTGGCAGAAAGTTGGAAAAATGAGTGGCATCATGCCTAAAGGTTGTGGTGTTGTGTTTTTCTCATCAAATGCCTAAAAATAAATCCTAGTTTATGTTTTTGTTTACTTCCTCCAAGAGAGAAGGACAGTAAAACTGGTGTACTGAGAAATGGGACACTATGGGACCATGCCAGCCGTTATGTATACATTTATGGTAATCACTTCATTACAGGTAGGTACAATTTTGATGTTAAAAATCATACTAGTCAAATGCAAATATAGCTTCTGCAGCCAAAGCAGGGAGGGAAGCTGGAACAAGGAAGAAAAATCTAATTTGAATGCCTATGTTGATAAACGTATCAATATTACAGTCACATCAGTGAGTAATTCTAGAAATATATGACTGCACAATTTATTAATTAAATGTGTGGCCTTTTTAGCCTATTGAGGCTTGTAAAAAACTATCTCTCTTACTCAGTCAGATGGAGAACTGGGTTTTTGTATGCTCCTTGTACTAAATAAAGAAAAAAAATCAATTAAATTGGGCTTCTTGTATATGTCCAATATTAATTCTCTATTACATGTGTTACCATGGTCAGCTACTCTGTAAGAAGTGAACCTACTTTGTGACACTAAAAGCCCAAAGTTGAACCTGAGGTTACCTTTCCAAGTTTGTTATGCTGCCTTGTTGTGGAGGCCTCTGGTGGAACGTAACCAAAAACAAATGGTAACATAAATCTGGACATTAAAAATTGGCCATTGAAGTTCACTAAAGCATTGGTGTTCCTCCCACCTTAGTTTTATTAATCAGCAGTGGGCTCCTTTATTCAAAAAACAAAACAGGCTATCATAGTAATTTACACCATGTACTAAAAGATTTATTGAGATGTTTATACTCCTACAATATTACTGCATCATAGACCCAGATCATAGTAGAATGATCCAGCTGCCCCTTCTCTATTTCCACCTACCTCAACTTTAAACCATGCTTCAAATCAGAGGTGGAAAGTTAAAACTTTGGATTTTGATATTGCTTTTTGCTTTGCTATTAACTGAAAATTCACATCAGGATCTAAATATTTCATTTGCGAAATAAATGAGCTGATAATGTTCTTCAGTTTCTTTGCCCAGTGTTTTAAACGAGATACAGAATTAGAATTTATAGTTTTCATGTTTAGTTGGTAAATCACTGTACGTTTCTATCTCAGAACATGGGGGTAGAGAGTCTGAATTCTTGTCAAGCAAAACTGAAAAACGCAAGTATATCCTTGTAAATTTATAGCAAATAAGGACAGAAAATAACATACAATGTTAGATGAACAACCAAATATGAGTGCTCCATATTTAACAAAAACTAAGCCAAAATGCACAAGTACTAAAAGCATTGAAAACAGAGTGTCTTTACAGTTTTCAAAATAATTATTTTTATTCAAATTCAAAAATATTTCAAGGGAAATTAAATAAGAGGAAAGGAATAACTAGCTGCTGCTAATCAAATGCAATTTGATTGCTCATTTATTATTTACCAGAACTAATCAAAAATATGATAGTTATTAAAAAAAGATAGTATTAAAAAATGCATTCAAATGAGCTGAAATATAGTAATTTAATTTAATGTCAACGCGCTAAATTAGTTTTGTGCAGCCTGCTTTATAAAGCATCCAAACTATCTCTGATGTGCGATAAATCTTCTTACTTTCTGGCTTGCTAAGGAACAACTCTGGTGTTATGCCTTCCTCCTTGCGTTCCTCATTACGCAGCATTCAGCAGTGCTGGCTTACTAACCTCCAGTCTCTCTAGGCTGACTGCCTGTACCCATACACTCCAATTATTAACTTCACTTGTAGATTTCTACATATAAACCCTCATTCCTCAGTGTGCTGTGGTCAAATATACTCCTTGGACCCCTGTGATTATTTTCTGTGCTTTAGTAAATGCTTATCTAAGAAAATTTAGACACATCCACAGATGAGGTTGCAACTCCTAAATTGGAGCACAGCCAATTAAAAAGTCAACTTTACGCTGAAGATCTTGTCCCCTTGTCAATCATTGGTGTCGATAGACCCAGAGAAAATACCTGTTTTGATAAACGTCCTTAGAGCTACAGGCTTACAGGTTGATGCTGTGGGGGTGATTTTTGAGCAGAAGCAGGCATGGCAGTTGTGCATTTGATGGCAAGGCAGAGATGGGCACCATCTGCTAACACGAGCCCTTCCACCCTGCAAATAAGTATGCATTGTAAGCCTAATCTGCGTTGGTCTCCATAGCCTTTAAATTTGCTTGAATCAGCTGTTGCTGAACTGAACTGTGAATTCTGTGAGTCTCGTTGATAGTGTTGCCCCTGTCAGAAGTTGGGAGATTTTCAACTTTTCCTGATTCAACGCATGTGTCAACCAGTCGAGCTGCCAGCGGCACAGCTAGAGCTAGTAGATGTAATCATACACGGAGGCAGAGCTAATTAAAATCTTTGATTGGTTGTTTTTGGTATGATGAAGAAATGTCACCAACCCCACACCCATGCATTAATGCAACACAGCCGGGTGAGTCCAGCGTTATATTCTGGCTTTTCTTCTATGAAATATTTCTACCTTCCTCCTGGTCTCAGTGTGTGTATGCAGCTGCCACTTTCCGAAAGGCAAAAACTTCAGATAACCACTCATTTTCCAGCTCATGGAATAGACAAAAAATGGTGAAACAGGGAAGGCGGTTTGTTCATGTAAGATACATTCCCTGAATCGGTAACTGAGTGTTTAAGTTTTTCTGGAAACTTTCTAGTTAAGTTTTGCATGCACAATATCATCATAAGGAAGTGGAAAAAAACAGCAGACACTTTTTCCTACATGAATTTTTCTCCATTTGCTCTAAATAACTTAATTTTCAATTGGGAAGATACAGAGATCAGAGAACTTCTGAGTCGTCAAACAGAAGATGAAATCGGGTCCTACATCAAGGTCCTATTTTATACTGATGCAAGAGTTTAGTGAAAGCGGCTCCACTCTACCAAAATTAAAATGGCAAAGGAAGAAATTCCATAAAAGTAAACAACAAAATTTTTCTTGCTGTTTTGGGTGACTGGCCCACAGTGTATATCACTGGTTATGTCATATAGCACGCTGATATCAATTAGTTGCACTTTTGTTTCCAGAATGTTAGTTTCAATCTGTATAAGGGCACGAAATTGTGGAATTTTGGGGCCTTGCTTGGTCCAATATGTAAAAGCCAACAGTGTTAGAAGTACATCTTTTTGTAAATACTACAAAATGTCAATATGAAAGCATCTTTAGATAATTACACTAGAGGGTGTAATTGTAAAGAACCATGTAGAGGACTATATGAATACAAAAGTGTCACTGTTGTTTCTTTCTAAATTATCTCCATATTTGCTTATGGCTTATTGTTTATGGAAATTGAAGTAAATGATACTTTAATCATTCAAAAGGTAAATTAGTTTGTTCCAAGATATATATATATATATGTTTAATAAAGGCAAAATCACAACAGGAACAAAACACATCTATTCTGAAGCTAAATTAAATGGTGGTAACAACTATTAACCTGCAAGCAGCAGTTTTAGTAAGTCACTGTTAGATAGAAATTGTGTACTTATTGTTATATAATATAATACATTTTACAGAGATTAAGTATGAATCAATAGACAGTCACTAATGACTCTTCAAGTTTAATCTTTAAACACTATATTTTAAAACAATGTTTTAAATTTACTCAAACTTTTTTGGCACTTTGGCCTTTTTTATTTGTAGTGGAGAGAGAGAGGAAAGGGGGCAGAGATGTCACACGTAGCGGGGGGTCATCCGGGCCGGGAACCGAGTCCATGACCAGCTGCATGAGGACTGCATAGGCCCCCTGGCCTAACCACTGCAGCCCACTCTGTAGCTCTACATACTTCTGGTGACATGGGGACATATTAATCTGCAGGGCTGACATAAGAGTAGAGATCGACAGATTATCGGTCGGGCCGATTATCGGCGGCCAATATTTGGAAATTTGATGTATAACGGCATCGGCCAATTTTTTAATCCGACCAGCCGATATGAAGAAATCAATTTAAAACTGGTTTATTTCGGCTCAGATGCAGCCACGCCTCTCTCTCCTGCCTCCTGCATTATTCACTCCGTCCTCTGATTGGTTAAAGCGGCAGAGGCAGAGCCTCCGAACAAGAAGCTGTCATCACACACACTGGAGAGTGAGAGGAAAAGTTTTCTTGTATATGAGAAGCTCCCCGACAGAAAACACGTGTCAAAGGTAAATGCAGAAAGCTCTTCCGAAATTGTAATAAACATCCCAATACTCTGCATCTCACAACTACTACTAACGTTACAGTGAGCAGAAGAATAACGTAACAGCAGCATAGTAAATCTTAGCGACAGCTCTGCTAACTCGTATTACGTTCCAACATGCCTGTGAATTATTTAAAAGAAGACAGCTAATAATATCGACACGGAAACAGTCCATGATAGAAAAGCATGTGTGTGTGATTTAAAAAAACGTGCATAAAAAACTGAGTTCACTTGTTTTAGGGAGCGCTAAGGTGGAGGCTGCTTAGCTTTTACCATAAAATTAGTTTGTCGATCTAGCTCTAAACGCTCTGCAGACTATGTATTAGCAATGGGGAAAATACACCGTACTTTCTGGACAGTAAGCCGTTACTTTTTCTCACGCTTTGAACCCTACAGCTTATACAACGATGTGGCTAATGTCTAGATTTCCACGGGCCAGTTGCAATGCATCAATACGTTTATCCTCGTCAGAATGAAATTACCGAGCCGGTCACAGTGTACCAATGAAACTGTTTGAATTAAATCAAACGCACTCTCACTAAATTCTTCAGATGAGTCATTTTGTGCTTCATGCACACACCTTCATCATGGAAAACACATGAAGGAATGCATATGATTTATCTTTTAAGTTAAAGGCATTTGATCGGTCAGTCAAAGAAGTAAACAGAGCTACTGCACTTATTTATTTTGAGATCTGAATATTCGGATCCTTATATTCAGGTGTGCTCAGTAGAAAATCACGGTACGTAATGTGGAGAATAGTATGTAGTTAAAAAAAACGTGAAAAACTCTACAACTCAACGACTGCTAACGTTGCTATGAGCTTTCTGGTCCTATGATCTGAAAATGAACGGGAAGATGAGAGAGTAAAATTCAGAAATTATTTAACCTAACATAGTGGTGGAACATTTTAAATACTGTGTGAGCTCATTAAAGCCCGAAAGGCTGTTTGTGTCCTGTCAGGAGTTTAATTGCACTCATAGCAACTATTATTCTAATATCAAACTTGGATATAATATTTATGTAGCCTTTGTCATATTAATCATTAATAATGTAGCAACAGTTTTGAATGACAGGGTCCTTGTTGAAACAGATGTTTCTGAGTCTAGGAAATTCAGGCACTTCTGGAGCTATTATTTTCTATTTGTGCGATTCAATAAACATGCTTTAGGCATTGAACAATGAATTTCAGTGTTTGCATTATTCAATTTTTTTATGCCAATTTTTACACTTTTACTGCAAATGAATATCGGCTCCAAATATTGGAGCAAATATCAGCCTCCTCTAACTACTAATAATCAGTATCGGTATCGGTCCTGAAAAACCCATATCGGTCGATCTCTACATAAGAGCTGCTGATTAAAATGTGCTAATGAGTAGGAACAGTCCAGCTCATCTTGTTGAACGACTTTGTACCACAAGAAGTGCATTTTTTGACTTGTTAAACGAGGGACTGACACTTGGACTTTTTTGTAATATGCTGCCCAGTGGTCATTGCTACATGGAATGGCTTTAAAGATAAACACAAACTTTTTTGATTTGTCTATGAACCTGATCATATACATGGGCACACACTGAGAGTTTGTTCTCTATTTTCCAGTATTGCATTGTGAAATTTCAGTAAAAATATTTGCCAAAATTGTGCAGTTTAAGTGTTCTACAATTTGAATAAGTAACAACACTGGAGCTAAATAAGATGACATGGGACATTTCTCAAATATGCTTTTTAACCACAAAGCATCTGTGTACTGAACAAAAAAGGCAAATAAAATAATCAAAAATGAAATTATACTGAATAGGAATTAATATGGTTTTGTTACTGAATACAGAAGCATTTCTGTTGATCTTCAATGAAATCTGCTCTCAAGAAAACAGTGTTGTCCAAACAGGTGCTTTTCTTCTGTGGCTTCAGGCCATAGAGTAGCAACGGTCTTTGCTGTGAACACAGGCAAATGCAGCATGACTCATTGACTGAGTTAGGGGGTGGTTTTTATGGCTGTCTAACATGCCAAGCCCGAGTCATAAGAACTTTTTCATATTGCCTGTCTTTATTGTCGCAGTACAGCCTTTGTACTCTGCTGGACTGAAATGCAGTTTTTCCACTGAAGATTAACACATTTTGAAAACACATCTTGAAACTTGTTTCAATCAGGAGACTCTTGTTGAGGTCACTTTCCAGATTATCTTTGTCATATGAAGCATCGTTCCAGGCATAAGCAACAACTTCATCTTGGTCAAATGCATAATCTACAAAAACTCTGCAGGGCAGCTTACTTCACATTACTGAGCCATTATAATGGTTGGTCACATGGATCATGTGAACAACTTCTGTTTATTCTGTAGCATAGTCACTTTTACAGAGGCGTCCCATGTACAACTGACAACTGCTCCACCAGTACGCAGTGTATATTGTATACAATGTTGAACATATGTAGTGTTACAGGTATGCAGTTTCAAAAATGGCCCATAACAGTGCTTCATTTTTTCTACACACTGAGCTTTATTTTCTATCTTACACACTATCTTATAGCACTCCACCAACTTCGTGATTACTGGATGACCCATCCAACACTGTAAAAAAAAAAAATCCAAATTTTATGGTAAATAACTCTAAATTTTACAGTATTTTACTGTTTTCTAAAAATAGTCTCCAAAACTGTAAAATAACAGATATTTTTTGTAAATTTAACAACACGGTTGTTTTTTTAAAGTATTGTACAAGTAATGACAAACTATGTTCATTTCTCTTTTTTAATGGAAAAATGACTGTATTATTATACATGATTTTTCCTGCTTTCTTAAATTACAGTCAAATCTTTGTAAAAAGACAATAATTATCTGTAAGTAAATATGAAGGTTGTTAAATTAAGGTTTGTGTCCTTATTAATAATCTCCTGTCTTTCTGTGTAATTTTAAAGAAAATCTCACTAGTTTCACATTTATGTGTACTTTTATATTCAAACTAATTGTGTAAACAAATTTCACAAACTTGTATTCTATTATCTCAAACATTATGCAGTTAAAATAGAAATAAAGTTTATGCCCAAAGCTGCTATCTGTTGAGGTTGAAAGTTACAGAGATGTTGCTCCTCTGGCCAGTCACTAAGTGATGTCACATTGTGTAGAAGTACTTACATGCTAAGAATCTGATGAATGTCAAATGAGAAAAGTTAGAAAATACTGCATTGCAATAGTCCAGGCAGTAAGTAGTATATTTAAGAATGGCAATCTTTAAGTTCTTTAAAGAAGCAACATACTTTAAATTTTCAATCTCAATAGCAGAATTTATTTTGCTGTATAGCATTTAGCGCAAGACATAGTATTAAAATTTTCGTCAAAGACTTCAGGACTACAGAAATGCCAGTGATGGGCCACACAGTGGCACAGTGGTTAGGACAGATGGTCAACATACTGTAGTGATCTGGCAGATCCTTTTAGGTCGTTTCCCAGCATCCTTTGCAGCCCTGGTTGTTTAGGTGTTTATCTGTGTTTATTTGTTAGCTATTTGATTTAATGCTGCCACGTAAAGTCTGTTGCTGGTTTGACCCCCTGTTGATTCATACCCCTTACATTTAACATGTTAATTAGTGTCACCCTGAGTTAAGTCTGTCTGTGTTCGAATCAGTACCCATGAGTTTGTTTAATAAAGTGTGGAAAGCAAAGCTTTCTCTGCAGTTTGTGCAGAAACAGGAAGTTGAAAAAAATATTCATTTGATCACAATAATTCACTCTGGGAGTTATTGTGGTAATAACTCACCCTGTCTCACAGAGTGAGACAATAACTCACTCTGATCTACAATAACTCACTCTGTGAGTTATTGTAGATCAGGATCCACTACAATACAAAAGGCTACAGTCCTTGTGTGATTAGTTGTGGTTTCAACTCCTGGCCTGGATGTCCCCTTACCATGTGTCTTCCCTGTTCTTTCTGTCCTGTTTCTCCTTCACTGTCAAATAAAGACCAATAGTGCCAATTAAAAAGCAATATTATTCTGCAGAACTCTTTGCATTGTCAGTTTTATAAAGGTGTTTGATCATAATAATTTGGGAAAAATCTGTAAAATTATGGTATTTTTCTGCAGAACTTTTTGCATTATCACTTTATTGAAGGTGCTTAATCATAATAATTTGGAAGAAATCTGTGAAATTACAACTACAAACTGTATTTTGTGAACAGGTCACACTTGAAAATGAGATCATGATCTCAATGTGGCTTACCTGTATGAATAATGGTTAAATAAAAATAAATAAATATTTTAATTATGGAAAAAAACTGTATTTTTATGAGAAAGTAATTTTCTGTTATTTCCCTGCATTTTTCTGGTGCCGCAGCTGCTGGAAAATTACATTTTTTTCCGATTTGTTTTTTACAGTGTACATTCTGAGCCTCAGTCAACAGACAAGAACAAATCAATGTATGGGAATCTAATTCACTGCAAGCTAAACATTCGAGTATTTTAACATTTCTAGGCCTGGATCTGGGCAAGATAGGGCTTTTCTGACTAAATATGGACAAAAAGTGAAATAAAAAATCAAATGTTGGCACAAAATATGTGGAATGTGAGAGCTTAGATAAACAGCAGCAATGGGAAATGCACAATGAATTGAAAAAGCCGCTTCCTCTTTAAGTTGCTATCATGGAAGGATTTTTACTCCCCTGTCACCGACAGCCTGCATCAAACCAAAGCATAGTGGTTTGACAGAGTATGGTTTGTGGTTTGGTATGGCAGAGGCTAAAGTGTAGGGTCCAGACCTGTTGTGAATGTATATAGTTGCATCAGTGTCGAAGCACAAATCACCTCACGGGTGATGAATAAAGCATCCATCACGTGATGTATGATTTATTTAAGGGCGGGGGACATAATGATCACAGTATGTTGGCATTGCCACACAAAAAAGCTTATGAATATGGAAATACTTCCTGCATGAAAACTGATTTAATTTAAGAAAAGCCTCAAGTTTTGTAAAGTAGGCCTAATGCTAAACAAACCAGGTTTTGTGCCTGTATACTGAACTTTTGCTTTTATGCTTTTTACAGTAGCCTATTGGCATTTTCTTTATTGAATTAATATTTAAGAAATTTTAAGAAAATACAAATTCTCTGTTGTGACAATGTTCAAATTTAAGCAAGCATCACCCCTGATGCTATTTTGAACTTCTAAAGTGGCACTATTTTGTTATAAGATTATTCAGACATTTGGCCAATTTAATGTTGTTCTTTGTTTTAACTAAAAAAAAAAAGGAAAATTATATTTGCCTCCACTTTTTTTTTAACTCAAGCTCATAGTTCAAAAAAACTCTGAATTGTAAGGTCTGATCTGTTACAGTCCTAAAATCTCAAATTTTTGGATACAGTATTTGGAAATGCAGTGAAAGTTTCTCAGTAGCACTGAACATCAAAAAGCTGTGGAATTTTGAAAAATGATTCTCCCACATGTTGACCACTGAAAATATCAAAATTGAAAACCTTGTGGGCTCTTGCTACTGTTTATAAAGATGACAATTAGATCTGATTAGTTAACCTATACTTCTCTTTGTGTATTGGTTCTGTTGCAACTCAGACAATCTGGTACAGCACATACTGTTCAATCAATGACGTGCGGTCAGGTGAGGCAGGGGAGGCCGTGCCTCACCTGCCATCATGGAAAGAAAGAAATGGAAAAAAAAAAAAATTTTTATATTTATCAATTGATTTGTACTATAAAATAATTTTCCATTTAACTTCACCATTTTTAGATTATTTATTATTCAAAATCGCCGAATTTTCACATTTACCATTCAAATATTGAGAAGATGCAGGCGGTGAGGCAGCACCCCGCTGAGCCTCACCATGGATTGCGCAATGACTCGGCTAACTGTGCTGCCATGCTATGTAGTGAGACCAGATCGCCATCTCTTTGTATGTCACTATTAAAATGTTCAAACACGTTTGCTATATGAAATAAGTTTCCATAGTTTAGCTGATTTATATAATGAACAGCAACTATATGTGTGTAATGTGTTTCTTGTGCCGGCGCGATCATAAAACGGCTGAGAAGAGGCACGGGGTGAGGCACGCACTTCTCCTGCCTCACGTTAGGGGGCACTAGTGAGATATGCTTGTAAATCTGACTGATGAAGTCAGTGCCTCACCAGCCATGAATCTCACCGCACGTCACTGTGTTCAATATATTCAGATTGATAGTTGAGGATGTTGGAAGAGACACTATTAGATTTTTTTTGTTTCCAGGGCTACTGGCTCTAAATTTACACAAACAGAAATTTTAAGTAGAGGAGGTTTCAGATTGTGTCACTTGCCATTGGGAAGGATTTATTGAGGGCGAAGAGCAGTGACAGTCTCTTGCTGTCCCCTGAAGAAACAAGCATTTGGACTGAGTGGATGGGAATTTGCCTGAAGCCCTGCGAAGAAGCGGAAGGAACAGCTGTCCTTGACACAAACACTATATGCACGTATGTGTGAAAGCACGCAGACAAAGACAGGAAAATGGACGCAGATACAGACCACACATTTTCAGTCTAAGTCTTTCTGTCGCAACCAGAGGGAACATTTTTTCATAGTATGACCCAGAAGACTGCCAGTTATAGCACAGCCTTGTATTTCCTGCACTTCAAGTAAAGAAAGTTGTAATTTGTTGTTGGTTTTGTGTATGTGAAATTTTCATGTATGTCTTTGTATGAACGCATCCACTTTATCTCCTCTTATACAGCTCTGAAAACCCTGGTTTAGTTATTACATAGAGATTACTTACATGCGCTCCTTAAGAGCAGTTGTTTGACAACAAATGAATCATTGTAATGCACATATGCACACATACTTAAAACAAATTCCAGGGTCCTTGGAAAGTGTTAAGGGTTTTGGTGAATTATCACAGCCTGTATGTTCTCACATGAAGTGTTTCTTGCTTATTGGTTTCAGTTACTGCTGCTGAAACTGTTTATTTGTCTCCTTAATCAGTTTTTATGCCCTGCTTTAAGATGATGTTGCAGATCCTTTGTGAATGATAGAAACTGCCAGCAAACAAGTTCTTTGCAAGTACAAATCAGCACAATGTTTAAACTTAAATGCAACATAGCAATAATAGGGATGATCTTCAAATAACAAGCAAACTAAAGACAAATTTGTCATCCTGAAACATTATATAAATGATAAAAAGTGTAATTATCTGTCTGATTCAATCAAAAGCTCTTGATAATGAACTTAAAATCTTCAAAAACTGTATAAACCTTTGATAAATCTATGTATTTAAACAAAATTTATCAGGCTACACTGGTCAACATCTGAAAACAGGTAAAGGGCTTGTCAAAAAGACTTCAGTCAAAATGTTTAATTAAATGTTAGACACAGATATAGTAGCTCCATTCTCATAAAACCCATACATCCATCCATACTGCCTCCAGTGTGTCCTGGGTATATGCTGGGGTTGGATATGCCTGAAATACCTCCCAAGGGATGCATTCAGAAGGCATCCTTATCACTTTCCTAAGCCACCTCAACTGGCTCCTCTTGATATGGAGGAGCAGCGACTCTACTCCTAATCCTTCCGGATTGGCAGAGCTTTTCACTCAGTCTCTAATGGGGTTAATACCTACTGGAACCATCAGATGTCTATAACCTGATGTACACCACAGTGGCAAAAATTCTAGACATGCTTGACTAAACATTAACACCATAAGCTGTAAGAAGTGTATTTAATGACAAAGAAGACTGTACAATAATATCAAGAAAGAGTAGGCCAACTATGGCACCAGCTGAAAGGTACAATGAAGAAAGAATTTTCTAAGAAATACAACACACACTCCAAACCTAAGGAACTGGAAACAAAGACTTGTATGCCTATTGCACAAAATAATGATAAAACAGAGATAAAACTCTCGAAGCCAATTCAGTTCCAATTACACAAGTAACCATCAATTGTGTGGACCAAGGAGATGCTCTGTCCCCATTTTTGTTTATGCATAGACTTGAAACCATTTAGCCAGATCATCAAAACAACATTATTACAGATACTGGTTCCAAAGTGAAAATAAAATCATCAATCCTCTCAACTACATGGGTGAAATGAAGCTGCATGCCAAAAATGAGCGAAACATTACCCCCCGAGGATTCACAGCAGTTACAAAGGAGTATAAATCATACCAGATGAATGTGCTCATATAGCAACGATGGTGCAAAAATACCTACAACTGAAGGGAATGAATCAGCAGAAGGCAACATAACTATGGTTATAATAGTTACAGATATTTTGAAATCCTGTAATCAAATGACAACAATTTAGAGGCCAAAACCAAGATCCCGAAAGAGTCAGCTCAATGGAAAGAACAAAGTTTAAGCCATCAAGAATTATACCCTTGCCAGTAATCAGATACCCCATGGGTGTAATAAGCTGGCCACAAGAGGAGATGGAAGCCACTGTTGTCATGACAAAGAAGGATGCTTCATAACATGAAAAACATCTTGGACAGCCCTCAGGATTCTCTGAGCAACACAGTGTCTTCAGTCAGAGGTTAATTCAGATCCATTGCAACACAGACTGATACAGGAGATCCTTCCTGCCCACAGCTACATAACCAGCTACAATGACTGAACAAATTTAAATAATGACAATTACTGCAACATATAATTTCCCTTAGAGTTAATAATAAATTATTGAATTGAGTCAATTCCACTGGGTGGCAGCACCAATTGAAACTGGTTGTTAGCGCTACATTTGGGGGTTTTTGTTGTCATGTAAACTTCCAGTTTTGAAGCGACTATATGAACTCCCGCTAACAGTGTGAGGGTAAGGACAAAATGGGGAAGAATATCAACATGAATACCTCACAAGAATTTCCAGGCAATGTTCCTGTCAATCAGTCCTGTCAATTCAGCAAGGAACAGATCAACCTGACCATCACAGAATATCACAGGAAGCACTCACACTCATCCAGGGCTTTGCAGATCTGTGCCTATCCAGTCTGCCCCCTGCAAGCAGCTTCCTCTGGCTATTCAAGGCAAAGTAGACAGGATCACCACTTGTGCAGCTGTCAGAGCTGAACTTTTTCTTGTCAAAATGATTGAAATATAGCCTGAAATTTCTCGTGAAGTTCAGCACGTCCACATTTTTCCCCATTTGTCCTTCTCCTCTTGCACAAACCAGTTCCTTCCATTTTCTGTGCACAGAGATCTCTCAGCCACTTTACCCCAGTCACATCAACCATGAAGGGATAAATGTGTAGCTTCTTTACTTTGGATCTATGTGACACTCTGCAATATTGTAGAAGTACACCATAGTTGTCCGAAGGCAGAAAATGACATAAATGAATGATCTATTATCTGTATCATTTGTTTTGTCTTGTTGCTTTCTTTACCGAAAGTGGTCATGTCTGCAAAAAAGCCCCAAATGCAACACATTACGGTTGGTGCTGTGACCTTGTGGATAGAAATAGCAGTACTTTCGCACTGTTTGGGTAGCCTCTCTTGAATTGAAATGAATTGAATTGAAGTGAGATACTGAGTTGAACCTTGAAGCTGCCATAAATAAAAACACCACACAACTCTCTTCAACAACACACTTCTATGCTACACCTCCAAACTTTCAATTAATTTGTCAACAGTAATGTGAGCTTGAACAATATAATCTTCTTGAATTAACTATTATTCATGACATTCAATTCAGTTTCAGAGGGGATAAGAATGATAAATGTGAATGAGAGGAATCCTGACTGAAAGCCTGTGATAGTGTGAGCAGAAACATTTCATCTAGATTAAAACAGAGAACAACAAAGTGGAAAGGAATAAGTCTTTAGGAAGATCATATTCAGTTTCTGAATACTGTCTCTCTAATATAAGAAACCAGAAGAAAAAAGCACAGAAGTACAAGTAAAAAACTGCACATTTGGAAGAAAGTGACTGCCAGTTTGAATGCTATACTAGCTGGATTTTCTACTTGGGCAACCGTGTGCTGCTTGACAGAGTGCTGATCCCCAGAGTCGCCATGATTGATTTTTTTAATCTTCACCTTTTCCTGCTTGAATTTTACCATCAAGTTTTCCTCTTCACTGACTAGTTATTTTCATTTGCTCAAAGGAACGTGAGCCACCTACAGTAACTCTACAGTTTTATTGTGCTCTCTTGGTTTGCCATTAATTTAGTCACTGTTGGGGTTTTTAATTCACTAACCTGAATGTTCCTTCTGTTTCTGACTGAGCAAAACCCTTTGTCACAAATAATGTAGAATCTATCTGTCTATAAACCATTTCATTATTCTTGTTGTACAGCAGCATCAATTATGACTGTTCAAAAACTTTTCAAGAAGTTAAAACAATGGGTTTGATTTAAATACATTTTTTTTAAGTTTAGACATTGTGATGTCATTTAAATCAATATAACTAAATGTTCCAAATTTTATATTCCATATCAATCCCAACAAAAACAATAGGAATGACACTGATCAAAGATAACATGCTGATATAATGGAATAACAAATAGAGAGTGTCGTGGAAAATTTAAATAGAAGATGTTTCAGATGAGGTGTTCGGTGCAACAAAGAGACTCTCACAGATAAAAAGGGCCAACACCTTTATCCTGTTCTGCGAGCTTCCTCTCAGAAAGGGGGGGCAGACAACCACAATTTACATCGAATAATAATTTTCCGTTCCTGCCTTTTTGCTATACCAGACTTTCCTAATTACCTACCAAAATGTATATTGAATAATCATTGTCAGTTCCTGCCTTTTTATCTCTTAAGACTTCTTAAAAGTCTGCTATAAAAGAAATGTAAATGTGTGTTGCTGCAGACTCAACCATCCAGCCTGCGGGTTGTATGATTTGACTCTTGCTGTTGTGCTCAGCTAAAATAAACTTGGTTAATTTCGAGCTCTCTGGTGTTGCATCTTTGTTAAGGATCTGTAATTTAAAAAATTGGCAATAAAAATTGCCACAACAATAGTCACACTTTTTTATATGACCAGGTGTAGTTAGCATACTGGAAAATACTTAATTGTGTTGAATCAAATTCTACAGTAAGTTGCATCCACAAATAAGAAAAGTTGAAACAGAAAGTGCAAATAACAATAGAACTGAGTGATTCTTCATAATGTTGATTTGTTTCATTGCATACAGTATGAAACCAAGATAATTTGTCTCATAAACTGAGAAGCGAGTTCCACCTATCCATCTATTAGCTTCCGTTTATCGGTAATTGGGTTGCAGCAGCAGAATAATTAGAGAGGCCCAGACCTCCCTCTCCCCAGCTGTTTCTTCCAGCACCTCCTAGAGAACTCCAAGGTGCTCCTTGGCCAGCCGAGAGATTTAGTCTTTCCAGCATGTCCTGGGTCTTGCTTGTGGTCTTCTCCCAGTTTAACATGCTCAAAACACCTCTCCAGGGAGGTGTCCAGGTCGCATCCTGACCAGATGCCTGAACCACCTCAGCTGGCTCCTCTCAGGTGAAGGAGCAGCAGCTCTAATGTGAGTCTCTCCTGGATGACTGAACTTCTCACACTATCTTTAAGGGAGAGTCCAGCCACTCTGCAGAGGAAACTCATTTCAGCCGGTTGTATCCGCGATGTCATTCTTTTGATCACTACCCATAGTTCGTGACCATAGGTAAAAGTTGAAACAAAGGTCAACCAGTAAACAGAAAGACTTGCCTTTTGTCTCAGCTCTCTCTTCACCTCAACACACCGGGACAGAGTTCAAACCACAGCAGATGCTGCACCCGTCTGCCTGTCAACCTTCTCTTTCATTCTTCCATCACTAGTGAACAAGACTCAGAGACACTTAAACTCCTTCACTTAAGGCAGACCCTCACTCCCAACCTGGAGAAGGCATTCTACCTTTTTGCAAGTAAGAACCAAAGTCTCAGATTTAGAGGAGTTGTTTCTCATCAGCGATTGCGAACTGCTCCAGTGAGAGCTCAAGATCTCTGCCTGATGGTGCCAAAAGGACCACATCATCTGCAAAAAGCCGAGATGAAATCCTGAGACGATCAAACTAGAACCCCTCTGCTCTTTAGCTGCACCTAGAAATTCTGTCAATGAATCTTATGAGCAGAATCGCTGACAAAGGGCAGTTCTGACGAAGTCCAACTTTCACTGAAAATGACGCCATAAGTTTGGCATTATAAATCTGCCAAAATAGTGTGGGGAGCGTAGCCATATATTTTCTTCAGTAATTCTGTCTGTTGGGATGGCTGGATTAAACAACAGGCTTGAGATAAAGATTATGTATAGATCAACGAGATTTTATCCACTAACATAAACTAACAACAACATAACGCACTCAAAATCCCCTGTCTCACAGGTGATGTGAATTCCTAGCAACAGCAGCAGCCTCTGATATTACCTGGCAGCCTTTTGTTAACTACCACTACCTCATCCCCAAGCCTTACCAAACAACAGTGGCTGTATGTGCCGAGGCTGTATGTTCTGGACACTTGGGTGAAGAGAGGAGCTGAGCTGTCCACTGATCACTACCTGGTGGTGACTTGTATCCAGTGTTGTACCTGAACGTGTTCATTGAACGAAAGTTCACAAACTAGTTCATATTTTGTGAGAAAGTGAACTGAACACGCTCTCTTTCCCCTTGATGAGCGTCAGGTGTGAATGAGTTCATTTGGGAAGTTGTGAAGGACGCTCTTTCAAAGTTCACGCAGGGTCAAAACCGTGCCAGGTTTCCGGCAAACCCCATTTAAAATACTCCACAAACGAGCCTGATATGTATCTTTGGAAAGCAATCAAACATGGCAACACGGGCTGTCGCTTCTGTCATGCTGAGAATCGTGTCATCAAATGTTTAAAACAAGCATGGAGGAAGATGAAACCACAGAAGAAAGCTGCAGCCGCCCAGAACCGGAGGAGCGCCCCCGACTTCAAAGATTACACTGTAATCTTTGAAGTCGAGGATTGAAATATTGAAATGAGGAAAAAACATTTGCACCTTAAAGGAGCCGTATGTAAGAAGTAAAATAAAACGAATCAAAAAATGACCCAGATATGTCAACAGACATTTAAAAATCATGTTCATTTCAAATACTTATGTCACTGACAACAGCACTCAAGCCAGGATATTCCCGTTTAAAAAGAGGAGTTGCAGTCCTCAACTGATGTTGATGTTGTCATTTTTTGTTTTGGCCTGAAGCGCCACCCTCCACCTATCTCCCAATCATGAAGTCAGTATTGTTTCTGCATCCGGGTTGCCAGGTCGGCTCTATTTATCGCAGCAGCCGCTACGAACGTGTTGGATGAAAAAATGTCTAGCTTTCCAAAACCTAAAAGACCTCGTTATGAATCCGAGTTACGTCGTGACAAGGTCCGAAATAAAACAAGGATTTGTATAGGAGATGCTTTTGATAGATGGAGACGGCTGAAAGCGGAGAAGAATTTGAAGACAGACGCCAACGTTGCAGATTTTCTCCTGGACAGGTAAGATTCATGGCTAAATGTTTGGCTAACGCTAATTTACCTGGACAAGGTAACAGTGGTATACAGTGGTACCTCTACTTACGAACGCCTCTACATACGAAACTTTCAGGTTACGAAACGCCTCAACGGGAAAATATTTCGTCTAGTTACGAAAGAAATTTCAGTATTCACTACGTCGTACTATTCACTAGTTAAACAAAGTTAGGCATGTTCGTCCATAGTAACGGTAGCGCATAACGTTATGGAGCAGGTGGGTCATAGAATTGAAAAGGTAAATAATTATTATTTAGAATATAAAAACGGTGACTGATATTGCTAACACTAGCAATGTAACGTTAGGCTAATAAGCGGAGCCCGTCAGTCATCATGCCGTGGAAAACATTAGCATGGCCATGGTAATGTGAAACCTCATTGAGACAGTAGCCTAACGTTACCACGGTAAAACCATTTCTTATTCGTTCTTCGCATATATTGTGTATTACACGTGCTGCAAATTGACCCATATGACCATTGCTAACGTTAGTTATTAGTGTCAGTCTTTTCTGATGGAACTGATAAAAAACGTTAGCCATTGATGACGAATGCAGACGTAATTTTCCCCGCATTATCTTTGGTTAGACACTAGTCTGTGGTAAATGTGTTGGTTGTTGCATATTATGGTAAATGTGTAGAGTGTTCCATAATTATGACAAAAACGCTTGTCTCTTCAGCTGTTATGGCCCAAGCACTTCAACCCCAAGTAAAAGACAGTGGAAGAAGCACCACCTGACTGCACCATCACTTTTTTCATTTTCATTTCATATTTGGATCCATGCTGTAAGTTCAGCTGTTATTTCTTTGAGTTTATTTTCTGCATGACAATCGACCCTAATCTGAGCTAATGACTACTGTATATCCCAGGCTTCACAGGTGAAGGGTCAGTCCAGTATGAGCTGTTGGCTAAAAGATATTGTCAACCACTTTTGGTAGTGCTGCAAAACAGCTGATTCCTGCCAAGAGTTTCTTCTAAGTTGTTATAGTTTGAACAATTGTTGTCAATAATGTATGAAACTAACATGCAAGATGTTACCTTGATGTTGGATATTAGCTTATTGATTACCATAAGTACCTATCCAGAGGTGTCATTGTGGTTAATCAGATGACCCACTTACATTACTAACAGTCATCATCATTAGCAGTGAATAATGTTCAATTGCCATGCTTTTTGTGTCTGTCCATTATATTTCTGTATTATTTTGTAGGAACTGTGGCTTGGGCTCCTACACCATGTCACGAATGAACACAGGTGGGTACTGGGAGGCTGCCAGCATGCAGACTTGGAATCAGGGGGAACTCAAGAGTGGCTTGAGCGAGGCTCCATGGCACACGAGGCCCTGAAGAGTATTGTGCGAAACAAGCGATGGCTCAACGAAGTTCACAAATACCTGAACTTCAGGTAATTTAATGAGTGTGTACACATACTGTACCTAGAAAGTGATTTTCAAAAAAATCAAAAATTGTCTCTATGTCCCACCCCCACAGGTCCACTGCTGATCTGGAGTCCTTCCAAAACCATATTTTAATGTATGCCAGCAAGCACTCAGCATTTAGCCCTCCTGTCTTTGAGGCCAGGATGCTCCTCGCAGCGATGGATTATAACTACCACAAGGACCGCCCAGAGTTGTGCAAGTCTGATGGAAGCAAGCAGTAAGTGACATGATCATTTCTACATGTTGGATGTTGGGAACCATTTTACCTGATTACACCATTGAAACTCTATATAAAACACTGTACTGTAAAACATGGCCCTTGGAATGTAAACAATCTATTTTCTCTGCTTTTATTTTAGGTACAGGAGGCTGTACAAGAAAAATGCCCAAAGGTATATGCTGCACACCAAGAAGACATCGAAGACCTATGGCTACATCCCAGAACTGCAAACAAAGATTCTGCAAAAGAGGCTAGCTGGCAAGGGAACGCCCAGGCGGAGGAGTCTTCGGCCCGATGACCCCAGAAAGTACGGCCCTCTTCCCCCTGTGCCGGCACCAACCAAGGAGGAACTCCTGCGCACCCAAGTCAGGAGAGGTCTTGGTAGGTAGAATACCAGTTTATTTCTTTTGCATCTTCAGCTACATACCACACACCAAGTTAGATGTAATGCATATTACATTTAATTTTAAAATAATCTAATTTCTGTTTTTATTTTGCTCTCCTCAGTGTCAGCATTCCAGAGTGAAGACCAGTGAAACCCGTTTCCAGAGCCTCTCAGCCCTTGTCATTTCCATTTTCTGCCACAAGCTGCTTTTAAAACCATTTCATAAAGTTTCCACAGTACAGAGCAGCTAATTGTTCAATAGTTATTTATACTATTTATACTGTTTATCCCTCGTTTTATTTATTTATTTATTTTTTACTGTTCCTCTATATCGTAAATAGCAAAGCATTGTTATTATAAATAAACTTTTTTTATTGAACAAGGAAGAAGGCTCTTTTACAAACTTGGAACAAAACAAACAATTTGTAAAAACAAAGTATATACAACAAGTAACTTCAAGTAAACTGGAGTCGGTAAAGTTTGTTCAAATTGTGGGTAGAAAGCCAGTGTACTGGCCTTGAGGGTCAGGGTATTTGTCCCTTATTCTCCAAATGCAGCAGCTGGGGATAACACGACGGTTACCCTGGCCCAGTGATCCATGCTGTCAAAAGGTGTACTGGCGATAAGCATCATATCTAAACTGCCTATTGTCATCACCTGGCTCTGTAACTTCTGCTACCACCAACACATCATTCCTGTAGTCTCTGTGTAGACGCAAATAGCCATCTTCCAAGCAGTAAAGCTCGAAATGAGGCAATTTGCTTATGCAGTGCTCAGGCCCCTGGCCACAGCATTTCCTTTCTGCATCTGTGGCCATCTCCCTGCAGTTCCCACAGGTACACCATGGAAGAGCAGCTGCAGGTGGGAGAGTGGTGCTATCCAATGGAGGCAGGGCATCAAAAACCAATCCAGGGTTCCGGGAGAAGATCCGGGTTGCTAGTGCTCGTAGCCCCATTTCACTCATGTTTTGAATGAGTTCCTAAGTAAACAAACCACAAAATAGCATTTGGCATTTACATTTGATTAAAACTACATAAGATGCTGACATAGATACAGATGGTGATATTACAAGTCATAATTTTACTGCCCAGCTCTCATCAGCCTCAAGAGAGGGTATCTCAAAAGTGAGGTCTAAATCAGGCTGAAACAAGTGAAAGCAGTACAAGCAAAGATCGTCTGGTACAAGTGCTAGGCTACCTTGACATAAACGTGTATTCTAAGCATATTCTATCTTTTAGCCTGTGCAATAATTTAGTGTTAGTTTGGAAGTATCAGGCGTAATTCCACGGCAACATCCTCAATACCAAAAGCGCATAATTTGGTCCACATACATGGAACTTTGGACGTGTTTTTGATTCAAATTCTACACGTCATGTAATTTTTCATATAGCCTGATGTATTTTAGGAAAATTACCCTCGACTTTACATGAGGTATTGGCGACGTTACAACAAGTTACCATCGATATGAGCCTATAGTGTTTCCAACCAAATAATTACTGCATAGCCCAAAATTAGAATTTGCATGGATTTTTCAAATGCGTTCATAAAAAGCTTTACATCGCAACACTAGCCTAATAAAGACATTTTTAACAGGGTAACTAACTGAAAACATATGCTCCGACTGAAATGTGGTAACATTTACGATTCTATTTGGCTAATCTCCATTAGAAAATTTTGCAGTACATTATTACTTCGCAAAAGATCTTTCATAAAGCATTAAATATAATTAACAGAAAATAAACTTACTGTGTAGGACTCGTCGCTTGCCATGGCAGCCTACGTTCCTGCTGCATTCTGCAGCCGACCTGGCAACCTCTGGTCGGGGAGGAGGGGGAGGGTACACGCCGCTCAACAGTATTTTGAAAGTGACTGCAGTACCAGTTTTGGCCATAATCTTACACACGGCTCCTTTAAGGACCTGTTTTTGTCTTATAATAAAAGACATTTGGCAGAAAGTTTTTCCTCATATTTTTAATATACTTTAGAAAGAAGCTGAAAAGGGAAATTACAGTTTTACATGGGCAGTACCTTCAATGCTAATGTGAACCCTGGTTGGATAAAGATTCCAAATTGGACCAATAGTTTTCAACAAATAAAATGGATAAAATAATTGCCGTTTGTGGGGTTGTAGTATATGGGCAGTGGGAATCATTTTGACAAATAATTGCTCGCAACATTAAAAAAGAATAATAAAAATGAACTATTTATTTCAATTTTTTGAAATGGTCAACTGAACTAGTTTGATTTAATTTCTGTGAACTATGAACTGAACTAGTTTGTGTAGAAAGTGAACACTGGTTGTATCAGATGGTGGGGGAGGATGCCAGTCAGACCTGGTCAAGCCTTTTGTTTAATCCAGTCATTACAGGCATCTTAACAATCAGAATTACTAAAGAAAATGTATGTTTAGTTTTTATTTAGAATATGTATGCTGTATTAATCATGACATCTTTTCCAGGGATGTCCATGCATCTTTCAGCAAGACAATGAAAATACTAATTCTGCACCCATTACAAAGACAAGGCAGAGGAAGAAGAGGTATTGGCCTAACCAGTCTGCAGTCCTGACTGGTCCCCAACAGAGAGGACTTGGAGAATTTAGAAAACAAAAAATGTCTCAATGTCAATCCCTTAGTCCCCAGACATGGAGGCTTGTTTGCAGGAAGAATGAGACAAAATAGTATCTGAAATGATTGTAATTTCAGTTCAGAATATCAACATGTACTATATCACATATTTTTTCTGTTCTCTGCCTTAAATTTGTTACGCAATATACTTGTTCAATGCAAAGAGTGCCAGCTGATATGCGGTCTGTATTTGGGATTAGGGTCGTGATTATATAATTGCTCTTCACTCTTTTTGTAACAGTTGACTCTAATATGTGGACATCTCAAACTTGTATGGATTCACACCTTATCTGCCTTCAGTCTCAACATATAAAGTAAAACAAACTTTAGTGTTGAATTTTGAATGGGGTTGTCCCATTGACAGGATGTTGTATATACTATACATCTTTTAGAGAAGTAGTTGCTGACTGAACCTCATGAGAGTCCTCAAAAACATGACAACGCATACATACACTGCTGAATATGTATGTGAGCTTATGCTTCCTCGGGGGATGAGAGGCTGTTTTAAAGCCCTTTGATCTCTATGGCTGCTCCTGAATCCCTCAACACCACACACATATGCACAGTCACTCGTAAACAAACACACTGTCTCTTTGAACCGTGGCCAACATAGTGGGTCAGACACTCAGTGTCCAATCAGGACATGAGATGGAGTGTATCCAGTTACAGCCCCAAAACAGAAAAAAAAAAAAAAAAAAAAGACATTAACTATCACTTCTAGATAGTAGAAACACAGGATATGTAATGTTTTTTTCCTCATCAACTACATTTTATTCAATGAAATACATCTATTCTTGTATTTCATGCATTTTCTTAAAAAAGCTGCTGTTACTTCTCACAACACCCAGTCAGGCCTGGAGGTTATAGGGATAAAGTGTTTCTGGTGTTATTTGTGCCATTCTTCTTGTGAACACATCTTGAGGTATGTAACAGAGTAAGGTTGATGTTATTGCATTTTTTTCAGATTCTCTATATGGGATGGATCAGGATTGTAAACAGGCCAGTCCAGTACCCTTATGGTGTCTCAATAATGTTTGCACAATGTAGTTTTGTAGTCTCATCTTCTTTGATTTAAAATACACGGCTAACAATTTCTTCCAAAAGTGACTTGGAACACTGATCTGTCTGAGTACATGTTTGCGCTGTGTGATATTTTGTCCAGATGATGAAGAGCCCAGAGATGTTAATGCTGCCTTTTTTTTCAATGTTTCAGGAAGAGGTTTGTTTTTTAAATTGTAAATCCATATTGTAGTGTTTTTGACAATTGTTTTGCAACATAATTGTTTTTACCCTGATTATAGCGGCAAATAAATGATTATGGCTCTTGTTTTTAGTGTTATCGGGAATCAGAACTAACAGGAAGTTCAGCTTAGACTTGTCCTTTATGCTTTGAAACGCTTCCTTATCATTTATGGTTCAATCTCAAATTGAATGAATTTGAGATTGAACTGAATTGAATTATTTTAATACAATTTGATTGAACTCATATTTTTTAAGAATCCAATTCATGAAATTTTGATTCCTATTCATAGTAATGAAGTACTACAAGAGAGACGTTTTACTTTGATCACAACTCATGATCTCTTTGGGTTTGTTAGATTGTGCTGCCAAAAAGCCTGAAAACTAGGTATATGACAGTTTAAAACAATTTGAATCTTTGAAGGTCCAGAAAAGCATAATATGGGACCTTTAATGAAGATTATATTCAACATTTCAAGGATTAATTGCCAAACTGAAGATGCTCTGGTGCTCTTTTCTCCTCAGAGAGTAGGTCTTCATGGATACTGTTTTCCTACGACATTATCATTACAATTACCTGATGACATATCTTTTCTTCTTTTGGGTTTGTCCCTTTGGAGGGGTTGCCACAACAGATTACTGTATTCCATATATTGATTTGGAAACTGTTTTATGTCAAATGCCCTTCTTGACACAACCCTGCTCATTTATCTTGACTGGGACTGGCAATATGAGTGACTGGAGTTCAGTATTCTCCACAGGTACGCTTTGGCATGTGATGTGGCTGTAGATCAACCTGGTGACCTTATAGTGGAGGACAACAGACTCATCCCATATTTCCCTTTTGAATTAAGACTTTTCTTTTATGTTTTTACAAAACCCCAGTTGCCCCTTTCCCAGATTTGTTTGTAATGTTTTTTTTTTTTTTTTTTTTGCAATTTTAAGCTCACAGGTCTCTCTATAGGCCCTGAGGCTGAGTCACTTGTCCAAAATTACAAAAAATTATAACTGCTTTGGCTGCATATGCACCTAACGTTTTATCAGTGGACCTCAAAACATATTTGAAAGCATTCGTGTGACTGCAAATAATTCTGGGAGTGCAGCCGTTTACCTGTAAATGTCCACCACATGTACATAGTATGTGCCTGATGTGAGCTGATCATAATTATTCTAACCAATCACTTTAACTTGACATTCTTAGCTATGATTATGGTTTTAGATTGATTAATCTCAGTTTTTTAATCACTCTTGCTTCATTGGCCTGTGACACAAAGAGGAAGAAGGTTTCAATGAACAGACCGTCAACATTTCTTTTTTAGGATCACTAGTCTTTTTAAAAACATTGCTGCGAAAGTGCTTGGTGGTGGAAGAGTTGTTGATGTTGAAGCTGATTTTGTGGATTTGGATGGTATTTGATGAGAGCAGCGAAAGGAGTTAAAGAGTGGCAAATAGCAACGTTATGAAACTGGCGGTATAAACCGTGTTCAGTGAAATGCCTGTGGAAAAGTGTTGTGCCAAAAAGTCCATGATCTTTTATAATCTTTAATAATCATGAGAAAAAAACATTGCACCATCAGGCGGTAGAGAGGTAGTCTGGTAGTTTTAGTTGTGCACGCTCCTCTGAATGGGGATGCGCTTCTCAGCAATAACAATCAACATTGCTGAGAACACAATTTTTTTGTCAGATTCAACTCACTTTAGGCATGAGAGCTT
The DNA here is from genome assembly GCA_018398805.1 of Hirundichthys speculiger. Lineage (NCBI taxonomy): Eukaryota > Metazoa > Chordata > Actinopteri > Beloniformes > Exocoetidae > Hirundichthys > Hirundichthys speculiger. The sequence goes on from JAGFBZ010000044.1 coordinate 543,537, forward strand.
AAAAAAACATGTAAAGAGAGCCTAAAATAAATAATGCCGCCACAAATGATTGTCAACCCAGAAATGATTGTCAGTGCTTTATTTAGTCAGGATGCTGGTAGCCATGCTGCTCAGTTGCTAATGGTGTGATTACAGTTGTGAAGGAAGAGGTCGCCTTCACCAAATTTAAACTCATGTTGCAACTCAGAAGGAAAAACAAAATCAACATGACATATGTAAATGTTGAGAAATGTGCCAGTATCATTGCTGATATGATCAGCAAACTGCTGCAAAGGTGTTGTTCTCTCACTACATCTCTGATGTCATCGATGGAAATGTGTAATAGTGCGTGTTTCCTTCCTAATCCTGGTTGGCCCTGGTTCATTTAATGCTGATGGTGAAGATGTTATTTTTTAATATTTAATACATACACCCTTCCAGCAGCTATGACCATTTATAGTGTGTCTTTGATGAATCATAATTATTGAAAAAAAAAAAATTCTGGGATAAATAAAGTATTATTGAAATGAATATTTTGTATCATAGTTACATATGGACTAAGATGTTTTTATTCACGGGAATACATTCGCCTACACAGTAACATCACAACTACTGAGTGTCATGCTGAATATGTCTATGATGGTTTTCTATTTTAACTGGGTGCATTTTTCTGAAATCAAATGTTAAATTATTAATAATGTAAACCCAATAATATTTCACCAGTGAGAATTATTTTAGGAAGATTTTGAGGCACCAAGTAAGCATTTTTCTGCTTTTACATATATTGTTAGTGGTCTCTACATACTGGTGGATGCTCCATAATCTTTGCTGCTGCTCCAAACCTTTTGAAAATTAGGGAACATTAGTGCTACTAAGTTAAAAAGTTAAAATTGACCCATGTAATACAGGTGCTTAATTTCCGATTGATTTTGGAAAATTAAAATTTTTTAATCTTCAAAATGTAGAGATTACATGACGTAATCTCTATGTCAATGTTCTCCTGAGTATTCAATTGTATCTACATCAAGAGAGATCAGATGAGACCTGAGAAGTCAAAACTAATTAGCAGAATACCAGGGAAATGTGGATTTGAAAATATGTGGCTTCACTTGTTTAAATTCAAGGTATGGCACGAGAAACTCCAGGAGCCGGTGCATGCCAAATATGGTTGTAATCATATTAGTACTTTTCTGGTGTGAGTGTTGCATAAATGAATAAATATTTATATTTATGTCAAAAGGCCACATTAATTTTGTTTCAAAATGGTAAATCCATCCATCCATTATCCATACCCGCTCAATCCTCTGCAGGATCACGGGGAATCTGCTGGAGCCTATCCCAGCTCACTTCAGGGTGAATGGCAGGGGTACACTCCTGGACAGGTCACCAGTCCATCCCAGAAAATGGTAAATCTAGATTTGGAAATTCAATCTTAATTTTGAGTAGTCATGGAAGAACTTTGGTAAAAATGTGTTTGAACCCTGATCACTTTCTCATTTCTCTCCTGTCAATACTCTCTTGAGTCTCTTAGTCGCCTCTGCCATCATGTCCACCATGTAGATGTGGAAGGCAGCTCCATCATTATTGTTTTGTGACATAGTGTTGGAAAGCGATATGACGTTGTTGTACAAAACAACTGAGGTGGGAATCCAAAATTACCTTAAGTAGTCGGAATGAGAGATCGTGAGGACTATACGGTACTTCCTAAAATAATCAAATAATCTTCCAAGCAAAATTAAAACTTATATTGTAATGTGAAATTTCTCTTTGGCATTCTCTTAAAGGCATAAAAAGCAGAAATGGATATATCTGCTAAACAAAATGTGAAATATTTCAGCTTTATACTTCTTGCAATGCTATTGCTGTCTCCAATGAATTAAAGGTTAAAGTAAATCTAAGAATATCAATTCTTTTTTTTGCTTCCTCACTTTATCTGAATTGGTCTTATAGAAACTGCATCAACAAACTCCTTCTGTACATATCAAATTCCCTAGAAATAGGAGATGGATACAGAGGAGATGACATTAATAAGAGAATTTTATCTGTTAACCCTTTCTTGTGCTCCTACAGAGAGTCTTGTTTATGGGTTGACAAGTGTATCTACGTGTATTTTTTATTTATTTATTTATTTATTTTTTGCATGTGTGCTTAGCTTGTGTGTATGAATGTATGCTTTCTAGCTGGTCTTGCATGCTCAGCACTACGAGCGTTAGCATACTTTTCAATTGTGCGTCTGTTGGTGACTGTTGAATAGGCTTCTTGTCATTGACCTAAAAACAGTGTGAGAGCCTGCCAGTGTCGCTTAAATCCTCTTTTCTTTCGATTCCCCCAGTCTCTGTCTTCTAGGCAGTCCACGCACTTGTCTCTGTAACCATGTGTGTGTGTGTGTGTGCACATGTGTCAGTTCCTGTCTCTATTTAAACATCATACAGACTCAGAAATGGCGTTCCTGCCAACAGAGATGAGAGCATACAGTCCACAAAGACTCCTGCTCTCCCACTCTTTCGTTCTCCCACTCTCGTTCTTCAGACTCACTTCATACTTTGAAGTACTCATGGGATATCATTAGTGTTATTACAGCATAGAGATAAATGAGTACATGTACATCTGTGTGTGTGAAGAGCTTGATTGAGGTGGTGAGATGCTACATGTCCAAAACCACTGTGAAGGATTGGATATGATTGCAGAATCATTCCAAATGTTGCCCTCAAATGATATATAGTGCCTTTTTCTTTTATAAAACTTTATCAAATTTCATCTTCCAGCAAGTGTAGGTACTCATGTGTGTATTATTTATTTATTTAGTCTTACAAAAGGTAGAGCGAAGTGCTTGTGTTCTCTTGTGAAGGCAGAGTGATGTTGCGTCACCAAATCTCTCCTCAAGGGTTGAGGGTTAAATATAATTACGACTACATCTTTCATGTTTTCTCTCGCCTCGGCAAGTCTTCAGTGCCACTGCTGGCCTTTTGTTCCATATCAAAGAAGACTTTGGTCCTCTGGGGCTATAAAGCAAGACACATTTGGACACTAAGCAACACACACAGACACACACACACCCAGCTTTCATGCTCATATACATTCATTAGTATTTTATAGCTTGATTTGCATCATTTAATTGTTGGAATATTTTAATCTCGGTCTTGCATGATTATTTACATTTAAATTCAGTATAATTAATTCAGGGTTATTGTATATTCAGTTTAACTCTGCATTGATTCAGATGTTAGTAAATGCCAACTCATTTCAAAATTTGGGTATATCAGCTGAAATCATATTCAGGATACAAGGAGAACACAACAAAGAAATATATTCTCAATAACAGTTTCCTGTTAACGGCAGGTTTTTTCTAACTCTGTGAGCTTTGTCAGGAACTTGCTTAATAGCAGTGACTGGTTGGCTATTAGAAAGGTACAAGCATTGCTTTGTCAAGTCATCTCCATAGGATTAAGTTAGAAACTATAGAGACGTCATAACATAGGTTCAAAAGAAATGTTCATGGCTTTGACAAAGTAACTGCCCAAGTTAATTAAAAGCTTTTAATTAATTGTCAGACAGTTTACCTTCCCAGGCTAGATGAGTCCTCCAAATTAATTTAGCATCAGTTGGACTCTAATTTTTAAGATGTTTGTTGTAAATTATACCAAAGAGCTGTCCAAATCCAATTATTTTATTTCCCAACACTTTCAACAATATAAACGATTTGAGCAGAAGTCGGTTTTTGATAGCTACCCCTAGTTTTGTTAATACAATGTATTGTAGCAATAAATAATAATTCAAATGTGGGCTTTAAATTTTCAAAGGTCTTATTGAAGGACATACAGCACAAATACATTCTTCCAATATGGGTTTTGCAGCTGTTCAAAACATGTTGGAACATTTACTTTTGTAGTGTATCTCCTTCAATAAGACCTAAGAAAAAGTGAGGCTTATGTTTTCTTAATTATTTTATTAATTATTTATTATAAATAATAATAAAAAGATCATG